>CM039519.1:28053449-28127276 GCA_022433055.1 Begonia peltatifolia
CCAATAAAAAATTAAAAAAAAATAGAGGGAGGCCAACCGGTTCAATTGAACCGGCCGGCCTCCCCCACCCTATAAATAGGGGTTCTCCTTCCATTCATCAACCTACACCTCTTCAAACTTTTCAAATACTTTCTTTCGATCGTTTTCATTATCTGACGGTATTTCGGCTCGTTTCGAACGAAAAGCGTAAATTTTTATTTATTTAATCTTTTATCAATTACGATGCTTAGATATTTTAATTTTTTCTAGCATTTATTTTTAAAATATCTAACATAATTTTTTTTATTTGATTTATTTATTAGGTACGCTGTTCAGGTAATTTAATTTTTCTATATTTTATTTATTTATCAGTTACGATATTTAGGCACTTTGATTTTCGCTTATATTAATTTTGAAAATATTTAATTGAATTTTTTTATATTTAAAGATGTTATTTGTTACGATTTTTAGGTAATTTAACATTTAAACGAGGTAACCCTTTTTTTTTTTGTAGGTAAATTATTTATT
Organism: Begonia peltatifolia; assembly: GCA_022433055.1. Taxonomy (NCBI): domain Eukaryota; kingdom Viridiplantae; phylum Streptophyta; class Magnoliopsida; order Cucurbitales; family Begoniaceae; genus Begonia; species Begonia peltatifolia. Next base: position 28,053,957 of record CM039519.1, read on the forward strand.
TTCGCAATGGTATAATTGTACTGTGTAAGTGAGTTCTGTCTAAAGAGGCTGGAATTTAAGTGGAACTGTTTGTGACCTTCCAGTCTTTCCTGGAAACTTACTTGGAAAGGTAATTCTGTTTAAGGAAATTGTCCATTACAATTTTTCCTGGGAATTATCCTGATCAGTACTCTCCACACTGTATAACTATTTTTTACAATGATCATTATAACCATTTTATTATTTTCCAACGGCAGGTTTGACAACATATTTGCCATGGAATTTTGGAAATTCGAATGCGAAAGTAAGTTTGAGAACGATTCTAACCGTATTTTTAAAATGATCATTCGTGAAAAAGTAGAAACTACTTGATAAATTAATTCATAAAAAAGTGATTTATCAATTAGGTTAAAACTAATTTTATTGTCTAACGTTAAATTATCTAAAATTTAACAAATCAACCATGAAGCAGATGACTCATCTGGAAACACTCTTTCAGTTCATTTTTCAAATTAATTTTATAAAAATATCAAACTATATTATATTTATTTAAAAATTTTATTAAATTTTCACTACATGATAGTAAGATAATTATCGTTATTTTCTAATTTTTGTACGGTTTATTTTAATTTTAGTTAATTATTTTTAAAAATATACATAAAAAAATTATGATAAATCATACAATTAGTAGAAAATCACGAAATTTTTTAGATTATCTTCACGTTATGTGATGAATGTATGTTAAGATTTTCAAGTAAATACAATATTTTTTAGTATTTTTTTAAAATACACATTGTTCATTCTTTATTTTATAAATTAAATTTAACAATAAATATTAACCGATATTAAATTTATTTTAAATTTTTATCACATGGTTACCATATAAAGAGAAAATCATCTGAAAATTTTCGTATTTTTTAATATTTGTATGATTTATTGTAATTTTAATAAAAAATAAGATGAGTATTTTAAAAAATATATATCAAACAATATTAGATTTACTTGAAAATTTTATCACATCTTTATAATATCATGAAAAGATAATCTGAAAATTATTGTGATTTGATAACACTTGTATAATTTATTGTAATTTTAGTGAATTATTTTATAAAATATATGTAAAATAATTATAATAAATCATGCATTATTAAAAACTTACGCAATTTTGCATATTATCTCCACATGATGTGATGAACTTGTGGTAAAATTTTAAAGTAAATTAATATCGTTTAGTATTTGTTTAAAATATCTCTCGTTCATTCTTCATTAAAATTAAAATAAACCGTACAAATATTAACAAATGACAAAAATTTTCAAATAATTTTCTCATTATATCGTAACCATGTGATAAAAATTTAAAGCAAATCCAACATCGTTATTATTTGTTTTTAAATTTAATTTATAAAATGAATAATGAACAAGAGGTATTTTATAAAAAATACCAAAAAATATTATACTTACTTGAAAATTTTACTACATATTTATCATAGCATTTGAAGATAATCTGAAAAGTTTCATGATTTTCTAACACTATTATGATTTTATGTATATTTTATAAAATAATTATCTAAAACTACAATAAATCGTACAAATATTAGAAAATCATGAAAATTTCTAGATTATCTTCACATGGTACGGTGAAAATGTGGTTTTTTGTATTTTTTTTAAATACTCATTTTTCATTATTCATTAAAATTACAATAAATCATAAGTATTAAAAAATTACAAAAATTTTTAGATGATTTTCCCCTTATATGATAATCATGTGATAATCTGGAAAGTTTCATTATTTTCTAATACGTATATGATTTATTATAATTGTTTTACGTATATTTTATAAAATAATTCATTAAAATTACAATAAATCATATAAATGTCAGAATATCACAAAAATTTTTATATTATCTAAGTAAAACTTTCAAGTAAATCTAATATCGTTTGGTTTTTTTATAAAATTAATTTGAAGAAGAAAGTGTGTAACATCCCGTAATTCGGCCGTTACTAACTTAACTTTTCATAAAATTTTGTAAGAAAATTCTTGAAAAATACTTTATATTTTTAAAAAGAAGTAAAACATCTAAACTTTTTTGCAAAAACTTTATGGAAAACGTTCGCGAAACTTTTTTTTTTCTAACGCATTGTTGTCACCAGTGTGCATAGCTGATCGATCGGCACCCTCTCGGGTGAAAATCCCACCTGAGAGATTGAGGGCCCGATCGGTCGCCTACCATTTGATGACCGATTGGCACCTTCTCGAGTGCCGACTAGCCAATTCCTAGAGGCCACACAAGGGGCGATTGGTCGGCTCTCCCAGCTGACCGATCGGAAGCGCTCTACATAAGTTGTGCACGCTTCCTTCAAGCGCCGATCAATCGGCGCCCTATGGCCGATCGATCGGCAGCTATGCTGCCTTTCCCATGTTTCCTCTTTTTTTCTTTCCAAACACCTACTGCAATAACCTGTAATCCATATCTTTAATAATTCCACCATAAAATCAACATAAACATACATATCTAAACCGTTGAAAATTAAACTCATAAAATAACATTCATTTTCATTGCGTAGCAAAAGATTCAAAAGAAAATTAAGCTCGTTCTTTTTAACAAAATCGCTATTTTGTTACTAAACATTTCAACTATCAAATTCTTTTAACAAAACGTTTAAAACTATATTTATATACATGTTTTATACCCCAAAATAAGTGAAGAACAACCCACAAGTCAAAATCGCTTCAACAGCTACAAGTGCACGCCATGAACGATCTCCGTCAACTGCACTATCAATCATCTTCAGGCTCAACGTCCACACCTGTGATAACATCACATATACCACAAAGTTAACTAATGAAACTAATGCTAAATAAGTTATGCAAAATAAGATAAATTCTTATGAAAATGCATGTAGTTCTTAAATCATGTTACTTTCTGTATTTTCTTTTTCTGGCTCTAGTCATATGGGATTCGTGCTAAAAGAAGTAGGCACACCTTGCAGTCCAACCTTACGGGATGACCATACTTGCTCTTTAAGAAAATAAAACACATCTTAAGGTCCAAACCTTACGGGACGGCCATACTCATTTTCTATCTAAATATGACAGTTACATGCTTTCTTTAATATCATAATTTCATGAAAACATATGTCTGAAATCATTTTTCATGAGTTTATAAAACATGATTCATGAATACGTAAAACATGTATATCCTCGATGTCATGAACGTAACATAAACTAAGCAGCTAAACAGATTTATCAATAAACAATAAAAGCTAACATCGATAAACTATCAGCCTAATAATATCTACCCAACTATATATCTATAAATCTACAATTCTATAAACTTCCTAACTCTTGGCGGTGTAGGCCAATCGGTGAAATGCATACAACATGGACTTACCTAGAGTTTTTAGCACATTTTAGGGATTTAATCACACTCCTTGGCGATTTTTAAGCCTATATCATATTCATCATATAGTTAGTACCCCATCAACTAAAATATGCATAACTCCTATTATATTTCCAAATTGAAAAAATCGAAGTTCATATGCTTTCTAAAGAGAAAGCATATTCCCTTGCAAATCAACAATTCACTTTCAACTAATCAGTCCGAAGATTTTCAAATCATAGCATCACAATTAATTCAATCGAAACAACTCAATTCAATTAGCTTTAATCCAAATCGCAACAACTAAACTAATTTATGCATCAACCCCGAATTTAGACTATACATTGCATAAATTTCAAAATTCATAACTTATACTATACTTAACAAAATGCATTAATTCCAAAGTCCATAGATTCGTTAAAGTGTCTACTTTAACATTGTATATTCACCAATTGAAAACCATTACATTAGGTGAAAAACATCAATTTCAAATCTGCACAGAAAATTCTAGTTTTTGCACAATTCGACATTTAACTCAAAGATGCATCAATTCTTCCATCATTTCCATTTCCAATTACAACTAAGGTCTAATAGCATGGTTCAGTGTTATTTAAAGAAAACAATTGAACAATCTCTACAAATTTTCGTGCATCAAATCCTAACCCGTTCAACCCTCAAATCTTCAACCAAAACAATACATTAATCTCACTTCCATCATCTATAAACTAAAAACATTTAACCTACTTAAGAAAACTCAAAACTTACTTTGAAAACCTTGACGAAATTGAGAGAAGTTTGGAAGAGATTGTGGATTTCTCTTTAAAGATCCAAACCTGGAGAAAGAAGAAAAAAACTTTGGGGTTTTTCTTCCAAAAACCAAAACTAAAGGGAAAAGATGAGGTTGGCGTTTAGCGTGGAGAGTAGAAGAAGAAGAATGAGAGGGAGAGGGAGTTGTCTTAGAAAGAGAAGGTAAGGGAAAAGAGAATAGGGATGTTTGGATAGAGAATTTGTGAAGGCTTCTTGGATAAACTTGTAATCCAACCCAAAGTTCAAATCCCCTTAAATCTATTATTTCAAATCCAATTTTATTAAACTATAATCATACACATTTAAATCTCTTTTTTGTTATTTTATTCTCTAAATCCTTCAATTTTGGCTTCTTAACCTCATTTACTTTTTATTTGGCTATTTCTAAAATTTTCGGTGAATCTCATGTATATAACTAAATTACTCGATAAAATTCTCGAGTGTTACAAAATGAGAGGGAACGAGGGATTGTTCTGGGAGAACGGTCCCCCACCCGAAGTTGATTTATTAGGTTTTTGATAGTTTAAGATTTGATTTGTTATGGTTAATATTTTAATATATATATATATATATATATAAAGTAAGAATGATAATTTCATAATTTTCAAATTGTTTCTAAGGTCCAATAAATTCACCTGAAATTAACGTAATTTTGTTAAAAAAATTATTTTTATATAAATTAGCTCTTTAGAAAAGATTGACTTATAAAAATTATTTGAAAAACACAACCTTAATATGTGAAAGACTAATGCATGAAAATATAAAATTAGTAAAGCTAAATTTAAAAAGAGAAAATAATGTTTTTATCCAATATATTATTTTTAGAAAATATAAATAATATCACAATTATACTACTACCAGCATGTTTTGGCAGAACATTCAATTCTCTCCTTAGCTCACCTCTGATCTAATAATATCTTTGACTAATTACTGAAATATACTCTCTTTTAGGAAAAAAAAACAAAAAACAAACTGATATTAGTACATTATTTGGCTGGATGATTGTTATTTCTCTTTTTAACCTACAATTAGTGACAACAATTGCTAGTTTTAATGGCGAAATGATCAATTAGTCAAGTGCTATTTACGTGGAACATATTTAAGTATATTTTATTATTTTTAATATTTACAATTTATGATAGTAATTAAAAATGTGACACGTTGACTCCACTATGAAACCAAGGTCAAACAATCCACTCAATTTAAGCCCATTAAATTATTTCGTTAATAAATACCAAAGACGGTTTAAAATAAAAATCATAATCTAAGAGATACCGAGAAGATTCTTTGATTCTTAAATGAAACGTCCCTTAATTGCTTTCCATCTTCTCTGTCAAAACTGATTTCCTACCTCATTCGATTTCATACCATAATTTCCCCTTGAAACCAAATTTAGAGTATTTCCAAAGCAGCCAGACATGGCTGCACCTTCAGGGACAGGGCGGCCCGATGATCGGAGCTTCGATCTCCGGTCACCTCTACTCTCGTCGGAAAGTAAACCAGGTGGAAATCAGTACCCAGAAAAGTTCACCGTCGACGAGATGCTACAGAAGTTTTCCGGTGAGTTTGGGCCGTGGCAGCTGAGACACTTTGTGCTGACGAGTTTGGCCTGGGCTCTGGAGTCGTTTCACACTATGGTGATGATCTTCGCCGATCGAGAACCTGAGTGGAGGTGCGTGAATGGATCTGGCTGTGATCCGACGGCGAAGAGCGTTTGTGGTCTGGAGCCGGGATCGTGGGAGTGGATCGCCGGGACAGGAAGTTCGACGGTGGCTGAGTTTGGTTTGGTTTGTGATGAAAAATACAAAGTTGGTCTGGTGCAGGCCTTCTTCTTCGGCGGTTGCATGATTGGTCAGTCTCTCTCTTAATCTCTATCCTGCTAATCTCACTTGTCTTTTTTGTTGTTTTTCATCTCAATGCTCTATTGCTCTCTATCTTATTATAAAATTAAGAGCTTTTAATTTGAACTATTATTACGTATTGAAGAAGATGAGGTATAACCCAAATTAATACTCTAAATTTTAGATTTTTAAGTAAAAATAAGAATTTAAATTTGTATGCCTTTGTCGGATAATATTAAATTTTAGTCTTTTTTTGGTGTTTAAATTAAAATGCACGAGTAAATCATAAATAGAGGATTTTGAGCTCTACAATATTAGATATGTGTAACACATTGTGCATTTTTAAAGAAAATTTATGACATCTAGTATCATATAATAGTGTATAGTATTATTTTAAGGGTGGTATTGGGGAAGAATAATTAATTATTAAGAGCTTGAAGAGACTTTGATTGCTACTGCCTTTCTCAGCTTTTCTTGTCTTTCACATTTAAGGATAATGTTTATCTACGCAGACTACGGCCCTTCTTGTCCTTTAGCACATAACTTTAACAACAACAACAAATTTAATATTAATGTATTGCTTTTTGTGACGTTGTGTGGGTTTCAAAGTGACTCTACTTTATTTTATCTAAATTACGTGCGCAAATTATGTTGGTACAAGTAATGTTTTTAAAATTTTAAAGGGTAACTTGAAAATAAACTTGAAGAGAAACTTTTTTTTTTAAATAATTAAATTCTAAACTTTAGAATATTAACAATTAAGTCTTTGTAGTTAAGAATATTATTGTCAATGCAATCACGTTTTGTCACGTGATGTCCTATATGTTCCATGTTGGGTAGTTTACAGATAGAAGAAGTTTCAATTTTGGCCAAGAGAAAATTTTGCAGAGGAGATTTCTAACTTCTTGAACTCAATATCATTGTGGAAATCTCCATTGCAAATCGTTTCATCGCTAAAATCTCAATGTATTATATTTGTAAATCACTCTGCATGGAAGATAGAAGACGTCATACGACAATCCCAACAACATGATGTGAAAAAATAAAGCAAATAATAATAGAATGTCTTAATTTGTATTTATTGGTATGCCAAATTAAATAGGTAGATTTACAACTTAATAATGCTAAAAAAAAGCATAAAAGATGCAATTAATTAACACAAGAATATCCACTAATTACACGAAGAAGATACTAACTAATGTCACTTAAATATAGTAACTAATATACTTGATAATAGGAACACGTGAGTCAATAGGTTGAATTCGTCTAACACCCTCTTCAAGTTGGAGTTGGGTTTGAAATAGCAAGTACACCCAACTTGCCAAGTATGCGATGAAAGTCTTTCGCTCCAAACAGTTTGGTAAAAATGTCAGCTAATTGTTCGTAGAGGCGTATGAAGGACGGAGTAATGAGACCTGCCAGTATTTTTTCACGGATGAAGTGACAAGCAAGTTTAGCGTGTTTAATTCGGTCATGAAACACAAAATTAGAAGCTATGTGAAGAGCAGTTTGGTTGTCACAACGAACCGAAACTGGATGTGAGTGATCAACACCGTGATCATGAAGAATATAATGTAACCATTGTAATTCGGATGTTAAAGCCGCAAGAGCCCAGTATTCAGCCTCGGCAGATGATAGAGACAAAGTTGGTTGTTTTTTGGTTTTCCAAGAAATAGGACTAGACCCGAGTATGACAAAATAACTAGTGGTCGAACATCAGGTGGTGGGACAACCAACCCAATCTGAGTCAGCGTAGCCAACGAGAGAGAGAGAGAGAGAGAGAGAGAGAGAGAGAGAGCTACTTGCGGAAAGAAAAAGACTATGACCAATACTACCTTTGAAATAGCATAAAACATAATGCGTAGCATCCAAATGAATCGAATGTGGATGTTGCATGAACTGACTAAGAGTGTTGATTGCATACTGTATATCAGATCGAGTAACTATTAAATAAAGAAGACGACCGATAAGGCGTCGATAGACTTGCGCGTCGGGAAGAGGAGTTCCATTAGAATGACGAAGATGAAGATGTTGTTCTATAGGAAAGGCAGAGGTCCGAGAACCAACCAGTCCCGAGTGAGACAAAATATCAAAAACATATTTCCTTTGACAGAGGAAAATTCCACATTTTGAGCATGAAACCTCAATTCCTAAGAAATAACGTAGTAGACTGAGGTCCTTGATTGAGAAAGATTGTACCAAAAATTCTTTGACCTTTGACATTTCAGCATCATTATTTCCCGTGATGATAATGTCGACAACATAAACAAGAACAAAAATAGAAGTATGATGACGACGATAAGTAAAAAGGCTGAAATCTAAGATAGATTGACATAATTCTTTTTGAATTAGTGTGAAAGAAAATTTGGAAAACCATTGGCGAGAGGCTTGTTTCAAACCATATAATGATTTATGAAGTCTACAAACACGAGTAGTAGTTTTATCTGAAAACACAGGTGGTAGTTTCATGTAGACCTCTTCCTCAAGGTCATCTTGGATAAATGCATTATTGACATCAAGTTGATGTAAGGGTCAATCGTGAATTGCCGCAAGAGAAAGAAGGAGACGAACAATGATGAGTTTGGCTACTAGAGCAAACATATCATGGTAATCAACACCTTCTACTTGGGTATAACCTTCGGCAACTAACTGTGCTTTATACGTCCAATGGAACTGTCGGACTTATATTTGATTTTATACACCCATTTACAACCAATCAGTGTCTTGTTAAGAGGAAGGGAGCAAATAGTCCAAGTATTATTTGACTCAAGAGCCTAGATTTCAATAGCCATAGCATCACGCCAATGAGCGGATTTCATGGCTTGAGAAAAGGATCAGGATTCATCATTAGTGAGAATGGTGAAAAGAAATGCTTGATGAGAAGCACTAAAAGAGGACAAATAAAGAAAATTACCAAGGAAAAACTTTGTGGAAAAAGAAACTTGATTGCATATATAATCGTTAAGATGAAGAGGTGGACCTCGAGTACGTTGAGGATCAATATAAAGCGACGGGGGCTGCACAAGCATGCCCGAGGAGAGAGAGTTTGTTGGAGAATTTGCAGCAAACGGAATAGAATTCGAAATAAGTAAGGATGGTGTAGTTGGAGATGGAACATTTTTGGTGGGATCCAAGGTCCCTGACAGAATGATATTTTGATTATCATAAGTATCATCAATTTGCGTTATGGAGATAAGTTGGACGGAAGATCGAGAATCTAAATCACAATAAGGAAAACTAGATTCATGAAATGCTACATCACGAGACTTTGATGAAGGACATCAAAATTTTTATTTGCAACAATATTAGGATATTTGCTAATAAGGAAACTAAAGCGAGACTTTGATGGATGTTCAAGGTGAGCATGCCATACATTAATATTTTTACAAATTTGAAAGGAAAGTGCATATTTATGAACTAAAGGTGGATCAAAATAGAAGAGTCCATCCTAGGCACTAGCCTGACCAATGGCCTTCTTCGTTGTGTAGTCCTGAAAGATACAACCAGCAGAAGAAAAAATTACATCGCAATGAGTTGATTTTGTCAATTGTGAGATGGATATAAAATTAAATTTGGAAAATGGAATATAAAAAACATTGGTGAATGTCAAATTAGAATAATAACACAGTGCCAATATGTGTGACATTAGCTTGGGAACCGCCAGACAATGTAACAAATATTCGTTTCGTTACAGTGGTATAAGAAGAAAAAAATGAAAGAGACATGCAAATATGATTTAATGCACTGGAATCGATTATCCCACGAGAATTAAAAGAAGCTAGTGCTACACCTGCAAGATTAGCGAATGACCTGCCTGATTTATGTTGAGCAATGAGTTCAAGTAGTTGATTGTATTGCTCTGGAGTCCATTAATTTGCCGCCAAAGCAACAAATGATGATGTTGGCAGAGGTTTTCTTCTTTGTTTATCAAGGAAGCCGTGGATTTGATAACATGTAGCATTTGTGTGGCCATGTTTATTGCAGTGGTCACAGAATGGGCGTGGGCGCTTGCTATTTGCTCGAGGATATTGCTTCGGGACCTGAAGTGCAGCGGAATCGAAAGTAGGAGTCACCCGAATGGTAATTTCTTGTTGTTTTTCTTCTTGGCGTACTAGATTATAGATATGCCAAACTGATGGAAAAGGGTCCATCAAGAGAATTTGGCTTCGAATAGTCGAGAAATTGTCATGAAGTCCTTGAAGGATTTCCATTGAACAATCTTGATATTGTTGATCGATGATTGCCTTAGAATCGGCACAGATACAAGAAAAGATTGAAGAAATAGAAGTGAGTTCGTCCCATAATTATTTCAACTGTGTAAAATAAGGGAAGACAGACACACCTTCCTATTTGAAAGCACAAATTGATTGCTTCAACTGATATATTTTTGAAGCATTTGATTGAGAGTATTGCTCCTTCAAATCTATCCAAACTTACGCGGATGCCTCGGCGTACAAGATGCTCAAACGAATCTCGGGTGAGACAGAGTTGAGGATCCAGCTCTCAACCAAATCGTTGCCAATTGGGAATCTCATTCTAGTTCTCTAGAATTGTTATGCATCCGTCGACGAATCTAAGCTTGCTCTTAGCACGAAAAGCCATTGTTGCTCGACTCTATGAATCGTAATTGTCGCCGGTGAGAAGAAGAGTGACAAGGATCGTGGAGGGACTGTCCGAGTGGTGAATTGCATACAGATCTACTTAGATAATAGAAAGAGAAAACTTAGACATAGATGACTTTGACAAGTCACTCACGTTGAAGCTTGATGATGTGGGATTATTTACTGCTTTGATACCACGTGAAAAAAGAAAGCAAATAATAATAGAATCTCTTAATTTGTATTTATTGGTATGACAAATTAAATAGCCAGATTTATAACTTAATAATGCTTGGAAAAAGGCATAAAAGATGTAACTAATTAACACAAGAATATCTACTAATTATACGTAGAAGAGACTAACTAATTTCATTTAAATAAAGTAACTAATATACTTGAGAATAGGAACACGTGAATTAACCGGTTGAATTCGTCTAACACAAACCCTCTAATTTCCAAGACTTGTTTATCTAAAAATAAAGTTGGATAACCTACTTGTTATTGCTCGTAAGTATGAACGGCTAATATGTAGAGCGATATAAGCATATTCCTTTTCTTTTGTAAAATTTATCTTCTTATATTTTTTTTGGTAATTATCAATTTTAATAATGAACTATGCACTTTATTTCAGTTACCCTCTTATACTAAAAAATCGACAAACCAAACTCTATACTTTGATTATGTTATCAATTTTGACCTTCCATCAACAATTTCGTTAAATGCTCCTTTAAAAAATTATTAAACGATATTAAATTTATTTAAAATTTTTACCACATGTTCACTACTTAATGAGAAAATTATCTCGAAATTTTCAAAAGTTTTTAACATATGTACGATTTATTGTAATTTTATTTTAGTAATTTATAAAAATATTATAATAAATCATACAAGTTTTATAAACTTACGAAAATTTTTTATTATCTACCCATAATGTGGTGAACATGTAAAACAATTATCAAATAAATCTAATATCTTTTGATATTTTTTTAAAATTAATCTCAGTTTCTTCTTTACTTTATAAATTAATTTTTAAACAAATATCAAAAGATATTATATTTATTTGATAATTTTTTCACATGTTTACCACGTCATGGGTAGATAATAAAAAAATGTTCGTAATTTTTTAAAACTTGTACGATTTATTATAATTTTATTTTATAAAATTATAATAAATCGTACATATGTTAAAAAATTTTGAAAATTTTCAGATGATTTTCTCATTAAATAGTGAACATGTAGTAAAACTTTCAAGTGAATCCAATATTGTTTAGTAATTTTTTAAAAGAGAATTTAACAAAATTGTTGATAAAAAATTAAAACGGGTAATAGAATCAAAGTATAAGATTTGATTTGTGTTGTCAATGCATAGTACGAGGATAAAATTGATATTTTTTTTTTCTAATTACAATTACAAATAAATATAATATTTATTTATTTTGTTGTATTTCAGGAGCTGGAGTGTTTGGACACCTTTCAGATTCATTTCTGGGAAGAAAAGGCTCGTTGACAGTGGTCTGCGTATTGAACACCATCTTTGGTTGCTTAACTGCATTCTCGCCAAACTACCTGATTCATCTTCTTCTCCGATTTCTCACCGGCTTTAGCACCGGAGGGGTCGGTCTCTGTGCTTTTGTCCTTGCAACTGAGCCCATCGGTCCTTCCAAACGCGGCGCTGCCGGAATGTCTACTTTCTACTTCTTCTCGACCGGAATAGCTTTGCTCTCGGGTATAGCCTACATTTTCCAGTCTTGGCGACAACTCTACATCGCTTCCACTATTCCTTCCCTCTTGTTCCTTCTACTGGTTCTTCCTTTTATCTCCGAGTCTCCGAGATGGTACCTCGTCCGCGGAAGAGTCGACGAAGCCATGAAAATTATGCAAAACATCGCCAAGTCCAACGGAAACGATCTTCCCGAGGGAGTCATTTTGGCCCTAGACGAAGAAGCTCATTCAGTTGTGGACCATGGAAGTCAAGAGAAAGGCGAAGAGGCAATAAAAAGTGGTTCTCTTCTCGATATGATTCGTTCGCCCATCACGCGGACTCGATTATTTCTCGTCGTGTTGATTAACTTCCTCTGTTCGATCGTGTATTACGGCTTGAGCTTGAACGTCGTCAACCTCGACACAAACCTTTACATCAACGTCTTCCTCAACGCCGTCGCAGAAATGCCTGCTTTTACTATTACAGCGTTGTTATTAGACAAGTTGGGGAGAAAACCATTAGGGATTGGAACGCTTTGGTTTAGTGGATTCTTCTGCTTTCTGGGGAGCTTAGTCGGAAACAGAGGAATGTGGAAGATAGTAAAAATGGTGTGTGGAATTTTAGGGATTTTCGGAATGGCCGGGACTTATAATCTGCTCTTCATTTACACGGCCGAGCTGTTTCCAACCGTCGTGAGAAACGCTGCTCTAGGATGTGCAACCCAAGCGGCACAAATGGGAGCGATTTTGGCACCCTTTGTGGTGATTTTGGGCGGTGGATTGCCGTTTTTCGTGTTTGCAGTGAGTGGTGTTGTTGGCGGTTTTCTGGCGTTTTACTTGCCGGAGACGCTGAATAAGCCTTTGTATGATACAATGTCTGGCATGGAAGGTGGGGAAAGTAACAGAGCCGCCATTAGAGCATGAAGGTCTTCATTACAGTCAAGATTCTAGCCTGAAAGCTTTCCTTTTTTCTTTTTTCTTTTTTTTTTTTTTTTGCAGTTAGACTTGTGAAGTCAAAACCATAATTACCCAGAAAAATTTACAGAGAATAAGAACATCACTTAAACTTCCCAAATAAGTTAATAATTTCAGCAGACAAATTCGATCAGTGCATGTTTCAGTTGTTGGTCGAGTTTTATTTCTGTACGAGAAGCAAAATCACGACAATATCATAACTAAGTTGTTAGTCGAGATCAATCTTACCACATTTTAACAACTACACAAACACTGATCTCCAACAGTGAATTCAGCAAATTTACTAAGGCTGAAATAAATCTCAGACTCGCTTCACGAAGACAACCAACGAAATTCCAATCTTTTGTGTTTTCGTCACCATATGAAGACTGCCAATTACTCACCATACTAGAAACTCTATTTCCCAAGTTCTTGAGCTCATTCATGAAGTTTAGTGTCCATGCTTTCAGTTGAATTAGGATCAGAATCATCTTCAAACTTCACAGAACTTTCATGAAAATGGGAATCGGCAGAAGAGATCAACTGCTTCGATTCTGGATTAATTATGAGAAAAAGATAAGTTAAGAAAATCCGATAAACTACGAACATGGTAAGATTAGACTCATTGTTACCAGTCTGGTATGACTGCATGTAACTCTTGAGCTCAGGATTTTCCAAAATAGCTTTCCAGACATGATTATCAGAAACAATTGAAGCTACAACATTCTGAGAAAAACAAAAACTATGCCTCATAATGTAAAAAACAGCCTTTGTTGAGAAATTAAGTTCATCCATACAATTTTCAGAGTTAATAAATGAATACCCAAGCTTATGTGGTTTGCTAAAAGCCAATAACCATGGAGAAAACGAGACTGATGACGAAAAGTAATGCTTTAGCTAAAGGGGTACCAATCAAAACGAAAAAAGAGTCACAAATTTATAACAGATAAGTGATCATTCAATCTTTTAAAGTTCAACAAAATGTAATCTCAACGGTTCATGTGAGATTGAAATAACCAAAGATTGGGTGAATTAGGTTATTAAAAAAAAATTTAGCAATAAATACCAAATATGTGCAATTTCAAATGAATGAATTTATTTGGACTATAATCTTCAACTATTGAGATCTAACTAGTTACAAGAATAAATTATGAGATAGAACAATCGAAAATGCATACAAATTTGTTAACACTGTTTGACCAATTTTGCCTACGTCCGCGCTTCAAGGCTCCTCCTTGCAGATACTTATCAACCTCAAAATAGTAAGTTCACTTGATTGAACTTTCGGATATCAATCAAACCTTACAATAATTTTCTTTGGACGTCACCCTTCACTCTTTTATCACATGAAACACTCAAGTAACAAATTCTTACCCACTCTCAAATTAGATAATCTCAAATATGGAAATTGGAGAGTAGCAGGATTAGAGCAAGATATAGATACTAAAGGAAAAATTTTGGCATCACTTCATTGCAATTTTTCTCAAAAGCTGTAAATTTCTCAAAAGCTCATCTCCTCTATTTATAGTGGTTTTCTAAAAATATAACTGTCAATCGACACTGCTTTAGATCAGTCGATACTTAGTGACCATTACGTGTAAGCTTTAAAGCCGTTCAACAACCTGGTCGACCTGCAGAACTACCGCGCAGCCGACACCTGCACTAGCGGTCGACACTTTAGACTAACATGTTTGGAAAGATCAACATACCAGTCGACATAGAAGGGCTTTCGGGTTTGTAAAATTTTGCACTAGCGGTCGACACTTTATAGAACCGGTCGAAACCTTTTGAAATTTTATCAAAAATTTTGGTCCGTCGTTTTTCAAAACTCTGATCACGTACATCATGTCTTAAATATATCTAAAAAAACTTAAATGCACTTATTAAAAACAAAAATTCCCCTTGAAAAGGGTATGTCAAAATAATGTACAAGAGCTCAATTTAAAAATTATCGAGTTTGAGACTTAAATTAATTACCGCTTATCATGTTACGTACTCATCATCAAAATAAACAATGTGCTTAAAATATATTAAGCTAACAGTTCCTACCAATGATTTTCGATATAAAGAGAGAGCTTAAATATTCTGAAAGTAAGTTCAAAATTACCTGAACTTTGGGGGTTTCCTTGAGTAATTGAAAGGCCCGAAAGAGCATGCTCAGAAGCTCCAGAATTCTGAGTACTTTACAGACAAGACTTGGTATCCATTTCTGGGGCAGCAACGGATAATGAAGAGCCAGTTCCAGAGGGACTGTGTGAAGACAGATAAACACAAGAAAAACAATAACACATTCACTACATAATTAACAATGGAAAGCCCTTCAGCCAAACTAAAAACACAATCACTACAACATGGCGAAAGGATGAAGACCAATAAAAAAGTGAAATTGTGAAGGATTGATATTTCATCATCAGGGACAATTCATTAGAGTTCTTTTGCAAAAGAAAGTGAATTCGAACAAAGTATACAGCCCAAATGAAAATACAGGGATCCATTGCCAGCCTTAAAAAACGTCAAAACCTGATTAACGAAATTAAAGAGCATCTACCCAAATCCGAAGATCTCCAGCAAGTTTGAGCAAGAAAGTTTCAGAGTTCGTTGGAATTCATTAGTCACAGAGAACACTTCTCAAATCATTTATTTCATGAAATAATTGCATCTCAGGTAGGAAAAAGAATTCATTTCTTCCCAAAACTATAATCATTATGTTGAATTAAGAAGAAAAGGCAGAAGTAATACTCTAAAATTAAAACTTTAATGAAAAATTATAATTATTGAGAGCCTGCTTCTTCTGTCACGACCCAAATGGGACATGCAACAGAATGGGAGACGACCAATCCGAAAATCGAGTCAACCGTCTGACTCTTAATTTTATTTGCTTAGAAAATGCAGCGAAAATACTTTATAATGAAATGTAAAGCCAGAGTTCAGAATAAATGCATTTAAAACAGATCCAATCAGTGACACTAGATGTTGTGGTGATAAAAGTCCAAATAAATAATAGTGCACAATTTATAAAATAAAGCTTGCATATTATCAAATATATGTCCAACCTTAAAAATTAAAATGAGTCTCCTAAAAGAGAAATTATTAATTTATAGAATTCTACTTTCGATCCGGTAACTAAATCTCTTCTTGATTAGATCCTGAAAAAAAATAAAAATCGTTTGGGGTGAGTCGACTAAACTCAATAGGGGTAGAGTTTATTTCCAACCGTCATAAAATATTTTGCACAAATTAAATAAAAAAGATAGTTATGCAATTTTAATAAATGTTCGGTGAAAATGGAGCCTCTCATGGATTCCAAGCACACTGGGCCATAGGCCAAAACATCGACATTAGGCGGTCGCACGCCATAATTACCCTGATCAGGTTTAGGATTTCGCACCCAAGGACACGGCTCTTCAGCTGTCCTATTAATTCTAGTTAAAACCACACAATTTTTATCAATGATAAATTATGCAGTTGATAAATGTGCGATAAAACAATAATAATTAAACGAATATTTTATGCTAAATAAATGAATTTGATTTAATAAACTAAAAATAATACTTAACCGAAAATAAAATAAACCCCTACCTCGATTGAATATACAATAGGTCAAAACTCAATTAATCCAAAGGTTCCAGTCAATGAGTTCATATTTTAATTGGATAAATTTATACCTAATTAAGAGTGAAATCGTTTAATATTGGATTAAATCGATACATTTAAATTATTAATTTTTTTCTCAATTTAATCCAATATTTAATTGGGTGAAAGTTTCAATCTGTGCCAGAAATTATATTCAAAATCGGTGTAGATTATGATAGTTCTCCGTCTTTAATTGTTCGGGTTTGACGATAATGAGTACATACATTATATAAAAAGTCACAAGTATGGACTAAATCTCGTGGAAATTCAACCCAAAGCTTGCATATGTTTATAATAAAATACACATTTTAATTTATAGTCATCTTCACTATTTGGACTTATAATTTAAATATATTCTTAACAGATCAATTATAATGAAGTCTTCACTTTCATAACGATAGTGTCAATAGGATAGCACTTAGATCATTTCAACCCAAACCATAAATCAACTAAAAAAGAAAGAACAATGGTTTACAAATACTTTAAGGAATTAATGGTATTAGATATATACCTCTTATGACCGCTACAATTAACGTGGATCGACGACTCTATTTCAGTAAATTTACACCAAGATATGAGGTATCTCTTTGTTCTTCGTCGTCTTCTTCGCACGCAGTTATTTCGACAAACTAAAAGTCTACTGCAAGCAATTATTTCGGCAAACTAAAAGTCTACTAAGAAGAAAAACAAAGCGGAAGAAGAATTTAATAACAAGAGAGGGATGATAATACTAGTGTGACATAAACGAGGGAGTTAAAGAAATATACCCGCCTACGTTTCCTTCCACGTCCCCTCTCCCTTCTTGTCTCCGACGTTAAGTTGTGGGTCTCACAGCTTCAGTTCCGTAGTAGCCTTTTGCCTCGTGAAAGTTCGGAACCGCAGAGAAGACAATCCTAGGAAGTGGCTCCCCAACCTGCTCTTCCTCCACACCGGCGAACTCTCAGTCATCGATCTCCCAAGCCGGTCTCTAAACCGTCTTCACCTCAGCACCTGAGGTAACCTTCGAAGTAAGCTGAGATGAGACAGGCCTTGAGGCGCTGCGTACCGGTTGCTCCACCAGTGGAACCGCCGGTACACCTCGAAGACAACCGGCACAGCCCCAACTCCGGCTACCGTCGCTGCCCCTCTCATGACTCTCCCCCTCCCTCCCTGAAACAAAGGAGATCGATGGGAAGGTGAAAGGTGCGAGAGATTTCAGAGAGGCGTCATTTTTGTAGGAATTGTATTCTGTTACTAGGCTTACCATACTCTGGTGATTCAGACGTGCCACGTCACTACATTTAATATTCATCAATAGAATTTTTTTCTTGGACAGAAAAGTATATAATTTCACCCTTTTGAAATCTTTTTAATTTTATTGTAAAGTGCAATTTAACGAATCATTTATAAATTAAACTTTAAACTGTTTTCTTACTGAACTTTGTTTTTAAATTATCAATAATTTGAATATTAACATTAATTTATTTGTCAAATTCAACCTGTAATACAATTTATTCTATTTAATCAAATATTTAATTCTTATTTTTGACCTTTCTAAATATTGTAACCTAATTTTAAATTTTGTAGATCTATGATACAGCGACGTCAAACTATGGCAATCGAGCGATGGAGGTTGGAATCGAGATATAAATTGGTTAGAAATCAGTTATAGCATTTTATTAAACGAAAAATATGATATACAGATACTTCATTTAACAGATAAAATAACAACAAAGTTCAAATTATTGATAATTTAATTGTGGAAATTCGATTTGTTAAAAAAAAGAGTAGTTTATCTTTTTATTTTCCATAGCTATGACTACTATTCCGTAAAGAATCCATACTCACGAATTTTAATGTTTATTTCCTTCTCCAATTTTTAAAAAAAAATAATGACTTTTTCATTGATTTTAGTTCTAACATTCATTTATTTTATACATATTATTAAAAATTTAATGAAAATATATGATCAAATGATGTAAATTAAGGCCGGCTAGCCTGGCTCGTCCACTCAGCCCGGCCTGTCTCTTCGTCTCGGTTCAGGCTCAGACAGGTTGGCTGGTTTAGATCATTACGTGATTCTGATTGTATGTACACGTCATTCTATAACACTGATAAGCATGACAATAAATGATTCAGTTTCAGATCTCATTTCATTGCCATACAAGGCTACAACCTTATTTGATAAAATATAAGGCTAAAAACAGAGTACGAAGAGGAAGAAGAGTTCTATATAAGTGGGGTCTTTGGAACGAAGAAATATAACCTACCCAACATAAGAAACATTTGTCTTTGGTAGCAATGACAACGGCGATTGTCGGTAAGAAAGTGTTCTTCATGGTACTCGCATTGATTCTTGGGATTGCCGCCATGGGAGGAGAAGGGAGGAAGCTCGCAGAAGAGGCAAAACCTGTAGCCTGGGGTTGGATGACGAAGCCGGAGACAATCCATGTGGGAGAATATCCCAAGGGTCGAGTTCCTCCATCAGGGCCCAGTGATAAACGTTCTCCACCTTCACCGCACTCTTCTGTTGAATATTATTCGGTGGCTAATGTGGATGACTTTCGTAATTAAATAATAATAACAATGAGTATAGATCGATAATAGTAATCGATCTACTAGTTATTTTTATAATAAATTTGAAAGTTTTTATGTTCGTGTTCTCCTCTTCTCTAATCTACATTTGTTTCTTAGGATAATTTATTCTATCATATTTATGATTTATCATATTAACTGTATCAATTAATTAATATCATTGTGAAAATTAAAAAATAATAATTGAAGATATTATCTTTTTATTAATTGTTAATCAACTGGATATCGATATTTGACATTTCAATTTATGTGTAGTATTTCTCACGTATAGCTTATACTAGGTAGTAACTTGAAAAAGGGTTACATATTTTTCATCCAGTGATGCATGAATGAAATATAATTAATTCTTATGAAAAAATAGTATTCGATGTAACAAAATATAATAAATGAAATTTCAAGTAATTATTTACATAATTTTCTTATAATATAATGATTTTTTTTTTAAATGTATTTTACTAAATGCCTAATTGTTTTATGTCCAAAACAAAATGATACGGCGAAACAAGCACTTGTTAGATATTCAAAAGTCTTTTATTCAAAAATTTAGTCGATTAAAAGAGAAAAATATGTCATTATTATATTTCGAGCAAAAATTGAGAGGAAGCTTTTCGAATAACCTTTAGCCTTAATAACTAGGGCTGTTTTAGTTATGATGCCGTTTATAAATATTCATTATAACAATGGTTTGGTAAATTAATAGTCAAAATAGATTTACAAAACTGTATATATTTGAAAAACAATAATATCAATTCTTAATATAGTTAAATTATATAAAAATATATATTAATAGTTTTTTTTATTTCCAAAAACTAAATCTCATGTAAAATTAATTTAAAAGAAAAACCCCATTTCATGATGCCATCATATCATACAACATAATTCATCCACTGAAGATGGAAAAATATACCCTCATTTTTTTGGAGCATGTAAGTAGCAATCTAACTAATGATAAGTTTGATTTCTTATTAATTAATTAATTAGAGTTCAAGTAACGCTTCGATCTTCATTAATAGTGAAATGATTTATTTTTTAACTATCTTGACAAGGTTTTATTATTGATTTTATTTCAAAGTAATTATTTATTTTTTTTCGCTTTATTGCATATGTTAAAATATAAAAAAATAAATTGTCATATTTTGAAATTATTATAATTGTCACGTACCACTACGCGAAGACAATAAGAATCAAAGTGTTAGTGACCAACCCCTACTGACGTGAGAGAGTGAAAATTGAATGTTTAATAAGTAGAGTTTTCATCTCTACCTAATACGACATATGTTAGTCTAACCATAATAATAAAATTGTGTAGTTTTAATCTAAATCGAATAATACTACTGTATTAGAAGTACAAGAGGATGCTTAAATTTTTTTGTAAGAAAAAAAATAAAACAAAAAAAAAAACTTGGACTTATTCTATTAATTCTAACAAACTATTGACAATGATTAAGGTGTACGAAAAGTTGGGATCAAATTAAAATTTACCTTCAAGTTGAAGTTATTCAATAGTGGGCCCATTGAGGCTGTGGCCCTACCAATGATTGTGGCCCACATTTCCAGCTCAAAAGAAAAGGGGACCCACCTCAAAAGTATAAATCCAAGAAACAACAAGGATGCAGACAAAGCAAGAATCTTTCTAATTATTCGATAATTTTAGTACTTTTTTGGTACCAAATAAAAATAAATGTCGCAATATATTTATTCAAAAATAAATTACTTTTATGATATCTAAAAATCGTTAATAATAAACATTATCTTATTAATGTGATATATTGACACTGCTTATTCTATATCATGTTACAAAATATAATGTTATATGTAGATATAATCACGACTTATAATGATTAAATAACATTAACACTGGAGCAACAATTTGGTCAAATAGTGACAGAATATTCCCATATGGGGCACTGCAGAAACTCCTTTTTTTTTTCTTGATTTAATCTCGATATTCCAATTTAAAAATACCTTCAACGAAAATTCTTATCGGATTGGTTCAGTAAAGCTAGAATAAATACTCATTTAATTACAAAAATTATGAACCCAAAAAAAAACAGAAAAAATTGGCAACTGAAGATTGAATTTTAAAGAAACTCAAAACAGCAAAATGGATAAGAAAAAGATTTGATGCTTTCATTCGATACATGTTTGATCGAATCTCATCACTTCAAAAAAGATCAAAACAAGAAAATCAGAACCTTTGATTCGATAATAACTTTTATTCATGATTTCTCACTTTCTTCCCAAAAACCCTCCTCCTTCTTCTTCTTCTACTGTAGACCAGTCTAATTTCTAAGTACAGTTACCAGAGAGTAGAGAGAGAAACTGGAGAGACAGAGAGAGGAGCATCGAACAAGTTGACGTCCTTCATCTTCTTCTACCTAAGAGCTTCATGCCTTTTCTCCTTCTTCACATGATTCCTCAACCCGCCTGCGTTTAAATCATCATTAGCATGATGAAACGTGAGAAAGCACAGTTCAATGTTCTAGAAAACTTAGGTGAAGAACCTAAAAGTTTTCCATACCCATAAAAAATATTAAAGATTCATTAATGCAGAAAACTGACAGAATTGGTAACGGAGAAGAACCCACATGCAGAAATTAAAAACCCAGAAGTCTAAAAGCCTTGACATTGATTGGTAATTCCAAAATAGACAGATCTTCCACTAACTACCAAGCATGCTCGAAATTCCAGGTGAAGACCCAAATAAAAAGACCAAAAAAAAAAACACAGAAATTAAAACGAAAGATACATAGCCGAACCTCGAGGTTTACAACTTGGTGGATCTTCAAAGAGAGAGAGAGAAAGCTGCTTATGAGCGACCCCAATGTCAAAAAGTATGAGGCCAGAACTCGGGTCGTCGACTGTAATTTCTTTTACTGGTAGCCAGAGAAATAGCTCTTCCTGAGAAAGACCTTCCACTCCAATCAAACCTCCATAGCTGAGATTCGCTCTGACAACTCTGTCAAAAAAAACCCTATTCTCAAATTTCGCCAAACATGGAGCTTGAAGATAGACCTCTAAGAGGCCGTCTTCAGAGAGAGAATAGGACTCTACTTCTCGAGGAAGAAGACCTGCAGGCAAGCCTTTAGAGAGAAGAAGGTCATGGATGGAGGAGGAGGATAGACAACAAAGGGTTAGAGAGAGAAAGAACAGAAAGGTCCAGAGAGAGAGAAAGCCCGTGAATTCCATTCCTGTTTAGAGAGAGAAAGTGCAGGAGAAGAGAGGTTTAGACTGTGGTTTTGAAGGAAGCCATGGACCAACTGTGGAAAGTGGAGAGACTGTTTAAAAGAAAGGGGATGGATGTTGATTTACAATCATGTCCCTTAGGACTTGATTAGGTTTATAATCAATTATTTTGTAGTTTCTGACATTATTGATCAATATTATTGGATGTGGGTTGGATTTATTCCTTAATGTTGCTTGGTTTGCTGTCCTGCTTTTTGCTTGATTTATGACTTTCTTTGGCTAAATCTACTTAAATAATTCATTATTTAATTTAATATTTTACATTTTATTTATTAGAATTATATAATCAATCACATAGTTTATTAACTGTGCAAGGAATAATGTTTGTTACCTATATGTATTTGTTTTAGTAGAGGAGCTATTTTCTACATCTTTTATTTGTCATTTTATTTAAATATCGTTAAAATGGATTAATTTGGATTACCAATTTGGTTCAGTTCCTTGAGCCAATCTAATCAAAAAAATTTAATGTTAAATGCATTTGAACCTTAAGAGTATTGTTAAAGTTGGACAAAACTCTCAAAATACGTTTATCCTAAAAAAAACCTTAAATTATAAAAATACTGAGCAAAAAAAAAACTCCATCCTAAATTTTACACATGTGGGAGTACAGGGGGTTTCCACCATGCAACGCACCCCCGTGAGCACGTAACAAGCACGTGCACGCGGTAGTTTCAACCCTCTAAGATTAATTTTAAAAACAAATATCAAAAAATATCCAATTTAATTAAAATTTTTACTACATGTTTCTCATGCCACGAAAAGATAATTTGAAAATGTTTGTCATTTTCTAACACTTGTATGATTTATTTTATAAAACAATTATAATAGATCATACAAGTGTTAAAAAATCACAAAAATTTTCATATTATCTTCTTGCGATGTGGAAAACATGTGATAAAAATTTCAAGTAAATTAGATATCGTTTATTATTTATTTTTAAAATTAATCTTAATTACTTTTTCACTTTATAAATTAATTTTAAACAAATACTAAAAAATATTCATAAAACAATTTGTGATTTTTTAACATTTATACGACTTATTTTATAAAACAATTATAATAAATCGTACAAGTGTTAAAAAATCACGAAAATTTTCATATTATCTATTGTGATATAAAAAACATGTGATAAAAATTTCAAATAAATTAAATATCGTTTAATATTTATTTTTAAATTTAATATTAGTTACTTATTCACTTTATAAATTAATTTTAAATAAATACGAAAAAATATTCAATTTATTTGAAATTTTTGCCACATATTTTTCACATCACGATAAGATAATATGAAAATTTTCGTGATTGTTTAACACTTGTACGATTTATTATAATTATTTTATAAAATAATTAAATAAAATTATAATAAATTATGCAAATGTTAGAAAATCACAAAAATTTTCAAATTATATTCTCGTAATTTGAGAAAAATGTTAATTAAATTAAATATCGTCTGATATTTGTTTTGAAAATTAATTTTGAATGGTGGAGACCACCGCGCGTATGTGCTTGCGGGGGATGCTTCGGAGGGTGGAGACTCTCCACTCTCCTAGTGCATTATACATAGAGAATACTATGATAGAATGAGGGACTGTTCTCGGAGAACAATCTCTCATTTTATGTGTAAAATTTAGAAATGGGGTTATTGGTTTGCTGCATAGGATTTTTTTATTCAGTTTTTTATAGTTTAAGGTTTTTTTTAAGGATAAACATATTTTGATGGTTTTGTCCAACTTTAACCCTATTATGAGGTTTAAAATGCATTTAACCCTTAAATTTATTCAAAATTTTATTAATTTAACATAGTTTGAATGATTAACTAGATAAAATTAGAATCAAAATTTATTTTATAATATATCTTTTTTATTGTAAAGACGATTAGACCCGTGTGATCGAATCATTAGCTGTGCTTGTGTAACATAAACACTAATAAAGACAAGGGTTAACGCGAAATTTGTAGAGAGCACCGTTGTTAAGTTAAAATTTATTGGGTTGGGAGCCAATTTGTCCTACATTCAAGGCTTGATGTGACATTTTTAGGCACAAAATTATTCTTTTTAACTAATTAAGATTAGTCTATAAAAATAAGATAATTATATTATTTATAAATTATGTATTTTTTATTTTTTTTAAAAATATCTATTATATTTATAAATTATAAATTTTTTATTTTTCTAAAAATGTCTATTGTGCCATCCCACTTACGTGAATGAATGAATTGAAGCTTCACATGAGTCGTTCTAATTTTAACGCAGCCAGCTGTCATAATTGTGCTTGAGACCTCAAACCACCCAAAATTATATACTTTCACCCGAAAAGGACCACTCATGAGGTTGAGAAGGGAATAAAATGACTGCAAATAGCAAAGAGGACAGAACTCACCGACTTGATAGTAATTAAAGACGCGGATAAGGCTAAAAACGTAATTTAAAGACATGCTCCACACTCCATACGTGAGATTTGGCTCAGAACCGAAGAAGGAATGATAAAATCAGGAGGATACGACAACGTATGGGCAACGATTGTATCCCCAAAGGGGCATGGGAAAGTTCTTAATTTGCTTTTTATGCCACTGCACGGCACTGAGTTGACCGAATTATTAAAAATAAATACTTTAATGGACCAATAGAATGAGCCTAGAAACTCGTTCCCCGAGGATTAGTATTTAAAGCAGGTGGCGTCGGAAATCAGAAAATGTTGATGTCGCTTAAGTTATATTATTAGGTCCAAATAATTAGTGTAGTTTAGTTTTTGGAAATAATTAAAGTGAGTTGCTCGAGACATCCACCAAAATGTAGGCTTTCCAGAAAGAGGACATCCCCCTCAATCATTTGCTAATTCAATAAATCTAAGTTTATTTAAATAATTATTTATACCCTGTAATGCACGTACTAAAATATGTTAAAAATACATTAATACATACATATTACACCAAGAAAATCAATTGGACATGTTTCCAGTTTGGGCCCAGCTAAAACTGGTTTAGAGTAGTTTTGAATGTTCAATGTTATTTTAAACTATCTTTACGATATAACGGTGTTGTCTATTATGTTATTTAGTTTGTTATCAATGAAATAATTAAAATAATAAATATTTGTACAAAGACTATTTAATGGTGACAAATTAGGCTTCCAACATTTATATGGGCCCAAGGCCCAATAGTTCAACATTGTTTTTTCCGATTGAAATTTTGTTATATAATTTTTATCCTCAATTAACAATATTTGATATACTAGCAACTAGGACTACTAAGATATCTACTTTCATTCGCTGTCCCAGCTTCCATATCTGCCGTTCGTTATTCGTTATTAGTTCGACATAGTGGTTTTGTGCTTCCTATATTTTCTCATCGGTATGCGTTTCGTCACTAGCCTAAAAATTCTCGATGCACATATCGTACTCCCACCTATCCAAGTTTAGCCCTGAGAATTGAATACGTAATAGAAAAATCACTTACAGATGTTTTACTCTTTTAAAATACTCACATCGTCTACGTGACTCCAAATATTGGACAGCGTACATTATTATCTATCTTGCATGCATACATACATAGCCACATTTAATAAATATTAGAAATATGGTGGGGAGAGTGTTTGTGCTTGTGTGGCCTTTGACTATGACTACAAAACGTCTGTTATTCAATAATTTTTAAGAAGACGAATCAAATGATTAGAAAAAAAAAAAGCAACACTGTTGGTGACTATACATGGGCCCTTTATGGGCCGACCAGCCCTGGTTTCTGGCCCGGCAACATGTGGAACCAGATATCCCTCCCCCACGTGTGGGTGGGGTTTCCCCTCTCTGCATCCCGGTCAAAGTCACCATTCTCTATCCATCACACGTGTTCATGTCCACGGTCTGACTACGTGGTGACATTTGATTGGCATCACGTGACTTCGGGCCCACACTTTCAGTTAAATATATATTTTTAAATTATGACATTTATTATTGCATTATATATCATTATTATTTAATCGTATATTTTATAATTTTGTGACACGACTGTCGACGAAAAAATTCAATCTCATCACTGTTTCGACTAATTATAACATAGCAACGCCTTGGAGATATCTTATTTAAAATCATATTGGTTAGTTTTAATAATAATAAAAAGAAGATAATTTTAGTGAAAGTATATTGCATGACAATAAATACGAGTCCATTGTAACTTCTTGATAGTAGACATAAAAAATAAAATAAATATGTATTTTTTTTTTTAAAAAAAGGAAATTTCAGGCCTTTGAGATCACAAATTCTATATACGTATATTACAAACACTTTAATGTATAAACAATACCAAAGATAGGGTAGAGAATAGGGATAGAGCTTCTTCTTCAAAAATCTGAAGCCTGGATGTTTTGTCCCTCTGAATTAAGTGTCACTTTTATCTGGATGAATTATTATGTGTGGTCTCGTAAATCTATTATTTTTTATTTTTTCTAAAACCCAAAAAAGAAAAGGAAGGTACAATCTCTGGTTCTACCTTATCCTTCTCTTAATTCTTCTCATTAAATAGTTGTAGCATTTGTCGTTTCAATGTCGTGAGTACTTCTATCACATCTTAATTACCAGTATAAAGTTACTATTTATTTAAAAGATTGATCATACAACACCAATATTATAATTATAACGTAAGAATGTTCCTCCAGATAGGTCCGTTCCGTGTGTCGACATGTTGTATATCTTCGTGTCAAAAATATTGATTTTACGAAAAGATTTAAGGAGCAAAGATTTAAGGAACAAGACGTTTTATTTTAATCCAAGAGACTTTTAGAAATAATAAAATTCAAAAACTCAACCAAGTTTTTCAGTTTGCTTGTTGGCTCAGTTAATTTGGGTTGATTTTAGTTTGTCTAGTTCTTAAAGGTGTTTTGGACTCTGGTGTCGTCGCGTCACTATCTAAATCAACTCCTGAAAAAGGGAAACTCCCTAGTTATAGGAACAAGTTATTTCGATGAAATAGAACGGATGTGACTGAAAATTAGTTTACAGAATTGTATAATAAGGTTTCTTATTGGAATAATCATGTTTGTTTCCAACATAAACAACAGATGGGCCGGGGATAACTTTGCAGAGCAATTCTAATTTTTTACGGGATAAAACACGAAAAGGAACTCGAACCAAATGGAGACAAACTCAACAAAAAAGAAGTTCTAAATTCATTTTATTCATAGTATAAAGTTCATGGTTTAAGTAGAATAGATATCATAATTCGAGTTTTATTTAGTTTAGAAAAAAAAAAAATTAAGTTGAACGGACTCTAAAATTCCATATTTAATTTGTTTTTTTTTTTACCTTTTTTATATTTAATTTGGACATTTCCAATAGATGTAATCAATCTTTTTGAAGTTAAATAAAGAAAAAATCAATTTTAATAAAAAAAATTAATAATTTACTCAATTATTTCCATGATAATTTTCCATAATAAGTTTAAAGTGGAAACTTAACTAAAGGTTTATGGCATTTCACAGAAAATGGTTAGTTTATGGGGAACATTATTGACCGCTTTATCCAAGCTAGTGTAAAAAGTTGATGTCATTTTCCTTGAAAAGTTTTTAAAAAAAAATAGTTCTTAAATATTAGAGATAATTAGTTTCTATTTCTTTTAGTTTAGTTACTATCTTATCACGCATTTATTATTTTTTTTATGTATACAAACATTTGAAAAAAAACAATCGTAGAGGACACTCAATTGCTAAGCTAGTTTTATGTTTTCTTCTTCAATTTTCTTTCTTCTCCGTTAGAGAGATCTCTTCAGGATTACAAATCTTTTCATGGTATCAGAGCCTAAGGATGACTTCCTCTAGCTCAACCGTCTTCCAAAACTCCACTCCCTCCTCCCGCATCAATCCCCCTCTTCCTCCTATCAACCAGACGCTCACAGTAAAATTAAACAACATTAACTACTTGGTATGGAAGGCTCAGCTCCTTCGCATTGCAATGGCGATCGACATTCAACATCTCCTGGATAGCACCTCGGCCACTCCTCCACGCAAACTACACTGTGGGTGCTTGATTCAGGGGCCACCTACCATACTCCACAGCCCGAGCTTCTGAGTCACCTTCAAACCCTTTCCGCCTCTTCACAGGTTGCCACTGTCGAAGGCAATTCTCTTCCCTTGTCTTACTATGGTTCTGCAGAAATTTCGGCCATCGGCCGCTCCCTTTTCTTGCCAAATGTTTATCACACTCCGTATATTTCACACAATCTCTTAAGTTTATCACAACTCTGTCGACAGAATTCCGTTTATGTTGAATTTCTCCAGGATTGTTTTTTTTTTTTCAATGATCGGAATACTCACCAAATCCTTCTTTGTGGTTCCCTCAGTGACGGCCTCTACCACACGTCGTCGGCACCCTCCATTTTGTCACTTGCTGCTCTGCCATCCTTCCAGCCACTGGTAGCTCGGCCTCGGTCTTTTTATGCTCGGCATAGAGCTTCTCCAGTCCCTGTTTTGGACACTTTGTGGCACCTTAGGCTATGTCATCTTGCTTTTTCGATTTTGCAACAAGTCCTCAAATCTTGTAATTTCAATTCGAACAACGTGTTTATCATTTTTGTACTCCCTACCAAATGAGCAAAAGTAATAAATTATCCTTTCAAATTTCAGAATCTCATGCTCCATTTCCTTTTGACCTGATTCACAATGATGTTTGTGGTCCATCTGCAATAAAATCTATTACTGGTGCCCGTTACTTTGTCTTGTTTGCAGACGATTGTACTCGCTTCACGTGGTTCTTTCTTCTCAAATTAAAAAGTGAAGTTCAAAGTACCTTTGTCAATTTCTATAAATTTGTTCATACGCAATTCGACACTAAAATCAAAGTCGTTCAATCGGATTGGGGTGGCGAATTCCAATCACTCACGCCCTTCTTCCAATCCTTAGGCATTCAACATAGAGTTTCTTGTCTCTATACCCCAAATCAAAATGGTAAGGTGGAACGAAAAAATCGACATGTTGTTGAAACCGGTCTCGCTTTACTATTTCACTCTTCAGTTTCTCATCATTTCTGGACCTATGTCTTTGCTATTGCTATCAGCTTGATAAATTTTTTACCACTCTCATTCTCCGTCACAAGTCTCTGTTTGAATGTTTGTTCCAAAAACTTCCAGATTATACATCTCATCTTGTTTTTGGTTGTCTCTGCTTTCCATTTCTTAGGCCTTTTAATCAACACAAACTTCAACTTCAGTCTCTCCTATGCGTATTCTTAGGCTCTAGTCCTCATCACAAAGGATTCTTATGTTTCTCGTCATGTTACTTTTATGGAGTCTACTTTTTCGTTCTCGTCTCACATAGTCCCTCCATCCCAACCATCTCCCGTCACACTTTAAATTCCCTTTTTACCTTATCCTACCCCTACCTCAAATACAACTTCCTCAACTTCTCCCCTCCCTCTCATACCTTCTCTCTCTCCTACCCATACACCTCCTTTTGTTCCCAGTTCCTTATCCTCTTCTCCTCACACCATCACCATCCCTAATACTATCGCAATTCCATTGCTTGACCAACTCATTCACAACAACTATCCCATGATTACAAGGGATAAAGAAGGTGTGTTTAAGATCAAGACTCTTCTCCTTTAACCTGCCTTTGAGCCAAAATCCTATAGTCAAGCTGCAAAATACCCTTAATGGCTCTCTGCTATGCAAGAGGAAATATCTGCGCTCAGGGAGACACATACCTGGTCATTAGTTCCTCTCTCAAGGAATGTAAAAATAATCGGCTGCAAGTGGATCTTTAAGACCAAGTTAAACTCCGATGACAAGACTTCTCGATATAAGGCTCATCTCGTAGCCAAAGGGTATGACCAAACTGAAGGCGTTGATTACGATGAAACTTTCAGTCCAATGGTCAAACCAACCTCAGTTTGGACAGTACTTTCCTTAGCGGTTTCGTCTCACTGGTCTATCCGACAGCTTGACATTAGGAATGTTTTCTTGCAAGGAGACTTGTCCGAGAAAGTTTACATGCGATAATCTCCTGGTTTTGTTGACTCAACTTCTCCTTCGGCTGTATGTTTACTTCATAAAGCTCTTTATTGTCTCAAGCAATCTTCAAGAGCTTAGTACACCAAGTTATACACAGCTTTGACAAAGTGGGAGTTCTCCGGCTCAAAGTCTAGCTCTTCTCTCTTTATCTGTCGAACATCGTCATCCATTCTCATTATGCTGGTATACGTTGATGACATTATTCTGACAGGTAACTCCTACCATCCTATTAGACTAATTGTTGGCATATCTACATTCTCAGTTTAAAGTTCGTGATCTTAGACCCTGTATCATACTTTCTCGACATCTCAGTAACCCAAACACCTATGGGTATGTCTCTTTCACAGTCACGATATATATCTGAGCTTCTTTGTCATGCAAATATGGAGTCTTTTAAACCGATCCCGACTCCGATGGTAGTTGGTCGCATTTCATCCATACACTCAAGGACCCCTCTACGTGATGGATTCTTACACCGAAGCATAGTTGGCGATCTACAGTATTACTATCTTACACGACCTGATATTGCTTTTATCTTCAATAAGGTCTCCTAGTTCATGCATGCTCCATCTGATACTCACAGGCAAACAGTCAAGAGGATTCTACGTTTTCTCAAAGGTACATCCTCTCTTAGCATCTCCTTCACCATGTCTGACGCTCTTGATTTGACTTGTTGTACTGATACTGATTGGACCTCATGCCCAGATGACTACAAAAGCACTAATGGTTTTTGTGTTTTCTCGAGCCGAACCTCATATCTTGGTCCTCCACCAAGCATAAACTTTCACTCCAGCATAGAATCAGAGTATCGCAGCGTGGCAAATGGAGCCGCTAAAATCCTATGGCTTTAGTCTTTGCTCAGCGAACTAGGTATTCTTTCTCCCGCAGCACTCTTCATTCTTTGTGATAACCTCAGTGCAACTATTTCGCATCAAATCTAGTTTTGCACTCAAAATCAAAGTACATGGAGATTGACTTTCATTTTATCTGGGAAAAAGTTTTCTAAAAAAAATTTTTGGTCAAATTCACCCCATCCGATAATCAACTCACGGGTGCACTGACTAAGTCTCTCCCACCAGCGGCTTTCCACTTCTTCTCATCCAAGATCTTTGGTCTACGCCTATCTTGATGGGGGATATTAGCGATAATTGGTTTCTATTCCTTCTAGTTTAGTTACTTGTCCTAATTACTGTCTTATCACTCATTTATTATCTCCTTCATGCACTTGAAGGAATACAATTGTACAGGGCACTCGATTGCTAAGCTAACTTCACATTCTCTTTTTTGGTTTTCTTTCTTCTCCGTTAGAGAGATCTCTGCACGGTTACAAATCTCTTCATTAAAGACAAGGATGAGTTTTAATATTCGAGATTCCTTTACAAAAGTAGAATAATTTAATATGTGTGTGTGTAACATTAAAACTCTAGTTTTTAATATTATAAAAAAATACCCAACAAAGAAAATAGACAAGATTTTAAACAAAGAAAGAAGACTTTTTTATACAATCAGATAATTCCAACAGTAACAACTAAACAAACCCTAAGAAAAAACACCATAAGAAACAACATGGGTTAACCTAAAAAAACCAGAACAAGAAACACATTTCCTTCTCCTCCTCCTACTGATCAACTGTGATTGAACCACTGCTTATGTCCAGGGACCCATTTCGGACACTTGGGACTGAAATAACTAGACACCGCTCTCGAGCTCAAAAGCTCAACAATGGGCGCAAATTTCACGCACCTTGGAGTCTTGTACTGATTAATCGAAGCCCCCAAGCTTATTGCATAGTCCATCAGCTTGTCAAAAGTTCCTACTTCCACTGTCTTAATCTCCAATGGTCCGATTGATTTGTCTGAGACTCTTCCTTGCCTGTAAACGCTGTTTAGAGACTCTTCGACGCTCAGGCAGCAATCTTCGAAAACCAAAGGGGGGATTGGAGTTGACCCATTTTGATTTATTTCCCAGAACAACACGTAGTGGCCTGGAATTGTTGATGTGTCTGCGTAGCTTGTGTATTCTGCTAGATTTGCGTCGAATGGTTTCAAATGGTTTACTGCGTTTTTAACTGCGTTTTGAAGCTCTACTTCGTCTGTTTTGTCTGAATCTATGCTTAGGACTACGTTCTTTCTGCAGATGAAGTTGAATTGAGGCGCTTTGTTCTTGAATCCAGCTACTTTTAGCACATCTCCAACTCTATATCGATATAATCCTGCAAAAAAAATGTTTTTTCAGTGAAAAAAAAGTACGACTCTGAATCCATGTGCAAGAAATTGTGTTTCTTGGCTCAAAATATCAAGAATCCTATAAAAAAAAGTGTCATTTTTATCAAACAAGTTAAGAACGTGTTCGAATATATGCCAACATCTTCAAAAAGACCATCTTACATACCCAAAATCTGTTCAAAATCCAACAAAAACCTTGAAACTATCAAAAACAAAAGCGCAAAATCTATTAAAATCAAAGAAAAAGATGAAAAATGAATCTGAACTCACCTGCATAAGTAGTGACAACAAGCTCATACTCTTTCCCCAGTTTCACATCAGCCAAATCCACCAGCTCTTCCTGTTCTTTCTCGTTGAGAGATTTAGGG
The DNA here is from genome assembly GCA_022433055.1 of Begonia peltatifolia. Taxonomy (NCBI): domain Eukaryota; kingdom Viridiplantae; phylum Streptophyta; class Magnoliopsida; order Cucurbitales; family Begoniaceae; genus Begonia; species Begonia peltatifolia. The sequence continues at coordinate 28,087,256 of CM039519.1, forward strand.
ACAGAGACAGAGTTATTAATACTAACCCCATTGTTTCTATGAAATGGAAGGAACTCGAAATAGGCCATGGTGGGAATAAGCGTGTAAGAAACTTCACTTGGTTTACAAAGCGGTTTAAGATTCACACCAAAATAGCACTCGGAAGAAGCATACATCGTACAAACAAGAGGCAGACCGTTACTGTAGTAATCAAGTGTACTAATGTATTGTGACATAGTTCCTGTCACAATCACATCAATATACTTAGTGTTTGGCCAAAGTTTCGTGATAATCCCTTGCCAAGAACTTTTCCTACATTCTGCTTCAATAAAGTCTGCTAAATTCGAATCGGGTTTGAGGATTTTAAGCACGGATTCACGGACTGATTGGTCGGTGATTTCCGGGTTTAGACGTCCCGTTCGAATGTCTTTGCAGAGCGAAATCCAGTGTTTTTCGAGGAATCTGATGGCTCGGATGAAACCTGAGGCGAAAACGGCTCCGACCCGGAGAACTTCTTTCTTCTGGCAAAGGCCACAGAGTAGTTGAGAATACATGCTTTGGTAGGAATCTGGACAGAGGATTGTTTCGTTTGGGGAGGTGTAGTTAGTGTAAGGATCGTAGGGTCTGTTCTTGAAGTGAGAGCTTTTGTAGAAACTTGTTAGAACAGGACGAGCTACGAGGCCACTGGGAGTTTTCGATTCAGATTTTATGAACAAAAAGTACATTCCTTTTCCCTTTTCTAAACCAGCTACGAATTGGTTCATCACCGGCATTAACAAGCTGTACAGAAGCGACCTTCTGTCGAGCTCTTCTTCAATGGTGGGCATTAGTTTTCTCTCTCCTCCGGATGTCCCTGAGCTGTAAACATCATCCAAACCAAAACTTACACTTACAGAAAAATAATCCGAAAAACATAAATCTAAGGGGACCCCCGATTATAAACACTTACCTGGTTAAAAATTCTGAAATGGGCATGGAGCAGAGGATTTGGGAGGAGTCGCCATTGGCGATTCGGGTAATATCTGGTTGGACATCTTCGTAGGTAATTAGGGGCATGGTCTTTTTGAAGGTTTCTCGGTCCGTACGGCCATTGAGGCCGTGTCTTTTCAAGTACTCAGCTCCTGCATTGCGGGAGAGAATTTCAGTCAAAACTCTCTCCTGAATTTGGTCGGCGTTTGCCGTTACATCTTCGATGAAGTGCAGAGTTTTCTTGTTCTTCTCGACTAGATTATAGTCTTTCGGCACCAACGATTTCTTTGGAGCTTCAGGCATCGTCGAGAGATTTTAAGAGAGAGAAAGAGAAGAGAAATGATATGGATGTGGAGCGAGAGAGAAAGATTGACACACACACATATATATATAGAAGTGGAACAGAGGAAGGTCGAGGTGGCAGTACTGTCCCGCAAACAAGTAAATCGACACAAAAGAAAGGGTAAAATGGAAATGAAGCTTTCATATTTATTCTATTATATTTTTTCAAAAATAATATACAACTATTATGAACTGATACTCATCTAGTTTTACTTATATTATTTTTTAATTAGAATTATGTATTTTAATAATAATTAAATATTTAAACTATTGAACTTGTGACGCACTATTAAAATTAACCGGCAAAGTCCGGTAAACGCGCCGGGAACTGCTTGTCGTGTCACAGCAAATACCGTCAGTTTTTCAGGTGAATTAAAACGGCGTCCCTCACGTGTCAGCACTTGGAGATATGCGGAGGGAACATATGTGCCTAAAGGTAAAAACGCCGTTGACTGACATGACGGAAATACTTACATCCTCAGATGTGTACGGTAAATAATGGTGGGAAGTCGGACAATGGACAGCTGGCAAGCTATCTTGATAGATCGTCACGTTTAGGAAGAGAAATTCAGTGCCTATGATTGTAAGCTGCTTAAACTGTCGGACTCAAAGCTTACATCCTTTTGACTCTTATTGTAAGATCTCTTGAAATTAATTAAAGCTTGTACACCACGGCAACAAATATTTTTAAGCCCGAAGCTCGTGACTAATCAAGGGTAGTTTAGTCTTTTTGTCGAACTTCTGTGGGTCAAATCTAGTTCTATGTTGCATATAGTTAATGTGCCTAATTATTATTAATAAAAGTAAATATAGTTGTTAATTAGTATAGTTTTTGATTAAATATCAGAGTATATTATTATTATGTTAATTTCAAAAAAATAAATAAAAGGATTTAGAAGCACTATAAAAAAGGTTAAAGTGGTGGTGGAAAACATAAGTTTTTTTTCCAATTACTGTGCAAACACATACTTTTTTTATTGCCCTTGTCTTTTTCTTAAAACACAATTATTCCACAATTATAAAATTGTTTTTGAAAAATAGAACAACTTTTAAAGTGACGCATATAAAAAGAAAAACAGTAACAAAACATTGTTATTGGATAATAAGTGGAACATAGTGTGTCTAATTTACAACTAATTGGTTGGAAAGCCGAACCAAGAAAAGTTACTAGAAAATGAATGAAAATTTCCCACCTCCAAGGGAAGTTTTCCCGGCTTCCAGACAAGTCAAATGGGTTAGGCAAATGAAGAAAATAAAGAGTTTCTAATTCTCTCTCCCCCGACCTCAACCTCGCCTCTCTCATACACCTAACTTTTACAAGAATCATTGTCAATCCACGTCACGACATTATGAGCCCCGTGTGATAATGCTTCTTCATGTTTGCACGCATTTGATATAATTCTTAATAGTAAATAATATAAATATAATTATATATTTATTCTCTTATTATATTTATTATTATTTATCACATGTTTAGAAAATTACGTCTTACCAAAGCTTTTTATGTTGATCTAAGAAAGCAACGGAGGTGTCATGCATCAGACGGACAGCGCAAGTGTACTGAAAGGCAGGGAAGATCTGATGGTTATGGAGGAGAAGAAAAGATGACCTAAAAAAGGTTGATAAATTTGGGTAGTGGAGGAGAAATTGAGGGAAGGCGGGTGCACCAAAGCGGCAGGTAGGGCCGCATCCGTGTGGGCTGCGTTGTGCTTTGTGTGTGACGGAGGCTTTTTGAGGGAAAGTTTTTTATAGAGAGAGGGAGGAGTGTGGTTTATGCGTGCGAGAGACAGAGAGAGAGAGAGAGACAGCACCGCAAATCTTTGACCGTTGACTTAATTTATTATTTTTTTAAAGATTGGTTTTTTTTTTTTTAATTTTGAAAAATAAAAATCAATACTAGCCTAATCACAAATTTAAATAGCTAAATATCATTGTGGATGAATTAATTAGTAATTAATTCACTTCATCTTGAAGATAAATTATTAATTTTGGACAAATTCAAGAAAAATGTAGAAATGGCAAAATGTTGTATTACAAATCACAAAACAGAATCTGAATATTTGAAATCGTGACTAAATATTAATTAGTATATTGTCGGATCGACGAAGATGATTACGAAGATATTGAACTAATTTTAATTAATTATATTCATGGGATAGACAGAATGAGTTTTGTTTGACTGAATTTTTAGTATTAAAACGTAGGGTTTCAATGATTTTAGTGAAAACTGTGTTTATGCATGTCTAGAAAAAGGTAACAAAATTAAGGAAAATGAGATCTAATCAGTAGATATTGTCTATTGGATTTTGTTAGCGATCTGTCTTGTTTTTGTCATTGTTCATTGTTTTAAGGCTCGATTTCAGACAACAAACCAAATGAAATTATTCATTAATTTAAAATTTTAGAACAATAAACTAATTAATAAAGTATTCTCTTAATGAAATTAATTTTAAATTCATTCGTGCATGAATCTTGACTGAAATCGATATATATGTCTCTTTTTTATAAGTTTATGTTTATCAACGACAATATCACAATGTGTGTCTTAAAGATATTGTGAAAGAAGCTACGAATAAATTAATAAAACTAGTTCAAATGTCGATAATGTTATTAACAGATAAAATATTAAACGAATAAATAAGTTTTGATATTAAATTAAAGTATATTAAAATGAGTCATCTTAGATTTATTCTATCATTCTTATTTTCTGACATATTAAATATTTTTTGATACAATTTATATAATAAATTACAAATAGTAGTCATTTATCGCGCTGATATATGTTTGACACAAGTAAGTATAACGTAAACATATCATTATTCTACTGAAATATAAGTTTATTTTTTAGAATTTAGGGAGCATTTTTTAGGGTCCGAACCTGAGGAAATATTTAATTAATTTATGAAAATAATCATGGTATCTTCAAGGCATAATCTTTTGTAGTAGTTTTGACACTTTTTTAACTAAATATAAACATAAGATTCGGACTTTAATTAGCTATTATTTCTGATTCAAATCCATATTAATATATTAATTAAACAGATTCTAATTCAAACCCACCTTTCCCATGCAGATATACATCACAGACGTGATCTCTCTCTCTCTCTCTCTCCTCCCCTCTCTCTCTACCTCCATCTCTCTCTCTCCTCGCAGTCCTCTGCAGATGAATTATTTCTTCGTTTTTCTGATCTTCTTCAGCTGTTAAAAGAAAAAGTTGCCATTTCTTACATAACCCAACCTGCATTCGACCATCAAAGACAGCTGCGACTACTTTCCCTCTACCACATTATTTTATGTTTGTTTCCCGGGAAAATGTTTTCAACTCCGAAAAAGTAAAACGTTGAATTATCCGACAACATTTGTTCTGCCTAGTACTGTCGTTGTTTCTTCCATAGCAATTTAAAGGGTAAATTAAGAATTACACAGTAAATTTTAAAGTTACTTTCAACTTAATACACTACAATTTTGTTAAACTAAATCAACTTTAAATTTTCATATTGGTTAAACTTAAATCTTGCACATTTTTGAAAAAATAAAATAATCTTAATTTTTGCATCCGGATCAAAATGAATCTTAAAATTATTTTTGTTTCTATTTTTCTTCGTTTAGCTTTGATTTTGTTTTGGTTTTAGATTTTTTTATTTAAACTTAGTTTAAGTCGATTTGGACTGAGTTTTAGTTGGTTTTATCTCGATTTGGGCAAGTTTTGCTCATTTTTAAAATTAAAATTTTCAAATTATATAAATACTATAATATGAGGTGATTTTGAATGTGTTAAGAGCAAAATCGAGAAGGACGTGTTAACTGTGCCAAGTTTGATATCTATATTATTCAAAAAGAGTTTAAGATTTAAGTTGAATTAATTTTAATTTCAAAATATGTATAATTTAATATTTACTCTATAGTTTTACACTATGGCCTTACATGTTGACACAACGTCTACACTTTATTTATTAAGCAAAGTAATTAATATATTATTTTAATTATTATAAATCTGTAACTTTAAAAGCTCAAAATTAAAGCGTATATCATATTATATTTCATTGTCATTGTAGTAAAGCCAAAGAAAATCACATGTAATGTATATATTTACACATATACATGTATTTTCAAGTAAGTCCTTTATTTTTCCTGGACACCTAAATCTTTATTTTTATTTTTAATTTGTACACGTATCAATTACTTCTTTATCGAGCAAGTTGTCATGAATATCAATATTTCTTGTTGCTTTATTAACAAATTCAAGTATGAAGCTTCGCATATGACAAGATGTTTAGAGCTAGTGATCGCAAACAAGTTCCCGATATTAATTGTTTTATACAATTCGTTCCATAAAAGGTTGAATCCATTATTTGTTGTATCGTTTGTGACCATTTTTCTCCTGTTCTTGCTGGCCAGCAACATGTAAAAGCAGGCAACTAGGACCCAAATCACTAGCTTTGTTGAGTACAAGTTCATGCATCTAAATATAATAACGTCACAATTTTCAAATTAATATTAATTAAATTTACAAAACATAGTCATGTGTTTTAAAAGATAAAGACCTAATCAGCATCATAAGATTCTTGCTCGAGTCATATTTCTTCTTCTCATCACTTCTTGTCAATATCATAATAATAATAACTCTAGCATGGAGTTTTGTACTATCGTTTAACAATAATAAGGTGTTATGTTCGGCCTGAAATACAACTGCAAAATTGATTGTACTAGAGATTCTTAGATACATCTGTTTAAAAAACTATTTTTAACCAAATGAGTAGATCAAGGAGCTGAAAATAGTTCCCCTCTAGTATTTTATCATAAGCTGGTCACTTGGAGCCAAAATAAAATTCGGGTCGATGTCAGTGGATCGTTTACTGAGGGTTTAGGGGCATCGTCGTTAGACTTTTGAACCAGAAACTTTTGGTTGGAGTTGTTAAAAATCTTAAATATTTTAAGAACTTGAAAAGTATTTGTAGGAATGATAATTATGGCTACATCAATTTGGCTAAAATAAAGTAGTAGGGTTAGATAGGAAGGCTTCCTAAATGGGTAAACTTTGGGGCACTTGACAAAATATTAAAAGGGTGATTTGTTTAATTAGTTATTAATATTATTATAATCCCTAAACCATTTAGGTCCCCAAAAAGAAGAACCAAGCCAAATGGGTGACTTGGTTTAGGTCATAAGTCACATGGTAATGTAAGTAAAATGAGTTTGTCTGCTACTTTTAGAGGCAAGGATTGGTGTACATGTCGACGCCACTTGACAATTTTATATTATGGTCTACCATTGTAGAATAAGATGACACTAAGTTAATATTAAAAAAAATGTAAAGTCTCTAGTCCTTCTAAAATAATATTGTTCACTTTGGACAATAACGCGCATGGATTTACTATTGAATTAACTCAAAACGCATTGCAATTTGGAGAGAATAAAACTTTATTTATAAATAATTCACTTTATGATTTTCCATAAGATGTGGATGGACGTGTCTCACAATCAATAGAATATTGGTTCGTATTTTTCTTCGCATAGTAAACTATTGCAAAAAAATCATGAAAAAACAAATAAAAATAAGATTAAAAAATGACGACGAAAATTATCTTAGATTTAAAATAAAAACGTATGACAGAAACAAAATGACAAAGATCGAGAAATATTCTTCAACGTACTACCATTGTTAACACGTCGTAAACATAATCTTGCATATCAAACATAATAGAATTCATGGAAAGAATTGATCGGGTAGAGTTGGGGTCCCCTAACACAAGTGAAACGGATCAAAGTTGAAGAAGGAAAAAGAGATTTAGACAAAAGAGTTAATGTCTAATCTTGAAAAATGGAATTAGGTAAAGAAGCTTTGAGAGACCCATGTCTCCAAGTGAAGAAGGCAGTAGGGTCTTGAAGCACGAACACCATCCTCGCCACAAACAAGTACACAAAAAAATTAAAAAAAAAAAAGAATGTCTCTTTTAGACCATGATTGGAGTCATTTGCATTAGGGGAGGGCCGTACTTACTAAAGTTCATTATCTTTTAAGTTTGGCCTCTCTCTCTCTCTCTCTCTCTCTCTCTCTCTCTCTCTCTCTCGTTTTTCCCACTTCCTTTGAAGAAAGAAAATGACGTGTCAAACAGATAGAGATTTAGAGAGAGAGGGAGAGGGAGAAGCAGGTGAATTTGTTTGAGACCAAGAAAGGTGGGGAACACATTCATACTCAAATTGAAAATAAAATATATGTATAACCGAGATAAAGCAATTAGTAGGTGTTCATAACTGTGTGTTTATTTGCTCTAAATAGGACTAGGCATTCCCCATTTTTCTCTATAAAAAACCAGCGTCTCAAACATTAATGGGTTTTCCACAGTGTGCAACATAAACAATAAATCCCCCTTCTGCCTCTTACTTACGTATATAATTATCGACTGATCCTTCGAGAATTACGTGCTCCGGTCCCTACAAATTTGGTGTTTTAAGAACGCGAATCAACCGTTGCCGGACACGGGTCGGGAAGATCCGTGAATTGCAGCTAATGATCCAAAAGGGAAGTGCCTTTTTTTGGAGAAATAACTTGGCCCCTGCCCCCACCAGCACTTGCTCTCCCCAGTACCCAAGGGAGGGACGTGGATGAAGATGAACACAGCTATAAAATCGCCCCCACCCCCACTCTCTTTAACCAAACATCTGTCCCCAGTATCCTTGATTAATACTTCATCAAATAATCCATTGCCAGAATCTCTTCTACAGTTTACTATAAGGGTGGGCAAAATCAAACTAAAATTAGAGAACCGGACCAGAAGCCAAACGGTCTCGTAATCGTGGAACACAGTCTGGTCTATGATCCTGATTCAATAATCCCAAAAAACAGAGGACCAGACTGTTCTAAAATGAAAAACCCTTAAACCAAATCGTTTTCAGTTTCTCAATTTTCATACAGTTCAGAGTCTTCAGCTCGCCACTCGCCACTCGCCACTTCGCCAGACCGACACCTTCTTTCGTAATCCGTTCTTCGCCTTGCCGGTCTTCCTTCGCCAAAAGACCGACGCCACTTTATCGAAGCCTGAAGTCTGAACCATCCACTGAACTGCCGAAGGCCAAAGAGATCGAGTCATTGTCCCAGTTCCTTTGCCTAAGTCCGAACCTATCTTGTGGTTCTCACTGTCGCATTTGCCTTCACCGAAGTCCGAACCAACTGCTGCCCTTTGTGAATTTCAGCGCGACGAACTGTCAACCCACGCGCTGTCTGAACTTCGAACCAACTTCTCTGCTGAGTGCCGTTTGTCGAAGGCCCGAAGGTGATTTTGTAAATGAAGCAAAATTGATGGATTGATGAATTTTATGAATTGATGTTGTAGTTTATTTATACATGAGAAATTTGTACCAAAATTGATGTTGATGTTGTAGTTTATCAAAAATTGATGTGGATCAAAATTTGTGATCTTATTTTGCTTTAGGTTAGTTTTGTAACTCTTGTTATTGTTACGTAGAAAGATTCCAACAATTAGTTACTGTTGTGTTATTTGTTAATCTATTAGTTGTTATTCTAGTTTCTGAATCAATGTGTTTTTTTTTTTTTTGCATAAATTTTTTTTTTAAATAGATAGATTCTTCTCATAGTGAAATCTCGCATGTGGATTCAAAAAAAAACCAAATCTTTAGTTTGGAATCACTACAGCAGGGTACTAAACACCAACTCAACTAAGTGTAATTTTTGTCGGTAAATTTATGCAGCACACCCGACAAAAAATGAAGTATATTAAAATATGCAAAAAGTTTCAGCAAAATGTAGATTGCAAGCAAAAATACTCCGAGCTTTAAACCTAATGAGAGCAAGATTGCTGGTGTACTCACATTTACTATAATGACTGCTCGAGAATTTTTTACAAAGATGATTTATATTGGATGAATTGTCACTGAAAGTGGTTGAAGAAATTGGTTTTACAACATTTTGTCTGTGTCTCAATCCCAAGTTCATTATGTCATCTAGAAGAACCATTGCAAAAGACATTTGCTTGATTTTTCAGACAAAAACAAACAAGTTGAATGAGTGTTTTTTTACAACATCATAGAGGATATATTTGACCACTAACACATGAAAATCTATTCAAAATTTAAATTACATAGTGCTTACATGTTATTATATTGATCAAGAGTGGAAAGTGCAAAAAAAGAAATTGAATTTTTGTTTGATTCCGAACTATAATGATGAATTTATAGTTGAAAAATATTTGCTTGTTTGAGAAATTGAAAATATTACAACTGCAACCGTTGACAATGTGTCTTCAGACTTTGTTGTTATTTCTTATTTGATGAAGACAATTTGAAATTGAAAATGCTTGATTTTAAACGGTGATCATATGCACATAGAAAGGCTCTTGATGCCTTACACAATTCTCTAGCACCCCAAAGCGTTAAAGCTCTTATATGAGGTTGAAGTTGGCTGAAAACATTCAATTTTTCTGAAATTTTGAAAAACATTAACAATGATTTCGATGACAGTACAATTTCGATTATTGAAGAAAATTCAAACATTTTAATATTTATTTGTTTCACATGCTTATCTCTAGTAATTTACTATTGTCTTCAATTTTTAAGATTTCGCTACGAATGAAAAGTCTGAAAAAGATGACATATCAATACTTTGATATGGTACTATTTGATTTGTAATTTGTATTTTTAAAGTTGTTGCAAGTTCAATTAATTTTAGATATTGGATTTAGTTTTTTAAATTTCATTTTCATGTTTGATAGTTGAATTTAGTTTGTATGTTAGATAGCTGCATTTATTTTTGACGTTGGATTTAACTTCTTAGATTTCATTTTCACGTTGGATATTTAGATTTAGTTTGTTTGTTAATTATTGAATAGTTGAATTTAGTTTGTATGTTAATTGTTAGATAGTTAGATTTAATATTTGATTTGTATTTTTACAGTTTTGCATTTATTTTGGATGTTTGATTTTGTTTCTTATATTTCATTTTAATGTTGGATAGTCAAATTTCGTTTGTATGTTAATTGTTAGATAGTTGGATAAATTTAATTTGTATGTTAATTATTAGATAGTTGGATTTACCATTTATTTGTATTGCATTAATTTTGGACGTTAAATTGAATATTTTGAATTGTTTTAAAAATACTTTTTTTCCATGGGAGGAAATAGGGACCAGACCGAGAAGTTCGGTCCAGTTCTGAGATTAAAAAAAAAAAAATCCCAGACGGCGTGGTTCAGGCCAGACCAGATCGCGCCACCCCTGGTTTACTACACTCTCCCTGTCTCACAATCATTTTGACATTCAGTCGTCAACAGCAAGCAGTGTGAATCACATCCTCTCGCAAGGTTCAATTCTCCAAGTGATACGCTAATGCACAACTTCACAGGATAAAACTCAAAATAACACCGTGAAGCGTTTATTTACTGAGATTCGAATAAAACTGGAAGCTCACAAAATTCAGCAACTGACATGTTAACCCAGAGTGATTAAGAAATTTGCTAAATATTAAAAGGATATTACAATCAGATATTATCAACACAAAATAAAAATAATAATAAAAGTAAAAATAAAGAACTTAGTTAAATTCTAATGTATCCACGATCAAAAGGTTAGTCAGTTTGTGTTCAAGGGCCTGTTACCCTTTGCCAATAAGCTGGAAACTCCAAAATTTACCCAGAACTACCAGGAGCACTGCATGGAATCCATCAACAAAACCCATAAATCAAAATTGAGGCTTTCATATTAGACATTCACATAGCTAGAAGAGAGAGAAAATGGGTAGAGAGAGAAACAAAGGAAATGTCATACACACCGAAAATCATCTTAGCCAAAGACAGTGACATCGCCATTCCAATTGCAGGAAGCAACTACACCAGGCAAGATTGGATGCATATCGACATCTATACTCGAATGCTTGTATGCTTCAATTTTACGCAAAAGCTTGGTTGTTCTGTAATTGTAGAAGTAAATCGAGCCGTCTGAAGAACCAGAGACAAGAGTCTCCCCATCTTTGCTGAAACTGCACTTAACGGGAAAGCCAGAGACAATGTGGCTTTCGAACCTCTTATACTTGTCTAGCTTGAAAGGTGGGGTCAAAGAGAAAATCGCAATGTAATTCCCGTTTGATTGGGCAACAAAACTTGGATCAAATGGGTGGCACCTCACACATGGACAAGTGTATGCTTCAACGTACACCTGAGATTCACGTCCAAAGCTTCATTTAGAGAGATACAACAATTTCTGTACATAAAAATAGTTAAAACAAGGTTTAAATGAAAATATCAACATAATTGATATGACATTATACCGAAACATCAGTTAGATATGCTAAGATAATGGAAGTAAAAAGACATTATACTGAAACATCAGTTAATATGCCGAGATAGTGGAAAATCAAGTGTTTCATTTTGCAAATTAGTGTTATACAAAACAGAAACAATCAATTCTCTTCTAATACATCCTATAGATCTTTAACTAAATGCTTCATAAAAACATCTGAGAATTGTCTAGAAACATGCGTTAATTGTCAAGGTGAAAAACAGGAAATATTGGAAGACATTGGAGGGAAGTAAAATGAGATATTACTTGATTAGAAAGAGGAATTTGTCTCGAGACATCCCAAACAATGATAGAATTTTCGCTGACGTTAATTCCAGACACATCACTTGAAGATATGAACTGCTTTCCATTCATAGTGAATTCAACATCTAGAATTTGACCAAGCCGCCGAATGTATTCGTGAACCACCTTTCCGATTCTAATATCCCATAATTTAAGGCTACCTTTAGATCCACCAGAGAGGAAGGTGTTAGTGTCTGTCGGGCTAAACTTTAAAACACCAACTATTCCATCTTCCTCAAATTTCTGAATCTCCATGGCCTTCTCCACATCAATCAATCTTGATACACAATCATAACCACAAGAAAGAACAAACGATCCTTGAGGTGACCATTTCACATCTTTCACCGAAGCTTTGTGAAAGTTTAATGTGCGAGCTACCTTCTGGTTTCCGTTCCAAACATTCCATATGTAAATTTTGTGATCCATCCCAGCAGAAGCAAGGAGATGAGCTGCATACTAACTCAAATAAATAGATCCATGAACCCGTAAAAAAAACATGAAAAACAAATGGAAATGCACCAAAAATAAACTTTTCAATGTATAAAAGAACGCATGAATCACAAATGAAAATTAAAAAATAATTGTAAGAGCATTCTAACCCACTAGAAGGAAGAAGATATCAAGAAATGTGAATGAACAACTTTTGAATTGGAAAAACTCACAATGACTAGGAGACCATTTTACTGTGTTGACTCCTTTTGAATGTCCATCTAGAGGAATATGCATTCCTTCAAACGTTTGGGCTAGTTGTGAACGGCCTTTCATTTTATACCTGAGCAATGATGTGATTTCATGTGGAAGATTTGAATCCGCAAGACTTCCAAAAACTGATGATTCGAGACCAAAAAAAAAAAACCCACAAGCTTAAACCACATTTTTTACACGAAAGTAAGGAATCATTAAATCAATTCCCCTATAATGGTTTGATGAAACGAATAATCATTCATGGTTTAACAAACTTAATCAATTACCCAATGGTATATTCTAAACAACTGCGTCTATTACAGAGTTCTTATATAGTTAAACATTGAAAAATTGACCAAATATGAAATAGATAAAACAGATAAATTCTTAGGTTATATAATCAAGCACGATATTGATAGAAATACAAAACTACTATGGAATATGTTATAACACGAGAAGCAGAGGAATTGGCAATTTAGAACAAATAAATTTGTAATTATAACATTAAGAACTGGTGTAATCCCATTATACAAGTCAAACAATTGCACAGGATAATTATCAGTATTTTGAAACAGTAGGAAAATTAAGACTAGAAATACCCCAATATAACTCTTTATTTTTTAAAAAATAAAATCTCCGAAAAAAAAAATAATTGATTCTGGTTTTGCAGAAAGACACGAAAAAAAAAAAACAACAGCCCGAAAAAGGGAAATACCAGGCGAAGCAGGGACTGGAGGATTCGAGCTCGATTCAAAAACCCTAGGAACCGAAGCTGAAGCTGAATCCATTAATGTTCGCTCTCTCTTGGAAACATAGCGTCCTGGAATCGGGACTTCCGCTTGGAGAGCCGGACGGGTGTTGGGGTTGTGTGAGACATAAGTCTTGCGAGGTAAGTTCTGGTATTTGACTGCGCTCGAAGAAGGAAGAGCATTAAGCCTCTTCAGTGAAGGTTCTTCTTCTTCCTCCGTGGGTTCGTCTTCCTCATCGGAAGCATTTGAGTATGCATTTTGCAGAAGATCCATCTCTGAATTCTGATACAGTAGCCTTCTGACCAATATGCATTTTATTTCACTTAATACGGTGCCGTTTTATTTTGCGTGGAGGATTACCGATAATTAATGAGAAGTAACATCCTTTTATTTTGGACAAATACATTTCTATCCTGCGAAATTACCAAACTACTCAATCAATAATTAAAATATAAGAATAACATTATCTTTACTCTTAATTCTACGTTATAATCTTATCTTCTTACACGTCACTCATTGATTAGTATAGTAATTAAGATAAATTATAATTAATTACTGATCACCGATGTAAGATCAGATAGTACAATTGAAACATAAACCTATAATTACTCAAAATATAATATCATACCTTGTGACATATTAATTCATTCTTTTAAAACAATTTTTCAAGAAAAAAAATTAGACATTTATATAATCATAATTATTTTTTTTGAAATGGCTTAATTTCTTAGATCATCATATTATTAAGTTGATATTTGTTCAAATGAGGTATGAGTTTGGTTTAGTTAAATAAAAATAATTACTTTGGCAAAAAAATAATTACTTCACCAATAAGATTGCTATTAGTATACCTAGCCTCTAATAACGTACTTAATTTTCAATTTAAAAACCCATGAACTCCATAGTTCAGCCCAGGAACTAAATAATTTGGGCCATAAACCCAAAACAATGTTAATTTTATTATTTTATTATAATAAAAATCAATAGTTTTTTTTAATTCAAATGTAAGTGAAATATGCTAAAAATGTATTGTCTGCCACATACAGAAATCTAAGTTTAATTTTCATAATTTTTTCTTTTAGTATGTTAATTATTTATAATTTTTTAATCAAATTTCTCTTTATATAGTTAACTAGGCATACTTAATTATTTTAGTCATTTGTTGAAAATTATAAATAAAATTATTTTCAATTTAAATCCCAAATTATAATTTTTTTAACCCAAACTCTAATCTATCAATTTTAATAATCTAAACCTAAGAATCAAATACTAGCGGACGGCCGATCACGTCCGGTTCACAGTCGAGAATGGATGACCGATCTAAAACGAACGACCGTCTATTTATTATTTACACTTGAGTAAAACTTCATTTTATAAATTAATTTTAAAAACATATCAACCGATATTAAATTTACTTAAAAATTTTAACACATATTTACCATATCATGAGAAAATAATTTAAAAATTCGTAATTTTCTAACACTTGCACGATTTATTGTAATTATTTTACATATGTTTTATAAAATAATTCACTTTAATTACAATAAATCGTACAAGTGTTAGAAAATCACGAAATTTTTAGATTATATTCTCATGATGTGGTAAACATGTAGTAAAATGTTTAACTAAATCCACTATCTTTTAATAATTTTTTAAAATATCTCTCGTTTTTATTCACGTATAATGAAAAAAATATCAAACCATATTGGATTTACTTGAAAATTTTACCACGTATTTACCACATCATGGGAAGATAATCTAAAAAATTTCATGATTTTCTACTAGTTGTATGATTTATTATAATTATTGACGTATGTGGATGCGGGAAACGCTCTCTAACGAGAAACCCTAACTTTCTAGAGAAACTTCAATAATCAATAATAATAAAAAATAATCATTATATTCGGAGTACTATTCAAAATAAATAACTAACGATTAAATAAATTCCAACTAAAGTAAATAATGCAGAAATTATTATAAAAACTTTGAACGAGGGTGGAAACAATTGATTTTGGACCCAAAAAGGTCGGCATCATGAGCCTCTACGAGAGCTTCGATTTAATATATTTTAATAGCAAATTTGATACCTGTGTCCAAAGTTATGGTCTTTTGAAGTTGAAGAGATCAGAGGTCACTAATTTTCATCAATTATTTTACGTATATTTTATAAAATAATTCAATAAAATTATAATAAACCGTAGCAGTGTAGAAAATCATGAAATTTTTCAGTTTATTTTCTTATAATGTTAGGTTTTAAATGTAAGTTTGAATTGTTAATATTGATAGTTTGAGATTTAGTTTTAAAAAAATTATAGTTCGAAGATTAAATTGAAAAAACTTCATAAATATTACAAGTACTAATTTAATGCAGGGAGATAGTGCAATTAAGCTTTCATATGAAAAAATCAATTAAAATATAATAACAATTAGCAAATGACACATAAAAATCTCCCTAACAAACGTGACACTAAAATTTATTAAATAAAGAGAAATAAAACATGTAGAGAGAAAAATTACGAATAATATTTCAAGAATACTTAATATCTGATAGTATGAGATTTCATTTTAAAGATCATTGTCATCATAATAAGTTAGATAGCTTGCAAAATTAATTTTGACTTTCCGCAAAATACAATAATAGAAAAAAATAATAAATGTCAAGATATTGTAAATAAAGAATTGAAAAATACAATATTGACATTTGAGAATAACATAAATTTTTAAGAGAAAATAATGTTATTATTTTGGGATGTGACACTCATTAATTTAATTAATATTTAATTTTAATTATTTATAATTTATCAATTAATTGTATTAACAAATTAGTGTTACGAGATAAAAAATTATAAATTAAAAAAAATTATTCTACCAAGAAAAGGAACAAAAGGAACAGATGTTTCCCAACAAAATAACTTTAAAGCAATTGTTTTTATTTTTTGTCTTTTAACTAGAAATAAAATAATAATATCAAATATTCCACTACTAATGATGCAATCATGACGTCATGCTTTGAAACCCTAATAAGATGCATGTTAAATTGACTATTTATAAAACAATTCCACCTCGCGCTTGGATGGATATTAATATTTACAAAACTAGATCATTTTAATTTAATTCTTCCAAAAGAAATCTATTCATTACTCTTAAAAATGGAGCTTTTATTTTATTTTATTTTCTTAATTATAATATAAATTATTTGATAAAAATTAAAAAAATGTATAAGTAGAGAGAATATTCACCATCTTCTATTCCCTTAATAATTTAATAGAGACATCTTATCATACCAAGTTAGTGTTCCTCGCTGCTTGGCCACCTTTTAGAAAATACAATTCCTTTTGGAAATTTGTATATATATTGTAGACATCCAAGCTTAAAAAAAGAGTAAATATAAAAATAAAATAAGAAATTGATACTCATATAAAATAAAAAATTTAGAATTTAAGAACAACTAAAATTAAGTCAAACAGAAGTATGAAATGCCATCCTTAGACACCTTTATCCTTCAAATCTATGCAGCATTTGATGGATAAAAAATAATATGGAGTTTTTAGTACTACTAGTATAATATTATCTGTTTTTAATCGAAGTCTAAGTAAATTTATTTTTTATGTTAGTCTAAAACGCGTTGTATTTGGTAATGAGCAAATTCTACTAACAAATCATTCAATTTTCACTCTCCCTAATTATGTGAGATTATGCATTCTCACTTGTATTAGCTGGGTCATTACAATCAAATAAAATATTGGTTATGGGTGGACAAATGCCGGTTCGGTCCGGTTGTGAGCCCAGACCAAAACCAAACTGCAGCGTTGGAATTTTTTCCCGAGGACCAGAACAGGTCCTGGGAAGGACTGGGACCAAACCAGGATCGGACAAAAAATTCGGTCTGGTCCCAGTTCCTCCCAACATAATTTTTTTTTACACAAAAAATTTTAAACTCAACTAGTTAAATTTCTAATCTAATCAATATCAAATTATTAATCTAATACAAAAAAAAAACCAACATTAATTTATCAACAATTTATTAACTTCCAGCCAACAATTTATTAACAATAGTCAACAATTTATCAAATCAATTAACAATCACTCGAAATTTATCAATTTAGCCTTAATTTATCAACAAAAAAAATTAACATACACACTGTTGTTTACATACAGTGAGTGAGCTGTGAGGACAGAACACAGTCGAAAAATCAAAGGAGAGGCAAGCGAGGTGCCAGTCGAGGCTAATCGGAGCAAAGCGGAGCACGGAGCACTGGAGGTGAGGCGAATCGAGGCGAGCACGGACTGGAACGCAGAGAATGTAGCACGTGAGTCGGGAGTCGGGGAGAATGCCAGAACGAGAGTCGGGCTGAACGCCGGAACAGGATAAGGAGTCGGGAGTCGGAGTTCAATCTCTACCTCTTTGGACTTTGAACTCTGGAAAAATTAAAACTGAAGGCTAAAGCTTTAGTTTTAATTTTCCACCTTCGATCGGTCCGGTCCTGGTTTTTCAGAATTTCAAACTATGGATCGAAGACTGGATCGAAAACCGATAAAAACCATAGCTTGGACTAAGAACAAACCGTGATCCTACGTTGTGGTACCAAAACTGATGGTCTGGTTTGGTTCTCGATCTGCGGTCTAGTCATGCCCACCTTTAATGTTGATTCGTTCTTATTTTTATAGGATAAGCCAACACATTTTTATAGGATAAGCCAACACGAAAAGACTTATATAAACTAAAATAAAAAGAAGAACATACTCTTTTTATTAAATAAAAAAAAGAAAGGAAAGAAATGGACAAAATAGATGGACATCAGCATTCATTCAACTAAGAGTCCTAGAGATTGAAAGATGAGAAAAGTTATGATGGGATGGGAAGTGGGTCAAAATGATGATCAAAGGAATGTTTGCTCAAGAGGGTCAACCACAAATGTCTAAATTTGTCAACCCCACCAGGTTGGGGAAAGAAGCTTTCCCACTATCTCTTTTTTCTTTATATTATTCTCTTATCATCTTTAACTCTAACACTAGACAGATCGAACCCACTCACCCAAAACCAGTTCATACTCATTTTAGGGTTTGGGCGTTTTAATATTTCACATTTGTCATCACATTCTATCAATCAATTATGATTTTCTGCTTAAATTTTTATTTTCATTTTTTTTATGTGTTTATTATTTCATCTTCTTTAATATAAATATCCAAAGGAGTGGATAGCAAAAGAATTCAAAATGGTTGAAAATTTTAAGAGTCAAAGAAAAAGGAGGTGCTCTTTTGTCACACTTGATCCCCAACCTCCAAAAAGATTAATAAAATAGTTCATCTTTGATTAATCTTAGAGAGTTATAATGGGAGTTTTAAGGTGGTAGGTGAGGATGTGACATCCATAATTAATCTTTTGATTCTATATTTGTTAACATAATTTAAATAAGTTCCTTTCAAAATTATGATTATTTGATATCATTAAATTATAATCTCCATTTTTTGCTATAAGCATATTATAAAGTTGGCAACTTTATTTAGGCTATTTTATATACATATATATATATTGGGAGTGTACCAATTATTTATGTAATTCATATTTTAAATCAAAGTGGAAACTTTGTTGGATGACTTAGAAATGTACACGATTGAATCAACGTTAAATGCGATATCCAATAAACATATGTAATGTATAGATATCTAGATTCATTTGGATGGTACATAATCTTTGGTCGGGAAGTTTTATTACCAATATATTATGTCTCTTATGATGTTCTTGATGTGTCGTCTCCATCCTTTTCGGAATTTTTAAAATTGTTTATTATCTTCTTCAAATCTAGATTATTCAAAGAGACGATATTAACTTTTTTATATGGAAAAATACAAATAATAATTATCATATATTTTTACTTGACTTGAATTATTTTAATTTGTTGTTTACTTTTAATTTTATTGAAATTTGTTCGGTTGAAGTAAGTCAAAACATATCAAAACTAGGAAGTCAAAGTTGCCAATGAAGGTTTACAACTCCCCTTAGCCCACCTCTAAATGATGTTGGTTGACTTCTTCGACATGTTTTAAGGAATTAGTTGACTTGTCAAAAGATATAAGCCTCTTATATTTTATCAAATAATATACTAAACTTAGAAAATAAATGTCGGTTGTACACTCTAATTTTACTTTTTTAAAATTATAGTTTGATGTATGATTATTCCACGGTGCATGCATTTCAATCGGTAGAATTCTTTGGTACTTTCAATATTATATTATTCGTTTTGTGTCAAAATTCGCACGAATTTATTATTGAAATTATCCCAAAACATGTTATTATAAGTAGGAATGAGAATTTTACTTATAAACCATTCAATTCTCATTTTTCCAAACGAAATGAGATTGTGCATTCTCATTGGTATGGACTGAACCCTTATAATCAATAAAATCTTAAATCGTATTTGTGTTCATAGGACGAACTATCATTGTGTCATCTTATGATGAATGTTTATTAAACTATTTTAAAGATGAATGTGATAATGTGATTTAAAATCAAAGACTCAACTTGATTTATATTTTTGGAAAAAGTATTTTTTTTTATGAAATTAAAATTTTTTAAAGCTATATTTATAATTTATTATATGTACTCCATTTTCATTAAGTAGTGTACGTACTATTTGTCTCTTAATGTTTTGATATGGAGAATGACTATAATTCATGGTTATTTCCAAGTATATATGATTGTATTTGCCTTTGTCATCTTCCCCACCTCGAGCTTAGAGCATTAAGATATCATTCTTTTTTGTTTGCTTGTGTTTCCTATTCTCTCTTTTGCCAATAAAGTTACTTTGTTTAGTTGCTTTCATTAATTTAAACTATACTTTATAAAATAATACCAAAGTATCCTGTAATATTTATTTACGACAAATGATCACTTCCATTTTATGTTATCGAAATAATTCTCTTTTGAAAACGAGCTTCTCTATAGAAATGAATGTATTCCATGATGGAGATCTAAAACGTGAAACACAAGATAGAGCAACTTAAAAATTAAAAAGCTTATGTTTAGGAGAATTTATTTAAAATTATTCTTCAACATTCTATAAATATTAATGTTTTTTAGTTACTCTTCCATTTTTGATCAATTCAATTGAATCTTTTACTGATGTGGCGTAATGTATGCCGAAGTAAACTCTATATCAAGAACACACTATCCTCTCTTTTAACTTTTTCTTATAATACTATGGAGTTCTCTTGTGTACGGTATAAAATTGTTCGTTTTAGGTCAAAAACTACCCAAATTTATTATTGGTATTATCACCAAAAGTATTGTACTAAATAGAGAACTTGACTATGCCACTCAATTTTTACTCTTTCAAGCTATATTGGATTACGCACCACCATTGATATAAGTCGAGTCATCGCAATCAATAGAATCGATTATTTTTGCTTTGACTGGACAAACTGTCACAAATATCATACTTCTATGTGTACTCGAAAAGAAAAAAAAGTAAACAAAGTTTCTATTTTTACATTGATAATCATATTTATATAAGAAAATAGAATGTGGGTGGGTGAGAGATGATTGAAATCGAAGAATTATACGAACAACCCACGCGATGATTGCAACATATATATAACTAATGATGTTCTTCAATTCTTAATTGTATTTATTCACTTTAATTTCCAAAAATAAAGTGTTCGGTATTTGTCAATAAATAAAAGTGGAAAATAGTGGTCATTTTCGAGGCTCTGACTCTTATGGGGGAAGAAGGCCCACCTGACCTGCACGCTTGCACGCCGTGGTCACCATTTTTTTAAATAATTATCAATAAAATAAATATTATAAATCCTTATTAATTTCTTTCTTTAATTTTGGAGATTATTTTGTTTTATTATTTTGGCCGACAGCAAAGTTTGACATACACAGTACTAGGATATATTGATTTCTCTCTCAGGTTATGGCAACTTGCTCCACTTGCTCAAGGATTATCTGAAGATCATATTAGGTACTAAATTATTTTTAATAATTATTGTTAATTGTGCTACTAAGCTAAACTAATTAACATAGATTGATACTAAAGTACAAAGAGTGACAATGATCCTTAAAATCGAAGTTATCAGAGGATGACAATTTACCATGCCATGAAAACAACAAAGTCAAATAATGATAGATCCAAGTCAACACAAGAATTAATATATTTAATTTGAAATAAGAATTATACTCCATTAGTCCCCCGTGGAGAAAGAGTAGTCTTAAATTTTATATTTTTTAACTTATATTTTGATGTTTCTTTTAGTCACTAATATAGTAAGTATGATAAATTAGAACACATTTACACTATTAATTGAATAACACTAAGGTTTATAATTAGTATAAGATTAGCAATATATCCTAGTAAAACATGTTCCACTTTCACCAAAAAAGAGTTGCTTTAGTCCTATGCAATGTTTCAAGAGTAATGATATGAGTACTCTCGTAAAATACTCGTTGATTTGTCAATAAATGTAATAAATTATATATAGTTAATTTATTATATCAATAATTATTTGATACGAACAAATATTTTTAAAAAGTAAAATAATTGAGTAACTTGTAATTGTTCAAGTTTCAAATCCCCTCATTCCTAATCTCACTTTTATATTTTTCTTATATATATTATCACGAAACAATGGCGACAACCTCACCGGCCACTACTGTCACTTCTTCAGTTACAGCGCCCCACGGCGAAGACTGAATTCATTTGGTGGGATAAAACCACAGACCCAGATGAAAATAATATTTTTGTAAGACAGAGCAAGCGAAAAAGCACAATAAAATAGCCTAAATGAGAAAAATGTCAACCATTGTATAATCAGAAAAATAAGAAAATAACTGAAAGAAAAGAAATCAATTAGTTATTCATCAAAGTTTTTTTTTATTCAATGACCAGAATTAAACGAGGATATATAATTCAGAGACGTAGAACAAAAATTCGTTTCCACCCACGTCCTCTATAATTTTTTTTAAATTGTTGTTTAAATTGTGGGGATAATTATTAAAGGAGAATAGTTCATAAAATTAATTGAATGTTCAAGTGGTGATGACTCCATAATGAAATGATTAAAATAAAGTTTACCATTAAATGAAACAAAAAAAAAAATCAATAAAAAAGAGAAATTCAATTCGGAAACGACCTCTCTTCTTAGTCTAATCACCTCCCACAAATGTCAACCATGGTCTCTCTTCTTTTTTATTACAGTGAAAATGGTTTTCTTCTTGATATAAATACTGCGATGCAGCGATCCGTTTTCATTGGTTTATAAAAACACCTAGAAAATTCAGACACAAAAGCAAAGCTGAAGAAGCTGAGAAGATTCAGAGCCACAGGAAAGAGAGAGAGAAAGAAAGAAAACAAAGATCAGAAAGAATAATTCAAAGCAGAAGAAAAAGCTTCGAGCTTTTTTTGGCTGCACAACTATGGCGGACGAGTTTCAAACTAGTGGAAGCTGGTGGGAGTCGTCCAGAAACAGGTTTGAAAGAGGGATATCCCCGCCTTCTTCAGCTCTGAGAAGCTTAGGGAGCTTCGGTTGGCCTCCAGAAATGGCGGATATGAAAGCAAGGTCGTCAATGGAGTCTGTTTCAGTTTCCAGTAGTTCTTCTTTCGCCTACCATGATATCCAGAAGTTTCAAGATTCTGATTCTTCAGCCGTTGATCCAAATTTGCAGATGATGGGTTTATGGCTTTCTTCCCCCACCATAGATTGGAACCAATCCTTACTGTAAGTCCACAAAGGGTTTCGATTTTTTTTTTTATATAACATCAGGAAGGAGGAGATTTTAGACATCAGAGTCTTACGAAATATAGTTTTCTTAAAAAGGGTTAAAAATAGCAACATAAAATCATGAAATTTAATGTTTTTTTCGTGTTACAGTCTTGGAGAGAAGTCCGAAATGAGTTTCAGATCGATGCATCAAGAAAATATGAACTCAAATAGTAATTTTCACCAACAAAGTGGGCGAAATCAATGGAGAGACAGACTCTTTTCTGGAGATAATTTATCAGAAAACGAGTTTAAGCCATTAAATCGAGGTTTTTCGTCAGATCAACAGGAGTTTAGCGCTCACGATTACAGTGGAGTTGATACCACAGCGACATGTTTAGGGCTATCTTCGAGTTTTCAAATGGATTCATCAGCTCTGTATGCAAATCCAACTACGATTCTACAAGGTTTCGAAAACCAGAATCAGCAAAATTCAAACTCCATGGAGTTCTCTCATGGAGCAAATTTTCTCAAGAATTCTAACGAATTCAAGCCTTCTTCTTGGTCTTCTTCTAAAGTTCCTCAGTTTTTAAGAGCTTTACCTCCTAAAAACCAGACCCACCATAGCCATTTGCACTTTTCTAACAACGCTCCCCTCTGGAATGCTTCAGAAGCCGCCACTAAAGACACCAAACCAAGCTTTTTTCCTTCCCTGCAAACACAATTCTACTCACAAAACTTCGAGGAAAAGCCTAAGGTAAGAAGAAATGAACGAGTAATACTGGTCTCATCATGCTTTCATTGATTGATTCAATTATTTTCACATAGATTTCATCGGAAAAATCACTACTAGTACCAAAAAAGAAAGAAATCATGATTAGGGTTTTTGGAACTATGATTGAAATTCATCTCCCCTTGATCGAACAGCAGAATATATCTGAAACGCGTGATTCAGGAACTGTAATAAAGAGAAGTGGGAGCCAACAAAATTCCAAAAGGCCAAGAAGTGAAACACCATCGCCTTTGCCAGCTTTCAAGGTAGAATCAGGACTGATTTTAATAGTTTTTGGTTTTTTTTTTTAATTTCCTTCAAGACTCCATAGCTGGGGATGGATGTGAGGGTGATTCAGATTTGGTTTGATTAGGTGAGAAAAGAAAAGATGGGGGACAGAGTCACTGCACTCCAACAATTGGTTTCACCTTTCGGAAAGGTATATAAATTAATTTTCCGAATTTAATCGACGTATAGTTCTCAATTCTCAAAAGGGTCTCTCTCTTTTTTTCTTTTTTACTTTGATGAACTTTAAAAATAATCATTTTGACTGTATCAGACTGATACTGCCTCAGTGCTTTCCGAAGCCCTTGACTATATCAAGTTCCTCCACGAACAAGTTAGTGTAAGTTCCAAAACCCAAGTTATTTTCCAAAAAACTTACGATACTGAATTTTAAACATTATAGAAAGAAAATATTATGAAATATATACTATGAATATAATAATTCTATTAAAGTTATACTATTTCTGATGCATGGTTTCCTCTGTATAGGTTTTAAGCACTCCATACATGAAAAGTGGAGCTGCAATGCAACATCAACATGTACAATATTCTCTTGGGCTCTTTAAGTTTTTTTGAAGATGAAATAGCAACATCAACCAGCCTAAAAGATTTCAACACATTCCCAACAAAATGCATACTTTAAATCTTAAAACACATTTCTAGTTCATTCTTTAATTCATTTTCAAGAATCATTTTTGTCGTTGGCAGAATTTAGACAAGTCCAATGAGGCAGAAGGGCTGAAGCAAGATCTCAGAAGCCGAGGGCTGTGTTTAGTACCGGTTTCAAGCACATTCCCAGTGACTCACGAAAGCACGGTTGATTTTTGGACGCCAACATTTGGAGGAACATTCAGCTGAATCTTAAATGTTTCGAGAAATTCCAGCTTCTCTCGGCAAACCTAGTACATATCTTATCAAACTCTAGCAAAGTTGAAGATTATAAGATCAGAGGGGAAAAGAACAAAAACCCACAAAAACTGTACTAGCTAGGTTTGGATATTTTAAAAGATGACCACCCTTGGAAGAAGACGCCATTGTTGAGACAGCTCGAGGGCAAAAAGGATGCAGCTTTGTCTAATATTGATGTAGTGGAGCAACTCGAAGTATATTAGCAGTTGTAATAATTGAAGAATTATGATTAGAGGATGGATTAGGAAGAAGGACAGGTACTAAGATTATAGAAAGTTTCGGATTAGTTTAGAAAGAATTCATTGTTAATCTGTGAATAGAGCTGGCTCTACTTTAAGTTTCGAAGAAGGGAAAAAAGGAAGAATAAACCCAAAAAATAATAATATTTTTAAAAAAATATTAAACTAAGTGAGTGTGACAGAGTATTTTATTGACTGTAAATCTCACTTTTTATTTGTTTACGTATTGGGAATATGTTAGTGGAAGTCAGAAGGTGACCCACAAAACCCTACTTTTTTTCTTCAGTTTTTTATCATTATTTTGTCACAAAAAATCAATTATTAAATATTAGAATAAGAAAAAATGTAACACATAACGTGTGCAGATGCCGCTACCACTTGCTTTTGTGCTTTTAATTGAATGGTGACGTTGAAGGGCTTTTATTTGAGTTTTAAAACAAAAAGCCAAAATCTCTTTCTACTTCTACACTTACCATAGTTTTTTTCATTATTTTCTGTGACAATTTCTTTAAATTATGTTAAAGTGGAATTAAATTTAATTAATTGATCTTTAAATATTTATAAATTCAATTAATTTGAAAGCTGAATCAAATTGATGAGAGAAAGAGCCAAGACTTTATTGGTTGTATTTAAATTAACAAATGGGAGGTATTCTAATGTCTTGATGAGAATGAACAATGGAATGACACTAAAATTAAATACAACTAATCTTCAGCTCCAACGTACCATATACAATCATTAATCGTATACCAGAGTAAATGTTAAACAATTTGACATATTTTGCCGTTTATTTTACTTGGATCTGGTGCCATTGTTGCATAAAAATATATAAAATTATGATTCCAAATCCCTCTAGGGATTGGCACATAATATTAAATGTTCTTCGTTGAGATTAAATTGACAAAGTTATTTCTCGGAATCAAAGAAGAAAAAGATGCGCATAAACATTATTATAGTTGACAGTACTTTTCCTATGAATTTTTTTGAAAATATTACCTAGTTTTATTTTCCATATTTTCGGCAGAAATCTACCAAAAATACTACTTGCTGATGTGCACATCATTCCATATGGAAACACGAAGCAACGAGAAGAAAACAAAAATAAAGTGTTGTAAAAATAGAATTAGAAGTACAAAGGTGGGTTAAATTATTGAACAGTTAATTTGAGAGAAACAAAGGAATATGATACTTGCAAATATTGGTGGGAAAGTTTGTGAATATAAGCAGCTCAAAAGGCAGAATAAAGTGCAAGAGAGAAAGTGAGAGGAGGTCACATGGACTTTTATTTTTCTTTTTGACACAAAATAAAATAATTTGTTAGAAACTCATAAATTGCTAATATTTGTGGATTAAATTACTAATATTTGTGTGTTTTTATCATTTTTGATAGTTTGTGGTAAAAAAATTTGATGTAAAATTTATGTTTTTTTTTTAGTTTTTAGGGAGCATAGGATGAATTGAGTTGTTGTACTTTGAAAATGTAGGGTTAGATTGAAAGGGAAGTGAGTTCTGATTGGCATTGCAGTGCACTTGCAATGATGGGTGAGTTCAGGAAAGACCAGCTTTGTGCGTAGTTGTCAGAATTGTTGTATCAAATTCCAATTATTGAGGAAATAATCTATGTTTCATTATTAGAAGATGATTTAGACGTTAGAGAAGAATGCTGGGTAGCACTTTAAATGAATAAAAAAATGATTTTTTTTTAATGATACGTTATTATTAAAATATGCATGTACGCATTCTTGACTTTGAATTGCTGACCTAGTTTTTTAAGAACAGCATTCTAAGTACGGAATAACCTGTCGACTTACACAATAGCAATAGCTTCTAATGTTGTTGTATTACTTGCAAGTAGTGGTGTATTTCTAATACTAGGTCCAAGTCGAGCACGAGTGCAACGAATCTTTTGCGTATTGTTCGGCAGAATTAACTCTCGGGAAAAAATCATGAAAAATTTGATAGTGTATTATTATGTGACACACATACGATCAAATGACAACAAAAACCAATGCTTAATACAATCAGATATTAGAAATCGGAAATTTTGAAATCTAGGGGAGAAAGGGATAAAAATAGTGGTGCAAATTATGATATTTATATGGAGAATTTGATGGAACATTTAAGCTCCTCCTTGCTTGAGCTTCTTGGTGATGGTGGCAATGTACTTGCCTTGGTGAAATGCTTGCTCCAACTCCAGCTCTGATGGTTGTCTAGATCCATCACCTGCATAAGTACCCGCCCCGTAAGGGCTTCCGCCTTTGACAGCTTCCATTTCGAACATTCCTGCTCCGAATGTGTACCCAATCGGAACAAATATCATTCCATGGTGAACCAGTTGAGTTATGGCCGTCAATCTGTGAATACAAATTTAGGACACTCAGTACAATCATAAAAAAAAAAAAAAAATTAAAAAAAAAAAAAAAAAAAAAAAGCTACTTCGACAATAAGAACCTCTTACTGACATTTCAATCTTAGAATAAATCTAGTCTCTACTCTTATTGATATTTCAAACTAATAGTATATAAAACGAGAGGACGAGGGGATTTTGTTTGATTGTTGAGACGAAGAACTTACGGTGTGGTTTCCTGTCCACCACCCTGGGATCCCGTACTGTAGAAGATTCCAGCCGGCTTGCCTGCAAGTTGTTGTGTTCTCCACAGACCCCCAGTTGCATCCAAAAAGGCTTTGAATTGGGCAGCCATCATTCCAAATCTTGTTGGAAAGCCGAAAATAAACCCATCAGCTTCCGCAAGTTCATTAGGAGTGATGATCGGTACATCACTCTTGGGCGGCGCACTCATTTTGATAAGAACCTTCTCCTCCAAAGTCTCTGGAACCTGCGCGCCACACACATCAATCTGTCATTACAATTATGCTAGTACTTTAACAAGAAGATTTGGTCCTTGGTACAATCCCTATGCACGCAGTTGCATTATTGAAATGCAAGATGTATGGAGAACAGTACATAACGAATTTAAGATCTACAGGTTGAAGTGCCAAACCCAATCAAAGAATATCTTGCAGAAAACTTATGTTTGCGTAGATCTTAGGCTAATCCACATGTGACTAATCATCCCTTTGGCGTGCAAATAAGAAAATGAATATGAAAATGAAGAAATGACTAAAAAAGAAAACATTTGACTCCCAGAGTCATTGTTCAATTCAAAAATTAGAAAACCATCTGAGAAATTATATAAATGGTAAGAGGAGTAGGTGGGGAACAACAAAAGGTATGGCTTCTTAGAGCAGCTTGCCTTATTTAAGTTCACAATAGTGACAAGTATGTAGAGAAGAATCAATTGTGATGAAATCCAGAGACGTTAGACAAAATTTAAAACGTTTTATGGTTTGGTATAAAAAATTATCTCTCATCAATTACCATACCCTATATGTTTTATAACAATTTGTTGGGATCTGCGAATTATTATATTGTTGTTTAATATTAGGAAAAAAAAAATATGAAATAGCTAAAACCGCTGTTTTCAAGATATTCGGTGATAAGGTTCAGATCTGTATTCATTCCCTTCACGTTGCGGATTGCTCAGACAGGAGTCTGCTCACCTGCCATAATTTGGCTTCCACACCTTCAACAGATGCTGCCCCTTTCTTTATTTCTTCAGCAAGTCTTTCAACGTGTCCATACATGGAATAGTACCTGTACCATAATAATTTAACCAGACCTGTTAACTACTAGATCTCACTAGAGATTCATGTGGAATGACCATAGAAAACAAAAAGATGGGACAGGAAAAAGCCATATTGCAGGTTATTTAAGGGAAAGACAAGGGAATTTAATATTGACGACCGAAAGAGGATCACAAATAAATATTAATATTTGAGACACTAGAAAAGTAGCAAATGCAAGATCGTTAATTCAACCATATTTCACAAGATTTAACCGTCCCTGGTCCAAACGCTAACAATTTTCCTACACTAGTTTCCATCTTGAAGCTTTCTCTTCTATTCGAACAGAATAGTTCATTTACATAAGAGTCAAGACAATCTATAACGTGCTTTGTTTAAATAAGTCAAGTTTTCGTCTTTGAAGCAAACCTCGAAGAGAGGCAAAAGAGATGATTCATATCAAGAAAAATCAAATTCTAATGGAGATTCACTAAAACCTCACCATTTATGAGGTATGCTTTGACTTAATATCAAATAAAAGCTTCTACCTGCACTTCTCACCATAACAAAAAAGGAAAAAAAAAAACTAATAACTAAGTTCCCAATAATAATACAGCAGCATAGCCCGCTAATTGCTGAGAAAAAGCTACTTAAGCTGCTTATATAATTTTCTATGGAGACTAGGAAGAACATGGTTTGTGATGAAGTGAAAGTTTGCCCGTCAAGTTACCATAAAGTCATGTCTGGGATGCAATGCTATATAGAAATTTGCAGACTCCAACTGAGAAACCAATGGGAACATTTTAGATCAGCATCTTTCAGATTTGATCTGACATTAAAGGAAGTATTATCTTATTTCAATCAAATGCGTACAAATCTAAAAATTATGCGATTGGAAAATTATGATTGGGAAATTTATATAATCTCTAGCAAATAATGTGAAAGAAGAAGGCCGATCTTGTTTTTACTTAAAATTAATAGACTGGTTCTATATCCACTTAAACATTTTATCCGGGAGTTCCACGAACAAATATTCCTTCACTTTACTATTCTATTTTTATTTTATTTCTTGCTAATCTAAAAGTAAATTAAAAATTACGACGGCCATGAATCTTAAAAAAAAATGGCCCATCTTTTTTAGCTTGCGTGTTTTTCCTATCAGACGCTCAAATAAAGAAGCGTATGTAGCAGATATCTGAAATCAAGCATAAAACCCCCAATGCATACAATCTGCACTCTAATCGTCGGAGAAAGAGTTATGTCCAATGGTTAAACAAACAGCATAAAATAGCCCGACCTAAATGACTACGAACCGAAGTAAAATTAAAACAATGTTCCTTTACAGCATTCTGATCAGTTTCGTCATTTTTCTGCATCCTTTTAAGCTGATCAACATTGAATTGAAACAGTAAAGAAAATGCAGTAAATAGTGAAATAATTCAAGCAAGTGAAAATTGGTTTAACAAGGTAAGTTCAATAAAATTTACTCCAGATCCTATACAACAGAGTCAAATGCGTTAAATCCACTGCGACTCACACCGCAGAGATAAACCACATTTAGTTAATTCTACCATATCCAGAAATACTGGCTTGAGAGCATTTCAGATTTCCTACAGGAATAATCAAATGAAGCGACAAATTGCACAGAAAGAAGATAGAGGACAATAGAAAAGAGAGAAGAAAGAGCAAACGAGAACAAGCAGTAAAATCACAGACGAAGGAAAAGGAAAGCAAAAAGAACAAAACTACATCAAGAAGATTACTCAATACATACACAATATACAATTTAGTAGCCATTGATGACGCCTTCCGAGGTCTGTCTGAGTTCTGATAATCTATTCGGAGCTGAAAAGGCAGGGGAAAGGATGACGATGGGAGAAGTTGGTCAGCCATGAGGCCGTATTTATAGTTGCAGGATGGACTAATTAGAATAGAAAAAAGGTTAATTACTAATTAGTAGGTGATTAATCAAGTCAATTAAGGTGGAGGCAACGGCGTCGTCTTACGTGGCAGAAGATGGCCTTTTTGATTAAAAATTATTAATGATGGTAAGGCGATGTCACGCTCATCATCACGATCTTCAAATTAGTTCTCTAGAACACTCAATTTCTTTCCTCAAAACTAATTTATTAACAGGCGAATTTGGATTAAGGGTAATTAGCCAAATTAATTATATTTTAATTATAATTGTTTTTAAATCTAATAATTATGATACCAGACTTTATTTTAATCAGATGACACGTTAGAAATAATAATAAATAGATATTAAATTTATAAAAATACATTTGAAATAATATAAATTTCAAGCAAAGACAAACTTTTAGAATAATATAGTTTTTGAATTTTAACCATTTTAAAAGTATTAGAGGATATTTGCCTTTTGTCCTCCTTTAGACATTGACAGTTCCTGGATTGCCCTCCATGGACCGAATTAGAGTTTCTTATTTTGACCACAATTTCATTTTTTGGACAATAACGTCCCCTTGTTAATTAAATTACAAAAAAGAATATATTTTTATATACAGAGAATATCTTTGATTATTGAATTGTTTTAGTAGATATGCCTCCAAATTTGAAATTAAAAAAAATAAAAAATATTCAAGGATTGGGGTGACCTCTTGGTGATTATGTGCACACACGGTTATATATGTTGTACATATAAGCTATTGTACTTTAATTTTTCATATAACGTGTTCATAGTTTCTAATTCGTTAAAATTTTTACGTAAGTATTTTTTTGTTTATGTCAAATTTGATAGGATGTATTCTTAGAGAACTCATACAATACACATTATGATGGTGAACTGGATAAAGTTAACGAGTAAGGACAAGTATTTATTTGTATGTTAATACTTAAATGGGTAAAATTCAAATTTAGATTCAAGCATGAATTGCGAAAAAAACGAATCTTGAAATTTTTTTTAACAAAGTAACATTTAAAGTATGTAAAACTTAACAAATTCGCCCCTGCTAGCCTCTGGATCTGGAAGAACTAGGAGCCGATCTGCGTAGTATTGAAGAATGGAGCCTCGTAACTCTATAGATCGAAGCCTCATTCTAGGAGGGGTCCAATGCTTCGAAGCATTGGACGGGAGAACGGAGCCCTAGTCCAGCGGGGGCCAATGCTTAAAAACACTAGATGGAAGAACATGGGTTTGTTATCTGGTTTCACGTAGATTGGCTCTCTGTTCTTCGAGACATGGGGTTGGTATTGGCAAATCATTTAAATTTTTCATATTTTAATGTTGATTTTGTTTAAAAATATTCTTTAAGATCTATTTTATCCTCAACTCATAACATGAAGGTACATTTGAATTTAACCACTTAAATTAACTTAGGCTATTAAATCACATGCGTAGGCTTAGCCAATTAGATGTTGGCATTATTATTATATTATAAACAAAAGTAATTAAAGGTAACATAGAAAGGAAAAATATCAAAAAAAGAAAAAGACAAATTACGTCAGAGTGACAAACTAGTGATGCATACAAGAGGATAAGGAAAATTAGAATTTATAGTCTAATTAAATAGCCTTCAAAATGGAAATAAATGAAGCAGCCAAGTCATATTTTTTGGTCAACAAAATCAAACTTTCTTGATTTGTCAATTTTCTATTGGACGAGACAGGTCGAAACGCCACCTTGTCTCAGCCTCCACCTTTAATAGTAATCAATTAATTCAACAGGATTAGTAATAAAATCAAGGTTTACAGCTAATTAATCATTAATGTTTGTACTTGATAAGCAAATATTAACTTAAGTTTGGAAATAATATAAATATATCGAGCATTTAATAGTTTGTGTCAATTATCTTGAAAAGAATTATAAATAATTAAAATACTTGATAATTTATATCACAATTTTTGAATTATTAATTTTGATCTTTAAATAGAAATTTTCAGTATAAAAATCTACTTTAAAGCTGATCTTGAAAAATTATAAAACTATTATACTCTTAAGCATGTTTATTGTTTATCAATATCACGTACAATTTAATTATAATAAAATCACTTAAGTTTTTTCAAACTTACCATTTTACACGCTATAAAATTATCAATTATTGGTACGAAAGATTGTAAACATTTTCCCACGAACCTTTTAATTTTGACAATTATTCATTAGTATAATTAATTTAATAAATTATAAATATTTAAACAAGTCATTAATTACATTAATGAATAATTTAACAATAAAAATATAATAATAAAAAATAAACGTAGCATTACTTATTTTTATTCTCATTTATTTCAATGAAAATTCTAAAATATTAAAAAAATATATTTGAAAACTTTCAATCCAACCAATCTCTTCACATTTTATTATATATGTAATAATTTATAATTACTTTCTATATATCAAAGAACAGGTAGATAATTAGCTAACAACCACTAAGTTTCTAGAAATATGAGTAGATAGAGATTATGTTGGAGGGTTTATTCCTAGGGTTGGGACATCCATTTGTCTCTCTCTCTTTTTTTTGGTAATATTTTCTTCATTTCTTCACTCTTTTTGTTGTTGAAGAACCCTTCTTAATTTAGAAGCCTTTCTTTTAACTCTTTCATTTATCTTTTTCTTTGAAGTATTTGTGGAAATTAAAATAAATAAATAAATAAATTGAAGAAAAAATATCAATAATTTTGCTAGAGTGGAATTTGGACCACCACAACCTCCCTAATTTTGCCATCACGATTATGCTTCTGTCAATCAACACATTTTACCATCTAATTTTATAGTCAAACCCGAGTCGTCCACTATTTTAATCAACAAAATAATAATAATAATAGCTTGCAAAACTAATAATTTTTTTTTTTTTTTTTTACTTTGGTAACCCTTATTAGAAAATAATACGTATATTATACGGATAAATTTCATCATGATTAAATTTGTATTATTTTATTAATCACATGTATGCTTAATTACACAGAATAAAGTTGAAACAAATGTTTTAAATTTGTAGTAGTGTTTGATGAGTAAATCATTTATTATTTTTTAATAATATTCAGTAAATTTGAAAATCATTTCTAAATTCTCAATTACATTTTAGCAATCTACTTTTACTATCTTATTTCTTCAATTCTCGTATTTTATTTCATTAGAATACATTATACTCTTCAAACAATTTAACGTTTATAATATCACAATTACTCATTTTAACATAGTTTTAGAAATGTAGATTATATTTAGATATACAATCTAAATTTACATTTTGATTTATCATTTTACGTGTCATTTATTTATCTAGCTACCACAATTATCCTATCAAATATCGAGAGGCGTTTTAAAATATAAATTTCATAAAGTAAAATTCTTTAGAAGTGGCGTTAATTATGGTGAAGTCGTGTTCTTTTCACATTATAACTATGACCAAATATGCATATATATATATATATATATATATGAATGTCGTGCAATAAAATCAGTAATCATCAAATAAATATTTTCGGAAGTGTCGGTCAAAGGAGAGAGAAAATGTATTGGACGCGCTTTGCCATGCATTGAACTAATCATTCCCTGAAAATTCTCACTCCATCATTATTATTATGATATCATCATCATCTCAATTATGACTTTTTTTTAGAATTTAATTTTCACCTTCGATATTTTTTTAATGATGAAATGGATTTAGTATTTTGAAGATTTTAATATTATTTTTGAAAAAAATTATTTTAAATTTCAAACTATCAATTTTTTTTAAAAAATACTTAAAGTATCAATGCTAACAAAATAAACCTCAAATTATAAAAAATCTAACAAACTAAATATCAGAGAATGACCGATAGCCCACTATTTTCATTTTACAAAGAGAATGAGGGTCGCGTAATGGTCAACGCCTCTAGTTTTTTCGTTTCTTTTTTATTTTATAAATTAAGTTTACAAACATACAAAACAATATTCAATTTATTTGAAATTTTGACCACATATTCACCACATTATAGGAAGATAATTTGAAAATTTTTCTGATTTTCTAACACTTGTACGATTTATTAGAATTGTTTTATAAAATAATTAACTAAAATTATAATAAATTGTACAAATGTTAGAAAATCACGAAAATTTTCAAATTATATTTCCATGATGTGGTGAACACGTGGTAAAAATTTCAAATATCATTTGTTATCTTTTTAAAATTAATTTATAAGAGACCCCGTTCATACTTTATTTTATAAATTAATTTTAAAAAAATATTTAATTTACTGAAAATTTTTACCACACATCATGAAAATGTAATTTTTTTTGTGATTTTATAACAGTTGTACGATTTATTATAATTTTAGTTAATTATTTTATAAAACAATTATAATAAATCGTACAACTGTTATAAAATCATGAAAATTTTCAAATTATCTTTTTCTAATATGATGAATATGTAGTAAAAATTTGAAGCAAATTAAATATTATTTGATATTTGTTTAAAATTAATTTATAAGGGACTTGTCGTTTCTTCTTCATTTTATAAATTAATTTTAAAAAAATAACAAACGATATTTAATTTACTTGACAATTTTACCACATATTCACCACATCATGAAAAGATAATCTGAAAATTTTCATAATTTTCTAACACTTTAAAAATTTATTATAATTTTAGTTAATAATTTTATAAAACAATTATAATAAATCGTACAAGTGTTAGAAAATC
The DNA here is from genome assembly GCA_022433055.1 of Begonia peltatifolia. Classification (NCBI taxonomy): domain Eukaryota; kingdom Viridiplantae; phylum Streptophyta; class Magnoliopsida; order Cucurbitales; family Begoniaceae; genus Begonia; species Begonia peltatifolia. The sequence continues at coordinate 28,122,739 of CM039519.1, forward strand.
AAAAAAAATTTCAAATTATCTTCCTATAATGGTGAACATGTGGTAAAAAGTTTAAATAAATTGAATATAATTCGATATTTTTTTAAAATTAAGTTATAAAATAAAAAAAAAGAATAGAAAAACAAGGGGCGTTAACCCTCACAGTGGCTATTGGCTATCTTACTATGTTTAGTTTGTTAAGTTGTTGATATTTTGATGTTTGTTTTGTTAGAGTTAATAATTTAAGAAATTTTTAAAAAAAAATTGATATTTTGATATTTAAAATGATTTTTATTATTTTTCTCGTGGATACATAATTACTTATATTCAAATAGCTGGACATGATATATATATATATAGGGCCAAATTTCTCACTTGTACGGTGGTAGCAGGCCTTGTACGAAGGCTCCACTTCAATTACAAATCCATGAGGAGGAACTTTGGTTCTATTATATGTTATATACTCCCTAGGGTGTAATCAAATATTTGCTGTTTATTTTAGTAATTGGTGCCACATAAATCTATTTATTTTTATTTTTATTTATTGATTGTTTATGGCTTTATATTTGTGTCCTTATAATATAAAGAGAATTATTTTTAGCTATTTAGTATTTAACTAAATAAAACTCCTTAGAATTAAAAAAAAAAAAAAAAAATTAGGATCAATTATCATGATTTCAAAGCAGAGGTTCTTATAATTCAGATCGGGCTGGTGATCTCATTTGACCCAATATCAGAGAGTTGAGAATGTCGACTCGGGCTCACCCAGACCACCTGGACCTAGTTGATTTGATTCCATATGTGGTCGCAAGCCTCTCTCTCCTTGTGGCCAATGGTAGGCATTTGGCCTAATAACGATGTAGGAACTGAGAATTAAGTTCAAAATATTGAATACTCGATTAGTTGTGATTTAAAAGAGATTAAATAAACCACAACTTCTGGAGCGACTTGAGAGCTAACCCGCTCTTTCAATTCCTCTCTACGGCCGAGGAGGTCGAAAGTCTGATCGGGATTCTATTAATAGAGAGAAATCACTGATATTTTACAGAACAAGGAACAAATATGAATTCAACACCTCTTATCTATGAGTCGTAATTGAGTGTTCATTCAATGCTGATGTCTTCTTTTAACAGCATTAAAATGCAGGATATAGCTTATTTGGAGATCTTCTTCAATGTATTTGTTGATTCTGCAGCTGAGTTGGGGCCTGAAGAACCCAGATCATTCTCTACAATAGACCAATCGTGGGTGCAGGAGGAAATCCTTAGTGCTTCAAACATCAGATTGAAAATCGAAGGGATATAGACATGTACTCCACGCAGGTAATAATTAACCACGAACTTATCCACAATGGTTTAAGCCCTCGCGGTTGATACGTTGAACTTTGATTTGTCGGAAGAATTAAGGGTCAAATTATAAATGAATTAACGTATAAATTACATTTTAGTTTAATTTTTAGACGAGGAAGAACTGTCGTTGATCGAGTATCATAGTTCTATCAAGAAATTTAATCCAGCACTACTACTATTTCCGATTCCCCAAAAAATTAATTATCCAATTTGACTGAGTCGTCAGACTAACTGGCACCGACACGCACGGCTAGACCTAATTTCAGTCTTCCTGCTCAACACTTTTCCACCGGTTTCTTCTTGCACAGATCCAAACGCCTTATTCTGAGCATCTCATGAGAAAGCAGTTGATTTCAGGTTACTGAACTACAAAGAATTCCTAAATTCATGCTCAAAAACTTGATCAATCCACACCCAAGACTGGTTCATCAAATCAGGGCTTAATCTGAACATCATGACGCAAAACTCCATCTGATTGAGGGCCCCGTCCCCGTCGCAGTCCCCTTCGCTCAACATACACCGTAGGTCTTCGTCGTTCAGTTCCTGCAGCCCAAGCAAAGAAGCGTTCTTTTTCAGGCTCTCCAAAGTGATGACCCCTTTGTCACTATCCATCAGTAGATTGAACCCATTGCATAGTTCCCCAATCAACCCTTCGCCGCCAAGCTTTTCCGCCATTAGAGGCAAGAAATCCTCGAACTGCGACTGTGGGCCTTGGTTCTTCGCCGCCATTATTATTTTCTAGAGAGAGAAATAGATGGGCGAGAAGATTCTACAAGGGAAAGGAGCGAAAGACGATGATTTATAGAGGAAGAGAGAGGGGGTTTCGCAGAAAAGGAAGCCATAGAAGCCAACTAAGAGACAGACAAGTGAATGACTTGACTGGAACGCCAGTCTGGCCCGAACCAGCCGCGCTTCTTCTCAGAAGGCTATTAAGGGTATAACCATCATTTATTAATTACAAGGAATCCGTCAGAAGTAACTTTCTTTCCTCGTGCGACGACAAAACAGTGGCTTGACATCTTAGAACCACCTAAACTGGGGTAATCATGCTCTGAATCTATTCGATTCTATGTTAAAATTGGACTGGATCATTTTGGAATTTATATCTCGATATTAAAACTGTCCCTAAGAAGGATCGACATTGAACCGATATCAGACCGGACGAGAATTGTTGAAATTGACATATTAAAATATCAATCGATCAAAATAATCATGAATAATTACCGAGTTACAATATTATAAATTTTTTTCTCTTGGTCAAATCTGTATTTTTATTAGCAGATTCATTTTATGTAATTTTCTTGATCAAACAAACAGTTACTAAGAATTTCGGTATGATTCCTGCTCTTCTCAACTAATTTTTAATTTGTTTCTAATGTAACTCAACGACTTTGTACCAGACGTATCTTTTACCTCAGGCTCTATGCATTTTCTCATTTGGCTTCTGTGTTCCTTCATCTTAAATATCTAATCAAAACTCAAGACAAAAAAAAATTTTGACCCATTTCTGGCTCTTCGATCTTCCAAATGATTTTAACGTGTACCCATATGAGATTTCTATCTCAAGTTAAATGGGTTCCTCTTGAATGTTTACAAAAAGGGAAGCCATGTGGAGATTTGTTTAACTTTTCATCTCTTGACCTCTTTTTTTATTATGGTTCTTGTTCCTCCCAGCGAAGTGCGAGCCTGCAACGGCAAAGTGCAGGCGCGAAAGGTCTCCAAAGTAATGGTGCGACGTTGGCACCTATGAGCGCGGGTTGCAGAGAGGCACAATGCTTCAATTCAGCAGATGTGCTCAACGACGAATGCTGAGTCGTTCATTGCTCGATGTGAGCATTGAGCGTTGTTGCGTGCTGAGAGTGAGTACTTAGCTGTGTAGTGGGCGTCGGTGAGTTGTGAGAGCTCTAGGACTAGGAGTGAAGGGTTGAAGGCTGAATGTTGACCCGACCTGACCGGGGCTCTGTAATATCCAAAAATTTATCGTACACTTTAATTTTCATCACTCAATAAATTAGACTATTTTAATCGATTTATCGTACACTTTAACGAATTTGAAGATTTAATGTAGAAGAGAATAGGATGAAATGAAGAGGAAGAAATGACGTTGGAAAGAAATAAGAACCGAAAGAAATGCGGAAAGATGAGAGAGAAAGCAGTGTTTGATGAAGGAACAAAAAAAAGGAAGAAAAGGAAAAATGAAGTTGAATGGTCAAATTTCACGTTGGAAACAAGGAGGGGTAATTTTGTAATGATCACTTCTTAAATTAGCTTGATCATACTTATCTTTAAAACATTCTCATCTGAAGTTTCTCTTCCAGCATGCAACGCAAATGTCTTCCTTCTCTGTTAAAAACCCTTCCCCAAAACCTCCCTCTTCATTTCAAAGTTTTTTAGATTTTTCAAGATAAAACAATTTGATTTAGGTTATATTGATTCAAGTTTGTTTGATAGGTGCTTGATGTTTGATGAAATAGTTGAGTGTTATTAAGGTTGATGAACCCTAACATGTGATGTATGGAAATTGTTGGGGTTTCTCTACTTCTGGGTTGTCTTGATGTTTAATTGAATTTGAATACTTATTGGTAGACTTAAATGAAGGAAATCATGAAATTGTACAATTTGGATAAAAAAAATGGTGAATTACAGTGCAGTTTAGTATATTGTAATTTCAATCCATTGAATTGGTTTTATTTGATAAATTGAATTAAACATGTTACAGTAGACCTTTAAGGAGTCCATAGCCTTTGGAGTTTTTGAATTCGGATAGGTAAAGTTATGTGATTTTGAAATTCGTAACCAATTTGAAGGAGATTCCAAGACTTAGGTTATTAGATACGTTTTGATGTACGTTATTTGATTTTTATGTTTTAGGTTTGCAAATCAAAAAGAAAGTTGATCAATTGCCTAATTTTGAGCTCAGGATACGAGGTAAGTGCATGTTTGCATGCGTTTTGGCCGATTGGCCTACACCACAAAGAGTTAGGACGTTGATGGCTAGATTGAGAAAATTGGAGATTTATAGTTTCAAGAATTTTGGTTGGGTAGAGATTTTAGGTTGTGAGTTGTTATGATAGCTTTTATTATTTATTGATGGATCTGTTTATTAGTAGTTTAAATTATGTCTACAACATTTAAGGTTATGCATGTGTCATGCTTTCATACTTCATGGTTTTTTTCAAATAATAGAAAACAGTTTTTATGCATACGTTT
>CM039519.1:28127286-28277122 GCA_022433055.1 Begonia peltatifolia
TCATGGTTTTTTTCAAATAATAGAAAACAGTTTTTATGCATACGTTTTCATGTAAACAGACCAGAAAGAATACAGTAAAGTAAAGTACGTAAATAGTAATTATGCGTAGGGAACTGAGTTTGGCCGTTCCGTCAGAGGGATCGTCAGGTGTGCCATTCCACTTTCCCTAAAGCAAGTTGGTCATCCCGCTAGGTGGACAATAAGTCAGGACATCTCCCCTCTAGAATCAAGACCTCATGACTTATGTTATGTAAGAAAATAAAGAACAGATCAAAAAATTGTTTTACAATCAGCATAGCATATCCATGAACATACATATTTTATTTGACATTACTTACTGAGCATGAGAATCATTAGTTTATTTTGTGGTGTAGGTGATATTATTACAGGTGAGGACGTCGATCCTCAGTACGGTTGATCATGCAGTTGAAGAAGAATGTCCATGGAGTGTGCTCGTAGTGGTTAGGATGATTTTGACCTGTAAACAAATTTGTATGTATTTTTAGGAATGTGTATAGATTGATAGATTTAGAACTTTTGAAAAATACAAATTCGTTGTTTAAAATGTTTGTTTAAACCAATGCGTTTAGAAAAATGGGTTCACAATTGATTTGGAAAAACAATATGATTATATAAATAGGGAGAGTTGTGTTATTACAGGTTGGACAAGAAATGGATACGAATGGAAAAAGTGGCAGAACGAAAAAAGTGGCAGGGATGAACGCCCCTATTGAAGGTGGGCGATACGTTGACCCTTGGGGGCGATTAAACATACCCCATTGCGGTCATTGTTCACGTGAACAATGACGAACAGAAAAAAAAAAAGTTTTACAAAATTTTAGTCACGTTTTCTATGAAATTTTATGAGATAATTTTACACGTTTTCAGTCATTTAAAAAATGTACAATAATTGCAAAGAATTTTCTTATAAAGTTTTACGAAAAATCAAGTTAGTAACGACTAAATTATGGAGCGTTACAACTTCAATTTTGATTTTAAATCAAAAGAACGAGTCTAGTTCTCCTCGAGATTTCGAGATTTTGGTATCCAGACCAAGAACCTGATTTGGACTGACAGTTTCGATGGTGGAAGAACTAGTCCCGGACCAAATACCATCGAGAACAGACCAAAACTAGTATTTTGGTCTGATTTCGCAGTCATGGTCCAATTCTACCCACCCCTACCATCTACTACTAATTCACTTATAATTTAATTTAGAAATTATATTATATTAAAGTCAGTGTAACATGTTTGAGATTTAAGATGATGAGCGAAATATTCATTTGGATAATTAGCATACAAAAATCTCTATACTTTGAGATTATTAACAAACTTGCCCTCGTCTTTAAACTATGTGGTTCAACATAATCATCATTCAACTATACTATTGTTAACAAAATACTTCAAAAAGATCATGGTTTTGAAGAGCAAGTTCCGACTCTCAAAGTTGTTCGCTGTGTGAGAAGTGGGATCTTGCTCCAGAATTGTTCTGAAGCAGGATTTCATTGGTTACATTAGAAAATATACAAAATAATATTAAATTTTTTTGAAATTTGCACCACATGTGTACTATATTATGATAAAATAATTTTGAAAAGTTTTATTTTTTTTTAAATTTTTACGATTTATTATAATTATTTACATCTTTTTTTATAAAGTAATTCATTAAAATTATTTATGTCACAAAAAAATATGAAACTTTCACGATAGACTCCCGTTTAACAAAAGACTGAGATAAATACAAGGTAATTTCTTTTTGCTAACTATTTTGATCTTTAATAGAAAGTATAAGAAGAGTTTATTGTGAAAGTTTCATAATTTTTAGACGATATACGTAATTTTAATAAATTATTTTATAAAAAACATAAAAAATTATTATAAATCATAAAAGTGTTTAAAAATACAAAACTTTCGAGTTGTCTTCACATTATATGGTAGACACGTGATAAACATTCCACGAAATTCGTAATTATTTAGTTTGTCTTTTAAAAGTGAGATCTTGCTCGCTAAGAGCTCTCACTTTCTCATGCTTCAAAAAACAATTTTGAGAGCAGGAATCTACTTTTTGAAAGCAAGTTTTTGTTGAAGGTTATTTTGTTATTGTTAATAAATATAGTTTAAAGCTAATTTTATTAACGACTCATTAATTTAGAGGTTATTATGTTAATTACCCAATTCACATTACTAACAAAAAAGATAGGAAATAATTTTAATCAGTGAAAAAATCATACTCAAGATAAGTATTGTCAAAATTGAACGTCATTATGGGGACATCATCACCACCGTCCTTTTGTCTTGTTTGACAAGTATGAATTAAAAAATGGGCTGGCAGAAATGACGACTACTAGGGGTTGGGTCATGAATGACGTAGACTGGAAGTGAAAGTGAAGTTTTATTATGGAGTCAATTGGTTTGACCGGAGGTTATTGAGAGAGATTAAAGTTTGACTTGTTCAACTTAGAAACGTTGTTGGTCAAACCTTCTCCCACCACTTTCAACCGAATTCCCATTTTGTTGAGGAAATCTCGCAAAGTGTTGCACTTTACGAGATTATGGTTATTTAGAGTAATATATATAATAAAATTCAATTTAGAACCAAATGATTTTGAGATTATTTACGTATAAGAGTTTGAATTATTTATCTATTTTTAATAAATTTAATTTGTATTTGTCAACTATTATTAATTTAAATTTTGACGTCAAATCATCTTTAAATCTAATAAACGTATATCACGTTTTTTATTTAATCAAGTGTTTAAACTCAATTTATAACCATTGTGACAAATTTTATCCCTAAATGGTTAGAAATCAAGTTAAAATATCAGAGCAAATGAAATACATTATGTACACATAATAAATTTAACAAATAAATTGACGATAATGTTTAAATTATTGATAATTAAAAAATGAAAGTTTCATTTGTCAAAAAAATAATTTAAAATTTTATTTGTAAATTACTCTAAATATTAATATCTAAATTACCACGCATACACAGAATGTCAGTAATATTATCGATTAATTAATATTATTTTCAATGCAAATATATTAATATAACATGTATATTTATAATTTTAATATAGTATATCTTATTTAATTTTTTAAAATTTATGTTACGAAAAGATATGACCCGATTATATAAAAAGTTCTTATATATGGTAGAATTTGGAACATTTCAAACTGGGTAATTGACCCGAACCAATTTTGGTTTGATTCGGTATTAACATTCCAAAAACTAATTTTGGAATCAAACCAATAAAAACTGACTTATTTAGTTCGGTTGCGGTTCTAATTAAGAAAAAATGAGAAAAACAAACCGAATCAAAAGTAATTTCAATAATATATGTGTAAAAAGCAAACCACAACTCTAAACCGAAACAACCCTAAACTTATCCTAATTTTACTCGATTTTTTCTTCTCTTCTCCACCATCACCTCACACCCGGCCAATGGACTCTTTCTTGCTATTGTTGAGAGAGTTATCACATTCTCATATCTCGCTTGACAACTCTCTCTCTCTCTATCTAAGTCACTCGTTAGCTCGTTGTTTAACTTAATCTCGTTTTCAATTCTAACTCATATTTTTTCATTTCTTAAATTGAATTGAAGTCGAACTAAAGAGAACCAAAAATCAAGCTTAAATAGAAATTGAAAATCGAAAACCGAATCGAAACCAAACCTCGATTTTTGATTCTCTTTGGTTAAGTTTCGATTTCCTTTACTCAAAACCGAACCAACTCAGTTCGATTTCAATTCTTTTCAAAATTGAACCGAACCAAATCAATTCCACCTCTTTATTTATATCTTAACATAAAAATATATTTTAAATGAATATTTTAACGATACGTAATGCCTTAAAATATATTTTTAGTCTCTATAATTTAAGATTAGTTTCATTTTATTATTTATAATTTTATTTATCTCGTAAATATTTTATAATTTTTTTTTAAATTGTTCATCCCAGTTACTTTCCCAATGAGGTGAACTTCTCTTTTATGTTTCTGGAGCCGGCGCCGAGGCCCTACTTCAGTTTACCTCAATTTCTGAATCCCTCTTCGTCAACGGGCTAAGGTCCTACTCCATCCGTCAAGGACGATCTCTCCACCCTCAGCCCTACCATTGCCCGCTAGATTTGTGCTGTTGCTTCTTTCCTTGCTCCGCCTCCACAATCGTCTTTATCATCTGACGTGCTACTCGGTATTTGCAAGGATCTTGTGGAGATTGGCCGGAGCATGAGAACTGGTTTCTCAGTGCTTTCCAGTAATCGCAACGTTGTTGGTGATCATTTTATGATATTTCTCTTCCATTTATTTGGTTGATTTCTTGCTTATTATACGATTTCCAGTTTTTCTAAAAAATTAGAAACCTCTTCCCAGCTTCATAGTCAATGTCATGAGTGTTCTTTCCAAGGCCATTCCTTTCTAATGGCTTCACTGGTTATCTCCAAATGGATATGAAAGTCAATTCCAACTTTACTGATTCTCAATAATTGTGAGAATTAGAAATATCAAAATGTCTGTTTAGTATCCTGTTTACTTCTCGTAGACTTTTACAAAATCAACCCTGTTAATGTCATTTTTGGCTGATTTCGTTTATTAATCTTCTTGGTAGTTTGGATTAAAGAGAGCAAATGAGACATGTTTTGACAAAAGAAATTCTGCAACAACCTAGTTTGATCAAGGGCAGCATACTAGGAGTTAGTGTAACTTCACCTTGTAAGACTACAGCTTTAGTATTTACTGGTAATGGAACTGTAACGTCAGGTAATAAATTTGGAAGTGCAAAAGTTGGAGGATTTGGCTTTGAACTGTTTCGATTCTTTAATCTCCGTCATTTTTCTCAGCATACACTGCCTGAAAAATTATGTTGGGCGGGTTCTTCTTCTGCTGTCTTGTTGAAAACGCTTGAAGTGGCAATGAAAGATCACCGACTTGGTGAAGCATGGGAATATTTTAAGGATTTCAAAAAAGTGTATGGTTTTCCAGATGATGACATTATGGATAGGTTGGTCGGGGAAATGTGCTACTCTTCTGATGCCCTGTGGTTACAAAAGGCATGTGATTTGGTCTTGCTAATGTCGGAAAAGAAACCTGTTTTACTTAAATGCAACGTCTTAACGAAGCTTTCTATCTCCTTGGCGAGATCTCAGATGCCAGTTCCTGCCTCCATGGTTCTAAGATTGATGTTACAGAGGAATAATTTTCCCAAATTGGATATATTACAGTTGGTCTTTATGCACATGGGGAAGACGGAGATTGGGGCATGTCTTTCGTCCAATATCCTGATCCAGATTTGTGATAATTTCTTACAGATGAGTAAACAGAGAGATCAATTAAATTTGATGAAACCTGATACAATGATCTTTAACTTTGTTCTTGATGCTTGTGTTAGGTTTAAACTATGTCTGAAGGGCAATCAGATTATTGAGTTTATGCCAAGAATGAGGGTTGTCGCTGATGCACACACCATTGTCCTAATTTCTCAGATTCATGATATGAATGGTCAAAGAGATGAACTGAAGAAATTTAAAAATTACATCGATCAAGTTTCAGCACGATATACACGTCATTATAGGCAGTTTTATGACAAATTGTTAAGTCTGCACTTCAAGTTTGATGACATTGATTCTGCTTCTAAGCTCGTGTTCAACATGTGTGGTCATGAAGAGTCTCTTCCAATTCTGAAACATGAGGATAGTAGAAAGCCTGACCTCATCCCAATTGGACCTCAGAATCTCAAAGCGGCTTTGAAGATTCAGGTTATGCCCGATCTTTTTTGTCAAGATTCTGTTCTCAAAGATGATGAAAGAGACGAGTTTGTAACCTATGAGAATGGAAAACTTATGTTTAGTAGCCTGGTTCTTGCAAAACTCATTCTTGGATACAAGAGGCTCGGGAAAATTACTGAGCTGACAAAAGTTTTGCTCCACGTGCAAAAAGAGCTAACTTCAAGGGAGGGATCCAATTTGAGTTCTGCTGTTGTGAATGCGTGTATAGATTTAGGTTGGCTTGAAACTGCACATGACATTTTGGAAGACATGGACTCAGCTGGTGCTCAAATAGAATTTGCTTCATATATGTCACTTTTAAAAGCCTATTACAAAGGACAGATGTATAGAGAGGTACATTCTCTTTTAAAACAAATGAGAAACAACGGTGTGCTCAAAAGCATGGCTGAGGATGAGGTTGTCTCTGCGTGCATATCGGAGGTTGCTAATGAAAAATTGAGTTCAACCAGGAAGAGCAACCTGGCCATGTTTATAGTTGATGAAATGAAAGTAAGTAACATGAACTCTCAAAGGGTTTTCAAGTTGAATTCTTCCATTTACTATTTCTGTAAGGCCAAAATGATGGGAGATGCTTTGAAAACATACAAGAAAATGAAAGAAATGATCATCCAACCCACAGTTCAAACTTTCTTTTACCTAGCAAATGGGTATTACTCATTAGGAATGTATAGAGACATTACAATCTTGTGGGGAGACATGAAGAGAACTATGCAGAGTGGAGATTTGGTGCTAAGCAGTGATCTATGTGAATTCATGCTATTGAGCTTTATCCGAGGCGGTTATTTTGAGAGAGTGATGGAAATTTCTGGCTACATGGAGGAGCACAAGATTTTTACTGACAAATTGATGTATAAATGTGAGTTTCTGAAGCTTCACAAGGATCTTTATAGAAACTTAAAGGCTTCTCAAACTAGAAATGAAGCTCAAAAAAAAAGATTGGAGTTCGTACTGGCATTTAGAAAATGGGTTGGTGCAAATAGAAGAGAATATAATATGTAGGCCCCATAAGGATGATCACCATTGATCTTTATGGATTGAAATCCCAAAGGCAAAAGCGAGGAGGCTTTCAGAATCATTTGGAAACACAATATCAAGGTAACATAGATACTTAATTGTAATTACCATAAAAACAAAAATCATTTTAATTTAATTTTCTAATTATAAGGAATATGCATCTCAAATTTACAAGATCACGCACACGATTTTTCAGTTGATCACACCGAGCTCTTTACAATTTATGCGCACTTGATTATGTCTACAAGCAAGAATCCATGCATATATGTTTCAGTGATTTTTGTTTTGAAAATTTGTCATGTACAGGCGTCTCTTCTCCAATCTTCTGGAATTATCCGTCTCCCAAAACTTCATGGCGAAAGGTCAGCACTAGCAATTTTGGTGGCAAATACTAAAGCTAATTTTTGAAATATTCACAAATTTTGATCTGTAAATTTTTAGAGAAGCTGGCATCAAAGATCCACAACATATCGCTGAAGATGATGAGTTGTATAAGGTCTTGATTATTTAATTATTTGGGATGTAGTTGGTGAAAATCAAAGATCAAATCTTCAAATAGTAAGGTTAGAAGTAATTGCAATAGTCAGAACAATATTTTCATTCCCTAGTTACGAAGTGAAGTATTCTAAAAAATTATTTTAATAATTTTATAAATAATTGAGTCACTTTTAAGCTAAATTATGAAACCTATCGATCGAACTGTGTAATGGATCAAGTACTTGAAAATGAACTATTTTCTTTTTTTTTTTTTACATTTTATCAAATGGATTATACGTAATTTATAAAAAACTAAGTCATTCTTATGTAACTCTATATAAGTTGGTAAATGTTAAAATCTAATTATTTCATAATTTAAAATTTGGTGTAATTTAATTAAAAGTCCATAAATTATCACGTATGAGCATTCAGAATAATTGATTAAATCAGATTATTGGCTAATTCTATAAATTAATAAAATTTTTGTATTGGTTTATAAGCAAAACGAAATTTAGAAGTCTAATTGGATCTCTATATACACAATATTTCTAATTATCTTATTAATTATTAATTTAATTTCAGTAGTTTTATTGATATTAATTTAATTTAATGTAAAAGCAACCAATTACGCCGGAAATATGCACACCTCGCCGGAAATGCAGAAGCACAATGTGTGTCTCTCTCGTTCTCTCTCTGCACTAAAGTCTATTTCATAGAAAAGCAGGAGTTGAAAGAGCATCGAGGTTGACTGTCGGCCGCTCTCCGACGACGTTGAAGATCGGCGGTCAGACCCTCATTACCATCCTCATCATCTACCCACTGAAAAACTTCATATTTCAACACCAGCGATTCAGTCTCTGATGTATCTTGCTCTTCGCTCTGACTTCCTGCCACTCCCACCTCCTCTTCTGTCTGACAAGCAATTTCAAAGTCCGTCTCTATCATCGGCTCTTTTCCAGGCCTCCGCCGGAATTCGCTGGAGGACTCTCCAACCTCCATTGATTCCGTTGGTGGTGGCTGTGGAACTCTTTCTCTAGACCTTGCCTTCGAATTATCCCAAAATTCGAGCATCATTTGTTTATTTCTGCACATCGAGGAAAGTTCATCCACGCAAGCCGATATATCTTCCTGAAAGAGGGTCAAAGCTTTCATTTGGATTTGGGTGAGTTAGAAAGAAGAAATATCGAGCTTTTGAATCTTTCCTTACCGGTTTTACGTGACTGTCGGTTAAGACTGTACCGAGAACGACAGAAAAATGGTCGTCGTTAAAAATGGAGGTGACTGTGAGAAGAGCTGAAGCTGCAATAATCGAAGGCTTGAATCTTGTAAAATTAATATCTGTTCTACGAGCGAAATCAGAAGTTTAATCACGAAATCCCACCCAGAAACAGAAAAATGAGAAATCAAACAGAAGAAGAATCTACCTCCTTGAGACTGAATAACGACTCGGTTGATGCATTGTAGTTTGACTCCTCTAATCATTCCAGAGAAAACCCTAGATTGACCGAGGAAATCCAAGAAGAAGAAGGCTGTTACTCCATGGATTCGCCATTCGAGCGCCTTGAGAATTCGAAGCTCCATTGCGTTACTCTTTCTCCAAGGAAAATACTCCCCAATATCGTCCTGAGTTCCAAAGAAAATCAATCCAAGACAAAGAAAGTTATGAAAGAATGATTACAAAACTAAAATGCAATTTACCATAAGCTTCGAGACTCTAAAGGAGTGGACATTCATCTTCCAAGCAATTGAAAGGCAGCCGAAAGCAAGAAGATGAAGATTGTCTCGTTCCTTTCTCAGAAAGATCTGACCCAATTTCCAAGAACATATAATTAGGATAAAAAGTTTTAAAATGTAATAATTTAATTACAAGCTTTGATACCGGCAGATTGTTCCTTGAGAAGAAGCGATCGAAGAAGCTGACTGCAAGATATGGTACGTAAGCTTCGTAGCTCTGCGATGCTGAGTTCTTCATAGCCTGGAAAAAAAAACAGATCAATTAAAGTTCATCAAAATCTGTGGACTGACGTCCGAAGAAATTGGGTTTACTTTTGATGAAAGAATGCAATGATGAAACACTCAATTTCCTCAAATCTTGATTTGAAACGAATCGGAAAAAGAAGATTTGGTTCCATCGAAACAGAGGGGGAGAGAAAAAGAAACTGATACAAATACATTGACGATGGAGTGCTTACATTGACGATGTAATGAACAGCACATCGACGGAGCACCGCCTTTCTTCCGGAGAAGTAGTTATCGGCGGCCATACATAGCGGTTCGTCGGCAAACCACTTCTCAGAAGCAACTTCATCGTTATCCATTTGGTGAAAAGCTTTTTTTTTTTTGGTGAGAGCAGAGTAAATGGAAATTTTAAGACGTAGAGATTGAAACTCTGCCTTCTTCCACTTGAAATTCAAGTGCGTCTGCAATTTTAGTTAAATCTCTCTGTCTCTCTCATCTTCTCTCTCTTATTTTTTGACAGTTGAAAAATGAAAAATGCCAACTATTCTTGCTTTCGTATCCGTGCATTAGAATTTATCATTTATTTATTGGTATATTTATTTTGAATATTTATTACCAACGTTGATATTAATTATTAATATAATTAATTTATAATTGACTACATTAATTATATTAATACCTATTTCACAAAATAGCGTAATAAAAAAAAAAAAAAAGAAAGTAAACTCAACATTACTCTTATTTTATCATTTACCGGAGAGCGACTCGAAGTAGCTGCACTATTTATTTGTATAATTTGAAATTTGGCACAATGATGAAATAAACTGCCTTTTTGAAAATTTTTATTCAAGCGATGAAGCCATGAAGGAGAGTTAACAGTTCAGACGATCATTTGAAGTGATACATAACCAACTCAATGATTAAGGTAAGAAAAAGTAACTCCAAATAAAGTTAGAAATAAGACCTCTTGTAAAAAGGTATGTTTATGGAGCCATGAGTCCTTCGATTGTGTAGACCAGAGACTCTGCCCAGTCTACTTTGAATAATAACTTTCGTAAAGTGTGGAGCACATCATAATCTGGATCCAGCTTTCTCTGCCACCCCTACAACCCAAAACAGAAACCATGTATGATGATCATCTCATGTTGAGCAAGATCAGAAATTTCAGGTAACAATGATAACATAACGGATTCAGAAGATTGTAGCCGGGATTAAGGAGAAAGACAAATAATAAGGAAAATAATTACTCTTTAATAATAGTTGGTATCAATGATAAATAATTACTCAGAAAGAAAAACAGATTTTGTTTCTCATCCGAAAAAATGAAGAGCACAGAAGTTTATGCAGTAAAAAGGAAAATAGGAGTGCAAAAGAGGTGGAGTTACCTCAAGAACTAAAGTAGTAACCATCACAGTGCAAACATTTCCATCCATATTCACTCTATGACGCCTAACTTGCTCAAGCAACATCTGCATGCAATCAGCAGGGTGGATAGAATCAGCTTCTGGGGACGACCACAATCGAAAATCTTTTTCCACTGCCTGTTAAGCAAATGAAACTGTATTGTTATATATTGACCAAGTTAAAGTGAATTTTGAAAAAATGTTCACAGATTCGTCGGGAGACAAAGGAGACAGAAAGGAGTATTAACAAATGAGGTGAGCTGAAGACGGCAGCACATACACAATTTCAAACAAAAAAGCCAAACAAAGATTCCTAAATCAATTGGTACTAATTTTTACCAAGACTTAGCAGACTCCATAAACGCACAAAAATCATGCATTAAAATATAATACCTCAATGAATGCCATTGGGTTTGGACAATTTTGCTGCTTAGATAATCTAAGTGTGCACTCTGCAGCAGTACGACCATCACGACGTGCCACAGCCTTAAAGAAGTCAAGTAGATGCCCTCGATCTCTCTTAGAAAGTTCGGCTGTCATTCCTACATCAAGGAGAATGACATGAGGTTTTGAGTTAAACAAATGCTTTTGTAATGACTTTCCGTGTCTTGCTCGGACGAGAATGTTTCCAGGATGCATATCTGCATGTATGAAATTATCCACCTGCAAAAACATGAAAAAACTCAAGAAATTAAATCAACATAAAAAAAAAATTGTTTATTGAATCTAAAGAACAATGGAGCACAAAATGGCAAGGTGAAACTTCGACACATAAGTCGGATAACAAGTTGCGGTAATGTATGAAATAATCCTGGTTGAGACAAACTATTCTTTAATTTGTCATTGTTTTTCTCATTCTCTTCATGAACTTCGAGTGATTCAGTTTTTTAAAGTGGAGCATTTATTATACTTGATAATTTTAAGCAACTTTCCCTTCGTGAACTCAATATTGAGTTACACCATCAAACTTTTTAAGTCTCCTAATTCTCAGGGTTTACAAGTCTAAATGTGGTCATTGTAGATTCAAATGTTTAGTTGCAAGATTATCATTAAAAAAACCAGCATCATAAACATTATCCTAACATTTAAGCAAGACAAATGCTCAGAAATAGTACCAGAAGCATTTTCAAGAGCACATGGGTCCCAATATGAGCAAGAGCACTTTTGATTTGCTCGTGTCCTTTAAGCTCATCAACATAGTGTATGACACTGTCACCATGTTCATAAGTTTCCACTAAAACAGAAGGATGAACCAAGGGGTATAGAGCTTTAGGGAAGGAGACATTTTTCCAACTCCGGAAATTGTAGTTAAATCGACTCAAATGGGCAGCTTCTCTTGAAAGATCAACTTGAGACATCATGAAAACAGCAAATTGTTGTACACTTTCATCAAGTCTCAACCATTTCAAATTAGGGATGAATCTAGAAAGTTTGGCTACAAAATTAATGATTGTAAAATCCCGTCTAATTGCTTCACCAACCCCTGGATGTCGAACCTTCACAGCAACTACAATAGGTTTGATAGGCTGGCCAGGATATCTGTATTTCAGGATAGCCCGATGAACTTGAGCTACACTTCCCGATCCTACAGGTTCCTCTTCAATTCTTTCAAAAATTTCATGCAACTTTCTACCAAAAGCATTTTCAATACTTCTTTTTGTGACTTTAAAGCTATGTGATGGTGCTTTGGTTTGAAGCTCTGCAAGTTGAGAACATAGATCTCTGGAAAAAAGATCTGGTCTTGTGGCAGCCCATTGACCCCATTTTATGAACGCCGGGCCTGCTTTTTCGAGAGTGCGATGCACAATACGCAGCCATATTTTTCTGAACTGGGTACCAAGGGAATCAATAAAAGGAGCCATAGCTATACATGGCAAGAACAAAACAGCAATATATGTTGCTCTGAACAATAAGATAAGAGCCTCCAGCAGTATGAGGACACGTGAGGTTAAATAAATGTGTCCATTCTGGGTATGCATATATAATGCATCTCTTGTTGGTAGAAATTCTGCTTCTGCCAAAGCTTGTCCGCTCCAAGCAAACTTGCCAATAAGGAATGCCAGAAGACTAGGAGCAGCTAGATTATATCGGCTCAACACAAAAGTCATTGCACAGGCAATTCGATTTATTGGTGGTAAAACTGGACCAGTGAAGGTACACAATTGAGATAGCCTCTTCCAAGCTACATGGGCACGATAGGAAATATTGAAATTGTCTGCAACTGTATGATAATTCCTAGAACCAACACCCCTCTTTAAAATCTTATTGGCTCCATCTATTGCAAAGGAGGACTGGTCTCTAAGTAGAAGTTTATTTCTTGACAATAATTTGAAGACTGAGTCAGCAGGTCCAACTATGTAATGAGTTCCATTGCATGTTGAATTACCTATTTTCGAACTAGGGAGAAGGGAATGTGCAACCTTTCGAACGTTTCTACAGGCCAATAATCTGTATTTAAAAAAGAAATTACAGTGTAACATGAACCACGGGAGAGACAGTGGCATAAAAATAAGAATGGAGAAAAGAAATATTAGTATCAGCAAGCAATTATCAAATATCAAATGATTTCAAGCAAGAAGAATTGAGAAGAATGACCAAGATCGAGTCTCATTATCAAAGGAGCAAGCGTTAAAGAATCAATTATTGGCTTTGTGGCAAAGCAAAACTCGAATAGATTATTGTCTTTCATTCAATACATTTAAGTAGTACGACCAAAAAACCATTTATAGAACAGTAAAAAATTAAGTTCAAAAACTGATTGTGTACGCTTCGCAACAATCTAAACGTGACAGAGAATATTACACAACACATGTTCTCATTCAGAGTATATACTTTTAAAGGATTCACCTAAAAACTCAGATATATGTACGCATACCCACCTACAAAAAGAAAAAAAGAAAAAAATACCAAATATCACATCAGCTTTTATGACTAGCAATCAAGAGGAGTGAGTTCAGCAACTTTGTTTACGAACTGATATGCGAACGAATAAAGTGAAAAACTGAAAAATCTGTACCTCTATTCAAACATAATTAGTTTAACTTGATTACAGAGCAAACAGAAAACATATATCCTCGTCTTATCGAGGCAAGGATACCATTCGTTAATCCACAATTTAATAAAATGGCATTGATAATATCCCGTTTCTTTCCTTTTATTCAGTCTATGAAATCAAACACAAAGACGAAGATTTGACCGCCACGTCAAAACTCGAAAAGAAAAGGAAACAACGAATCACAATCCACGACGTTAGGAAGATAACCAATTCGAGGAGCAAACCAACCTGGACATTGCGATTCTACTTCACGATCGCCGTCCCGCAAATCCTGAAGCTCGCGCTGCGCATTTACCAGCATTTCTTTGTTATCAAAAAGACGGCGTACACACCATTTTTGGCATCGAAGCCAGAAGCGTCTCGGCCCTCGGCGTCGTGTGGTGTGGTAATTGAATGACACCCAATGCTGACGGTGGTGGAGCCCTAGTACACGCGTCGAAACCCGACGACTCTCGAAGGACAGGACGGCGGAATCAGAACGGCGATGAAGAAAATAAGGACGTGTGTCATCCAAAGAAGCGTTGGGTTTTAGCTCGTATTAAGTTATTAACTAGTTGCATAATAATTAGATTAATTTTCATTTGAATATATTTATTTTCTTAAACTTTTAACTAATTATCAATAAATTAGGGTATATCATTAAACAGTTTATAAATATGGTTGTTGATAGATATGACGGCCTAGTCTCTTATTGAACAAATAATCAAAGAACAAACGTAGGAAAGAAATTCATCAAACCTTAAAGACATCAAAAATCATTATCTTCTTGATTAGGCTTTGGTGAAGTGAGCAAAGCAGTGTAGAGCCTGAGCCTGTCTTCACTTAACGACGAAGATCGAGACAACGGCCGACGAGGGCGAATAAACGACAACGACGAAAGCGTCAATCGATGCTTGTATCTTCTCCAAGCTAGCTGAATTGCAACTGCAGCCCAAGTCCTCCATCCGGGTGAGTAATATCTTGCACTTCTTTTGACTTTTTCGTTCACGAACGTGTAACGAAAATGTTGCGTCACGTATTTTACGTCCTCGGCCTCCAAGCCGAAGGCCTCTGTGGTCTCGAGAGTGACGAGAGTCGAGGACGACGGAGGTAATCTTTCGATAAATGGTCTTCGGAGACACCATGAGAGCAGCTCATCTCCACTGAAATTTCCGGGGCCTAACATACAACAGCTTTTGACTCCGTCTCTTAGAACTTGGCTACTTTGAAGATGGCCTCTTACTACAAACAGCATTCTTTGAACTGGGTCTCCTTCTCTGGCTATCTATATTCACTCAACAAAAATAAAAGACTTTGATTTTGAAATATGATTCTTTTTTTTAATGTAAAATAAAGCATGAGATGTGAAATTTTACCGTTTCACCCTTGGTGAAAATGAGAGACTTTACTCGGTCGCAAATGTTTTCGAGAACTAGATTATCCATGTGTTGGAATAAAGGCACCTACATAGTTAGGGTAAAGTGGTCGTTTGAAAAATCATGCATGTAATTTTTAAAATTATTGGAACAAAATAATGAACAACATATTATGGTCATTGTCAAATATTTATGTTAAGTTTATCTTATAATTTATATTATAATGTATTAATTGGTATAATTAATGTCTTATTTTGATTATTTACAATTAATATTAATTGTTACACTAATTAATTATAAGGTAAACTTAACATTGTATTTTTCATGATTTTAGTCACTTAACCAAATTAGAATCAAGTCACGTAGCTTAAAAGTTCACTAATTAATGAATTAATTACCTGTCTGACCAAATCCAAGCACAAATGATACTTGATGTCTCTTCGGAGTCCCTCCGGCAGGTTTTTGATCATCTCACACTCGTCAACGCCACGCATGGCGGCCCATCTTTGCCGCTCATAGTTACGAACACGTTGCTGGAATCCTTGAGGTAAGTACCTCTTCCTCATCCACCACTCTACATTCCTCATCTTTAACTGCATTGCTTGTTTCTTGGACGTAGTTGCATGTAAAAACACCTGCACAAAAAAAGAAAAAAAAAGAAATTAAATTGTTATTGAAAAAGGTCAGAATCAAATAAAATCTCGATTGATAAAGATGCCTCCAAATGAACTGTATAACGAGATACCTTAATATTTCCGATCAACATGGTCACTAAAATTAGCCCACTGGTTAATACAATGATGTTGAAGACAATTTCTAGCCATTCTGTCGTGCTTTCCAAGTTCCCAAATGTACTGCTCATAACATACATGAGTCAATGGATATTAGGGTTATACACCAATTTCAGTAACATTTATTCCTTAGAGCCTAGAGGATAACTCTAAATGTTTGATTATATGTTTAGGCTGAGCTTAGATGTTACACTCCTAGTTCCAACAAATAGGACATTACAAGTTCGATCGTCCAACTCAAAATACTTCTGTCACGATCTCCTGTCGGATCATGATGAAAATAAATGTTACAAAGACAAGACTTAATTAGAAGTGTGGCACATACGTCAGTCTGTCAAGAGACTGTGATTGTGGCATCTCGTCTTGGTTTGGGTAAGAATGACCAAATATTAAGTAAACAATGAAGTCTTAGGTCAATGCATGATAATGCACAATTCTACATTACTTGAGTGTAGTCAAGGCGTGTTATCCATAAATTATATTACTTTCTAAATTAGTATATCGTGTTTTAGGGTGAAAACTTTAAGAATAGATAATAAGGTACGAGTGAGATATGTTTTGATATTTTATGACACAATATTATCTTAGCGGTGAGCCTTTGAATTTTATCATGAGAGACAGTTGAGCTTCAGACTATTTCTTCTACTAGGGTTAGAAAAGTCCAAAAAAAGACTCAGACTGAAAAAGAATCATAGTACCTAAGAGTCATCAAGCCCCAAAAGATTGGGAAAAGAATCTTCTCCAAGCGACTATCATTGGTGACGAGCTGAACAGTCCATTTATAAGCTCCATAGTTATAGTTCTCTGCACTTTCCAAGCACATAGACCTTGCTTTCTTGTTCACAGCCCATGCAAATCTCTCTGACCTGTCTTCCACCATGCTCGTTGCCCCATAAAAAATGGCTTCTTTACAAGCCAACACTCTCGGATTACAGGACCCTTCTGCTTCTCTGCATTGCTCTTTCAGACACTTATCTGCCCTTTGAATTCCCAGCAGATACCAACACGCTCCTGCTGCCTGCAAATCATCTCGTGGTAGACGTTTAGAGAGAGAGAGAGAGAGAGAGAGAGAGAGAGAGAGAGAGAGAGAGATCTTACATGGGCAGCAACAAAATAGGCTATCATATTTAGAGCAATACCCCACCAGACAGTTCCGAAAATGTAGCCAGAGAGATTCTGCATGCGACGTAAGAGGCAGACAGAATGATAGATTTTGGGAAGATATTGGAACAGAAATATTATCAAAAACACTGTCATCACCATTGTTACTGATCCTCTTTTCAACAGCCATGGAATTGCTACCCATAATACCAACTGCAAATTCACTTGAAAAATCAAAGTACTAGAGAGAGAGAGAGAGAGAGAGAGAGAGTAATTTTTCAAATATTAATTTTACTTAATTAATAAATAAATCTTTCGATCCGACACAATACAAGTTAATTATTTTTATCAGTTGAGAAAGACTCAAAACATCAGCCTTGGAAAACCTAATCTACTATCATGAAGAACTTCAATTTTAAATGAAGTGCATTTTTCAATAATTCCGGAAAACAATTATTACACTCGTGAAATATATTCTTCGAGGATTTGACGAAGAAAAAGACATGGCTATATCACATGCCTTCTGCCCTCACTGTATAGAAGAACACAAGATTTATGTCCTTCTGAATGAAAATGATTCGACTAGAGGCCATTCACCCCTTTGTCATATTCCTCAAACACAAAAAAAATAAATAAAATAACAATAAAAATTCACATATGAACACCATTGATGAACTATGATATTCATATAGTCAAGTTTTTGTTCCATCACTGTTCTTTCTTACAAATTTCGACACGTCTTTCAAAAAAAATCTCTGAAAAATGGTAGGGTTTATCATATTTCATTTTCATGGCTGTTTTTGGTTAGAAATTTTCATCGAGCTCTACCATGAAGACGTTTTCTGCAACAAAAAAGATCATACCTGGGGTAACGGAAGAATAACAAAGAGATCAAAGAAGAAACCCTTTTTAGCCTTCAAGTAACGAAGAGCGACGGAGCGAGGACTTCCATAATCCCTCATAATTCCACCGCTTTCTTCTTCTTCCACGGCTCCGATATTACCAAACGAGAACCTCTTCGCCATTTTCAGTTGCAACCAAATGTTCCACACGTGCAGGGCGTCTGTCATGCACCTGAGAGTCGTCACGGTGATGGCAAACCAGCCATCGACGAAGAGACACATAAAGGTGTCGCTTATTGATAGGGCGTAGAAAAAGAGTGGGTCCACAAAGAGGCCTGTGGCGCAGACTAGGAGGAAAACCCTATTCCAGTCTTTAACCCATTTGGCTCTTGGATCCAAAACACCTCCTATTGACCACCCATTTCTGTAACAATTTCTCTTTTTGCTTTCTCCACTCTGATAACTTTCTTCTTCTTCCTCCTCCACTTCTTCTTCATCTTCTTCGTCCGTTCCTTCGTGCTCGTTATAGTGACTGTGTGAAGCATGAGAAATTTCTTGCTGGGAAGCCATGACAGTGGAGAGAGAGAGAGAGGCTTGAGAGCTTGGATGTCTGGTTTTTTGCTGAAGTATTTATAAGCCATGTTGTAGTGATTTAAAAAAAAGGGTAAACAGAGAAGAAGAACAGACAAAATTTAACATTTGATTCGGAGGATAATTACTCGGAGATTAGGCCAATAATTAGAGAAAAATCAGTGCTTTATTCAATGAAATTGTTGAGAATGAAGTTTTCATATTAATTCAAGAGACAGTGATTGAAAATCTAAAAAAATAAAAATAAAGTTTTGGGGTAAAAATAAATTAGAAAAGTTAAATAAAAACTCTAATAAATAAAATTTTTAACTATTTAAAATATAACAAATCAAATTTTGATAGGGTCGATTATTCGTCGTTCTAAATTTAGGCTAAGAATGGGGGACCGATTGTACTTATTCCGTCTAGTGCTTACGTGACACTGGACATATTAGGTGGAGGGTCGATGTGAGAGTGGTGACCATTTGTTCAACGTACACCGCATGTGATTCGATAACGGAGTTCCTACCCCTAAATAGACCCCTATTTGCACCCAAATTTTACAATTGCTCAAGAACGAAAGGTTCTCGCCCCAAAACGACTACCCCATTTTAGGGGATGCTCAAGAACGGAGGGTTCCCACCTAGGAACGACCCCCATGTTCTCAAGCAAAATGTTTAAGAACGAAGGGTCATGTCGGGGATCGGCCTCCGTTCTCAAGCAAAATATTTGAGATCGAAGCGCAATTCTGGGAATAGGACCCTCGTTCTCACAGGACCCAAAAATTAAGGCTAAGAGGGACCCCTAAAATTGGAGAGATAGGGAACGTGGGGTCGTTCTAGGGCGAGGACCTCCCCTTCCCGAGCACCTCTTAAAATGGGAGAGGCAGGGAACAATGGGCCGTTCCGAGACAGGATCCCTCATTCTCAGCCTAAATTCAGAGCCGTGGGTGATCAATTTTTCGTTAGGATTTGATTTGTTACAAAATTAAAGTTTTTAATTTACAGGTGTTTCTTTCAAATGAAGCAAATACTTTGGGATTCAAATTAATTTTTACCCACGTTTTTACGAAAGTTTTGAGAAATACAGCCCTCTATCATTGGCTGGGAAACAAATCAAACCCCTCTGAACAGAGGTGCACAAAATGCCAGCTATTCCAAAGCAAACTTACGTCCATTTTGTTCTCAAACTGTTTAAACTGTTATCCCATCCAAGGTAAATAAAACTTTATATTATACACTCCAATGATTAAACGTTCTATCTTAAAGGCTCTGTCGTGATGTAATTGAGAGTTATCCACCAGAAAAGGGTATCTTGGGAACTAGAGAGAGAGAGAGAGAGAGACCAGAATAGCAAGGCAATGAGGGAGTAAGGAAGAGACAGAAGAAGAGAATGGATTTATTCTCATAAAAGTTGGAAGAAGCAAGGTTCTTAGCAGCTTCCTTTTTCTGTTTTTTTGCTCATCAATTATCACAACCCCTTTGCGTATATTCCTTTTGAGTTTTTAATGGACTCTAACCCACATGTTAAAAAAAAAACCCTTTTCTTTCAGATCAACTTATCATCGATATATATGACAACAATATTACGTGTTCGATTATTACACCGTTAAGGCGTCAAACTTTGGCCAATTAAATACAAAAATGCGTCATAGCAATCAAATACATCCGTGGTAATGGTGGGTGGGAGTGTTGTTGCAATCTAATTAATCATAATTCATTTATAAATCTCATAATAAAGATTAAAGGCTTATCAGCCATAAAACATACCTGGGAAAAGGACAAAGGTATTGTACTAAATTTGCAGAGACATTGTCTGTGGTCCATTAAATGAAATTCATCGGTTTGGTTTGGTCTGGTCCTCAAATTCAATCAATGAATGCCCTTTGGCTACATGTGAAAGGGTAAAAAAATGGAATATCTTTGCTTGCTGTCTTCTTGGAAATTTCTCCATTTTCAGTTTTCTTTAAAGAAAATCAAATTAAGTTCTAAGTCGATCGTGTTTATTGTTCATTTGTCATAATTTGTGATCTCGATCGTTCAATCGAAGTCAAAGGGGTGGTTAATGTTCATGATCTCCTCGTAAAACTTTTTAATCTTAGTTGGATTAGGTTCAAGTTTTCATTTTTATTTCATCCAGTTATGGCTGTTGAGACCATAAAAACAGGAAAGAACACTTTGCTACCTTCGTCCCGGATATTTTCCGACATGTGCCTTTTTTGTTGCATGCTCTATCGTTCTTCCTCCCTCTTCTTTCTCTCATTGAAGATAGACTCGGTCAATCCCATTTTTCGACTTCACTTTGATCACTGAGTTTGCATTGCTCAGTTAACTGAGTTGAAGTAGAATAGTTATGAGAATTGAATGAAAGAATCAAATATGGAACTTTGAGCATCATGTAACAAAATCTGAGAGTTGAAAACAATGAATTTCCCTTTGTTTGGCCATTAATAAATTTCAAATTGTCACGGACTAATATAATTTCAATCCTGTCATTATTTTTTTGCTTCACCAAAATAATGTTAAGTTTACAATTTATTAACACTTTCTATTCTTATTTTATGATGTAACAAACCTTGAGTAATATAATTAATGACTAATTTTGATTATTTATAATTTATTACATTAATTGTATAAATTAATATACGCCACTATCAAGAATTAATAATTAGAAAGAAATACAACATTAATCAATTGAACTAAATTGATCCAACTTTAGTTGATCTAACTTCAATCGAGTCGCATTTGAACAAACAAAATCTGACTCAGAAACATGTCTTAGTCTTAAAAGAATGACATAAATCTATGGGTCATCTTGTTAAGTTTTAAAATAAGGTATAAAAATGTATGTATCGACATTATAGTAAGGCATAAATAGTTAAAATATTTGCCTCCTGTGATGATAAACTACTATCAATTTCAAAAATTTAAATTATCGGTGAACGGGAGTTTAATCGCCGCTCGGTTACTTCGCTCGTCCCATTGTTACTGGGAAATGACCTGTTTGGTTTATCCACTAATTTTAAAAAGCAGTATTTCTGCTTCAAAATGAAACATTTGAGAAACAAGTTCTAAGCATACACGGCCTATATTTTACATTTTCTCGGTACAAATTGTTACATAAGATTACATGGGATAAACTACAACATGTTATGTACATAAAACTAAACTACTGAAGAAAAAGAAGACAGGAAAGAGTTCTACTTGTCTCAACAGACATCAAATTATGATGCTCTTGAGCTTAATTTTCCCCACCACTTTCTCCTACTCCTTTCATCTGAATTCCCGAGCTTTCGTATATTTGCTTTCGCCTCTCGTAGCCTAACTTTGTACTCTTTCTTCCACGAGTCGAATCTATGTCTGAGATTACTAATTTCTTTCTCAGGATTCATTACTGAACCCGATTGCCCTGATTTTGCTTCAACTAGAGCTTTAACATCATCGTCAAAACTCTGTTTTTTTCGCTCAAATTCCTTTACCAGTTTCGCGACTGCACACACAGCTCCATTAGTATCACGTCCTGTTCCAGTTTCGGAAATGGCAGTTGAAAATTTGAGGGGCGTGCTGCAACCAGGAGTTCTTGATCCCATCGACATGGTATCTTCAGAGTCATAATATTGGGGTGATGGGGCATCGACTCTTCCAGGTGGATTGGCATTAAATTCTGCACCAAGGCTTCTTCGTCCTCCAGCAAGAGTCATCTGCCAAATGTACATGTATATAAATTTAAAATAACATTCATGGAGGATTGCTAGAATTTAGGTTCTTAAGTTTTGTTCTCCGCTCAAGCAGACTTAAATGTTTATTAGAGCACCTCTTTGAGTTCTTGAGAAAATATTTTAAAATAAGAAAATGATTTTCCAGAAAAGTGTGGAGATGTCTTTATCTCACTCCAGTTTATGGAGGATTAAACTACTTACTTGCAAAGATGACATCTGCTTTCGCCAAATTTCCTCCATTGATTTCATCTTTGCTGTATATTCTGACCACCTAGCCTCGTATTGTTGTACTTGCTCTTGCAGTCTAGCCGCTTCCTCTTCCTTTGTCTGCAAATTTGCTTCTGCTTTAAGAATTCGTATTTGAAGCTCTGCCAAAACAGAAGGAGTAACTTGAACTTGCTTTTGTCTTTTATCCTGCCCAAAGAAGAAATAAATCTTTTAGTTGTCTATAGTTTTTAGAAGTAAAGTGGTAATTCTTGGAAACTTGCAAGCTTAAAACATACATATGCTACATGTCAATGTACATTCTGTGGTTACTCGTACATCACAAGCCACTTTGTACACAAATTTCCAACTAAAAGATAGCACAATAAATATTTAAATGTGACCGTTGTTGTCAAATTTTCAATTTCATTTGATGAATTCCAATTCTCCAATGATTGAAATCTTTTATAAACAAATGAAGAAATTTGTGTTGAACAAGTCTTTGTTTTTGTGCGCGTCCATGGCCATGGAGTGAGAGAGAGAGAGGGAGAGAGAGAGCCGACCTGTACTTCAAAATTTTTCCTGCCTGACTTTTGTTTAGATTCTTGAATCTCTGGATACAATTTCTTCAAGTAATGCACGATTTTATATCGTTTCCGTACTAGTAAACCACGGATTGCTACAGAAAAAGAAGAGTAAAGAACAGTATATTAGGCGGCTACAACTTGATCAGATGAGATAAGCAATTTTTACCTGATTGTAAGTGTATAACAGCCTGCAACTCATCAGTTTTATCGGGAACAGTAGATGTGCACCACTTTATTACAACTGTAATTTTCCTTCTTGCTATTTCACCGCGAACAACTGTATGAAATAAAATAATTCATAGGATAAGAAATTGAGAAACTAATTCATTCGTAACACATATACACAGAACATCTTCTAACAGTCGAGGTCTTTTAAATCATATAGTGGTAAATAATTATTATTATTATAAATATGTGAATCAGAATGTTATGTACATGTCTGCGTGCACGAAGGTGTATTGTATATCTACATAAAGGTATAAATTGGAAGAGCGTTGCATCGTTAGCAGGGAAAGAAAACTGTTTGGCAAAACATTTGAAAGGAGTAGCCGCTGAAACAGTGATGGGGCAGCAAGGGAATTAAAAGGCTGAGCTGACAATATTAGTTATGGAGGGGTGAGTGGGTGAGGGTCTAAGGATAGGCCAATGATTGTACTAGGAGGATGAAGAGGGAACGGAAGAGGATTGTTTTTACGTTGCTTTTTCTGCTTTCTGTAAGGGATTACAGTAGAGTTTTCAAGCTGAGAACTAGAGCTATGTTTATGGTCACGGTAGCTGTTCTTCTGGGTAAGGTCTGGTCCTTTGTTAGCAATTGAAAAAAAAAATCTTATACAAATAAAAAAATCTAGAAAAATTATATTAAATAAAAAAAAAAATAACCAAAACTATATAACTTCAATACAATTATATAATAATAATTTAAAAAAGAAGCCTTACATGATTGTAACATTGTGGCTCCATTCTTGAGTTCTCGAAAATAATTGCGAGCCTGACGACTACGAAAGGAGTTTTGCACCCTTAGAATGCCATGTAGTACCTGTTGTCTCTTTTCCTCTAATATCTCTATCTATGAAAACCAAATTGAAAAAAGGCATCAACAAAAGCATTGCTTTAAGCTGCAGAAAAGGATATTTTGCATGGAATAAAGTATTACCTGCCCAGTCTGGAAAAACAATTTCGTATAACCAACTTGATACATTTCAGGGAGAAAATTAAATTGTTGGAAGATAGCAACCGATCTGTTCAATGGATCGTCAGAAGTGTTGGACTCCTTCAATAAGAAACCGTACCTAAAATCAAAGGTAAAATGAGAAAGATTCAGCATTTAAAAAAGAAAATATTTAGGAAGACAATAATACCCCACCTTTCTGCAAACTTTTGATGTGTCAATCTAGTCGGATATCCATATTTCGATATCTGGACGACCTCAAAAGCATTACAGCACTTGAGCTGTTGTATAACAAGTTCCTCCTCAAATGAATCGTGGACCCGTTTGACATTTGGCTTTATGCAGTGGATAAAGTGAGGACTAGTACTCTCCAAACTATGGAATACTTCGAACAATTGTTCCTACAAACATCACAAGTTCCTTGAGATTTTTCAGCCAAAGTTTTGCTATTGCTTTTTAACTAGTTTTTTTACAAGAGGATTTCTAAAATATCTTAAACATTACTATTATGAGTAAATTCTCAAATCTGCACAAGCAAATATTTTCAAAATACAACTTAGTATTTCTATTTAGAAGTCCAAAGAACGTAAGCAAGGTTGTTTACCTTAAAACTTGCACCAACGGTTGGCTTTGAAAACTCAAATACACCTCTCTGACACATACCAATGGTTGGTATCTCAGAATGGTTAGGCACTGAGGATCCAAATGATTTTAGTGCTTTGCAATTACTTGATGACAAGAGTTCGATGCACGCATAGGGTAACAAATCTTTGTTCTTTTCCAAAAATCCATTTGTATCATATATTACCTATTAAAATGAAAATGAGTTTCGAATGAAT
Source organism: Begonia peltatifolia (assembly GCA_022433055.1). Classification (NCBI taxonomy): domain Eukaryota; kingdom Viridiplantae; phylum Streptophyta; class Magnoliopsida; order Cucurbitales; family Begoniaceae; genus Begonia; species Begonia peltatifolia. The sequence continues at coordinate 28,152,154 of CM039519.1, forward strand.
TCTTTTTTTTTTTTTTTCGGAAGCTAACTACACAATTTTACAGTACTGCACAATCAAATGTTAAATACACTTCAATGTTTCCATTAGGCAACAGACTTGAACATTTGTATTTCTTATCCAATAAAAAGTCAGAATTTAAAATTCAACTTCTTGTCCTTTCTTCCAGAATGAACAGAGGAAAGATTTCAATTTATATTATTAGTTTAATATAATCATCTCATCCTAAATATACTGCCAATCTAAAAAAACCCCCATAAAAACTAACCTCTCCAGCATTATGAAAAATTCCAAAAGCTCTTCCTCTTTCTCCTTTAAAGCAGAGATTTCCATTCAAGTGATGCTTTAGTTTGTTGGCAAATGTCAGATCGGTAGCCTTGGGGAGATTTGATTCCTCATCCAGTAAAGCTAGTAGTCCAAGAGGTTTCTGTAAGATAAAGATTTAAAATTAAACAGAGACTAAATACCCAACAGCAAAGGAATACTCCAACATCACTAGATGAGGAAAAAAAATTGCCAGGAATGATATGACATCATGAGATTATATAAATACTCAATGAATCCAGCTAAAAAGTTTTGTCGCGGTCTAGGTAAATATGCAATAAAAATGAAAAAATAGGTTGTCTCAATCAACACGTGATTTGCTATAATATAACTCATAGCAATTAACTATAATATCAACTTCAAAAGTACCTGCTCAATAAGATTCAAGCACTCTTGGTTGTCTTTAAACATAATTCTATTCCAACCAATTCCATCCCGTTCACAGTCCTGGAATGAAAAAAAGCTACTCGTGTAATTATGTAGCTAATAAAAAACTGAAAATTTTACTTAACACTAAAGGGTATTTTCATGTAAAATAATGGCTTCAAAGAAAAATTACTTATTGACAATGAAAAAAACAACAAATGCCTGAGAAAAACTCAAAAACATCAGTCATTACCAGTTGTCCATCTTGTAACGTCAAAATTTCTGTCATTTATGTTTTCACTTTCATATTTTATCATCTATCAGTCCATAAACCATTTTTGCTTATTTTTCAAAGTAAAAATAATGAAAGTGTATTTAGTAAGATGCCCCAAAAAAACTTTACTATGAATATAAAGAATTCATTGAATGGTCAACGAAATCACTGAAAACATTATTTCTCAAAATAACACTAGAAATTCAAGATAATCAGCATTAATGAATACTCAAAGTTTCCAAAGTAACAAGAATTGATGAATTCTCACCTCTTGCTCCAGTTTTAATAGATGCCTGTTGAAATGCTGTTGCAGTCTCTCGTTTGCATAATTTACGCAAAATTGTTCAAAACTATTTTTCTGATATTGAGAAGAACACGTGAAAATCAATTACTATCATGTTACATATAAAAGATAAATCATCTGAGCATGTACCTTAAATGACTCAAACCCAGAAATATCAAATATGCTAATGGATTTTCCAGAATGCTTCTTTTGCACTTCCAGTGACATATTAACTTGCTCCACAAGCCAGTCAAACAAGCTTGCGTAGATGAATCTGGCAAATGCATCTCTTGAATTGATTGCCTGTACATTTCGTTGTAAATGAACTAAGAGCATATTTAAGAATTGAAGAATAATATTTTGGAGTGCTCAATAGAAAATGAACCTGTTGTAATGTTAGCTTTCTTCCCATACTATTTTCGTCAGCTAGGCTTTTATGTCTTGATAAAACTAACATAAGGTCTTCAGATTTGCAGCCTAGAAGCTTGGTCACATTCGTAAATGCTGCACAAGAAAATTAGATTTATAAGATATAGATTGGATATTCCTCCCTTTCAGCTTTCCAATTGTTTATGGATTTACTGGAATACAGGGTCAGACATGTGCACACTTATATTCAGTATAAACAAGTAAGAACAGAATCAAACATGAGAACAATTATTAAAAAAGGCTTAAATGGCCTAAGACCCCGCATGGTTGTCATTTAAAATATAATTCAAAAGACATCAATTAGGCTTCCATCCTATTTTTTAAGTGAACGGTCTATGTTAATATATCATAGTATGATATAATTATTATGACCTTCAAAGCAAAAAGACATCTTCCGTCTTTCAATGTCTAAGAAGTGTGTAGACCATCACCAAACTATTTATCCATGAAAAAAACAATACATCTTTTAGAGTGTCAGCACAATAATTTTACTTGCATCACTGAGCAACGCAAGTTTTTAGAGTGTTGTGTCACAGTGATAACCCTACCAAGTATTCAAAAGGATGGGATATCTTACAATAAAAAGCCACTTTAATCAAGTTTTGGTTCAAGAAAGCTACTATTGTGTGTATATCGCATCCAGATATCCTCAGCTTTTAGATATATGATAATGAGAAATTTTAGCCAAAAAACAAAATACTACCTTCGTCAGCAACCACCTCAACATGATTTTCCCCATCATTCGCTCGAAATGATATGTTTCCTAACCATAACACCACGGCAAGCATTGAGTATATATGCTCTTTATCTTCCTTGCAAATTTGAATAATGTCAAGGGCTTCCTGAAGAAATAGAAAACATTAAGCATCCTACTTGAGTAAAAAATTACCGATATGTTGTAATTCTGCCTTGAAAGTAACTTTGACTAGATTACCTGGAGATTTTGAAACTTCCATGAGTCATCCACACCGTCAATTCTCAAGCACTCACTCTGATTAAGATACTTGTACTCGCTAGCCATATTAAGGTTTAGTTTTTCTGAAAAATGGCACGTGTACAGGAATTAGATAATGACTGACAGAGTGAAACAATTATTGAGTCACTTGTAAATTTTCCACATCAGCCATCTATTGAGATGAAATAAGGGTAGACAATTTGAACATGATGCTTAAAAAGGATCTCTCAGCGAGGATAGCAGGGAAGGAATAGGATTCCTACTAGAGAAACTATTGGCACAAATGTCCAAAAGATAAACTAATCATCAATATTGGTAGTTGAAGCACAAAGAACTGCAACAAACCACAACCATTAGAAAATATGTCAAATAACATTAAATGTCATTTAGGAAAAGTTAGCTTAGAGAACAGAAATTATTAACAAGTTCACTCCCATGCAAATTGTAAAGAGAAAGAGAAGTACTAAATCTTGGCTGGCGGTTCGCGCATCATAGTAACAAGGCTATTATTTCAATGAGTCACTAAAAATATTTACCTCGAAGTAGGGACGGAGCACCAGCACAAAGTTGATAAAAGATGTGGAATGATCTCTCTCCATTGGCAAACTGAACTACCCTCGACTGCTCAGAACAGACAATGATCTCAGAACTCGAATGATTACAAAATCAGTTCGAAATTACAGTTCTTACACAGTAAACATTACCTTTTCAAGCGAAACTATAAGCAGATATTGCAGATGAATTGACATGTTCCACATGTGAGGTCAATAAAAGTAGTCAGAATTAAAAAGAAATAATATTCTATTATGAAACTACTTTTATTCTTTCAATTATTACAAATTCTTACAGGTTTGGAATTTAGCTCCACATATCTTTCCCATGGAGCCAAATTGAACTTGAATCACCTTTCCCTGCACCATATTCAAGGAAAATTAGAAATACTTTTAGAGCCTTCACGTGTACTTTCAATTGAAAAACCATACTAGCAAGGCTAACTGAAGATTTGAACCTAATCTAAAGTCTTAAAAAAATTGATATAATCTAGTAATACACTTCATAAAAGACAGCGAAGAAACGTCTACATTTTTCATGGGACACAGAAAAAGGAGAAACTTACAAAACGACTGGAATTGTCATTATGAAATGTTTTAGCATTCCCAAATGCTTCTAATATACTATTTGATTGCAATATTCTGTTACCCATCCCATAACTATCTCCAGCAACTGCAACCAAGTATTGCATTGCAATTTTTGCGGTCTCAGTTTTTCCAGATCCACTTTGCCCACTGAAAAAAAAAAACGTAATGGTGGTCATTTAGTAACAAAACATGTGAGTTTAATTTGAAGAAAACTGGAGCTAAAAAGAAAAAATAATGGAGAAAAACTCTGAGAAGCAACCTAAAAAAGTATATTTATAGATAACAAATTTGTAACTGTCCTTACCTTAAAATGATGGATTGATCGACTTCTTCTGCAAGTTGAAATCAGATAACAGACAAAGGAACTAGGGTCACAAACAGAAAATTTATAATTTCAAGAAATAATTGAAGGAAATCAGATTAGATGGTTGGCTGCGTTTACCTCTCCTCATATTACTATAAGCACATTCTGCCACAGAAAACACATGAGGACTATCTGTAAGCTTCTCACTGTAAGCTACGACAAAATCATTTCCATAAATTTTGACATCTTTGAAGGGATTCAGTGCAATCAAAACAGGCCCTGCTTTACTCTAAGGGAAAAAGAAAAAGAAAACAAAATAAGTGCAAAATAGACAGGCGGAAAATAATCTGTGTATCAGGCAGTAGTAAGCAGAATTAGAGTATTAGACTTACATAAATCTTAGTGAGGGAGTATCTCTTCCGTAGATTGTGAAGTACAGAAGGCTCATTTAGGAAACTAAGCTGTACAAGGTTATCGACTTCATCTAGAATACTAGGGTTGGCAGGTAAAAGGCTTTCCGCAGGTACTTTTACAACCTTCAACATCAATGTAGATCAATGTAGCATCAGTGCAGGTGGAACTGATGAAGACCAACATTTGACAATTAAAGAAGTTATAATAGCACTCATGAATAGATATGCTCGTGGACTTACGTCTTTGTTGAAAAGCATGATAAACACTTCATCTCCTGATGCTGATTTAATTGTTCCAGCAGCCCACTGGCCACTTGGAAGTTGACACCAAACATGAAGCCTCTGGATGAATGAAGAACAATAAACAATGATTCATAAATGCTATGTTCTCCATGAAAACAAGCCATGAAAAGTATATGATAAAAAATTTCTCAATAAAGTGACTATCCACCAACATATTTTACTTAATAGAGGCTAGGTAATGGGTACTTGAATTCAAAAGGAATTCCCCTTCAACTACTATGACTTCCCAGACTCTATATCGGACACCACTGAGATAATGTTTTGATTAGGCACAAATCCAAACTTCATTAGTTGACATATCTAAAAAACGCATCTTCATGAACCAATATAACTCCACTTGATTTTTCTGAAACAAGAGTAAATTCCATTCTTCTTTTAATCCACAAGATGACACCTATTAAAACACCTAGATTCATTTAAAAATGCAATTATCGCAACTACTAGTTCAAGGAATAAGTTAAAAATTATTATATTACCTTCTTAATGTAATAATCAATGGTGTCATCCCAGTCTGACCCCCGCACATTTAACCGTGAAGCAGAAGACATACCAGAACCACCATCAAAATTAGCTTGATCAAGTTTATCGGATCCATATTTCCACATATAAGGCGACTCATCATTTTGATCTTTCCTCATTTTTTTGCATCCAAATCTACCTCTGTCATATCGTACATCTTTCTCTTTCCTATTTGAATCTTCCTTTTCATTGAACACACAAACAGAGCACTGTGATTCACCGACATTGCTAACACGGAAGTTACTCGGCAAAGATCGTCTTGCAGGGGGAAGCCGACCTATTGAAATAGGGCGTGATGGTAGTGCGGGCGGCAAGTCTTTAGGCTTCTCATTTTCATCTCTCTGTCGCAAAGAATCCAGCATTTCCTCTAGCGAGCTCCGCACTACCATGGAGGGGGATGCGGATAACATCATTCTGCTTAAAACTAACAAATTCGAGTCTCTGAATGCGTTGTATCACCTGCCAAGAAAACCAAATTCACTTCAATTTTCAAAAGCTGAGTCAAATACTAACGAGATTGTGGAAAATCTATCTCTAAATTTAATAAGCCTGTAAATAATAAGCTTAAATTGCCATGTTTTCATCGGAACTAAAGCAAACTGAAAATAAAAAACCAAAGCAAATGAATGTTTGCCACTGCTCCGAAAAAATTCAGAAACAGGAACCAAAAACATCATCAGCCTTAATAGAGGCATGAAAATCCTCAATTTTCCTCGCGCTAACAAAGTCGCCGAGCTTAAAATCAAAACAACGTAAAAGAACAGGTAAAGAAACTCAAAATAATCCAACGAAATAAAATCTCCCCGTTTTCTGTGGCTTAAAACTTACTCTGATTTGGATTCCGCCAGTGCTCTTGTTCTTCCTCGAACTTCAACAGTCATGTCCCCGAGCTTCTTCCAGAAATTAAGAAATTTCAACTAGTAAACAGAATTCAGAGTTCATTTTCAGAGACAGAAGGAAGGTATTGATTGAGAATGGATCTGAGAAGACATAATTGAGAAAAACGAAGTACAATAAAGAGAGCATTAGCGAATAAGGCTGCATAAAGAGAAGAGGGAAACGCCTAGAAAAGCCCGACGTTGGAAGTTAAGAGAAATTCTTTGCTCTATTCCCATTTTAGCCTCTCTCGTTCGATTTTTAATTCCAACAAATACATTATTGTATATAATTATTAATTCCATTAAACTAAGGTTGATCTAAAAATATAATTATTGTCGTAAATCCTTTTAAATTTCTAATAATTTTACTCCAAATTATATTTTGAATATTTTATGAATAAAAATAATAAATATTCTAAGCAATTTCATAATAATTAAACATAACAAATAAAATAAACGTTACTTCCATTGTTTCAAATAGTTATTCTATTAATTTTTTTTATAGATTCAATAAAAATAAAAAAATTGATTTTTTATTGTCACGTTCGGGAGGCACACTCAAAAGGAAACACCGGATCGAATGATCCAATTTTTAGAGAGAATCGATCTTTTTAATATTGGTTTTCTTATTTTTACTGTCGGCTATTTCATTAATTTTAGAATTTTTTTTTAAAATTTAAACATTAAATTATGAAATTTTTTTTAAAAATATTTTAAAATTTATTAATCTCAAAGTTGTAAAAAATAGGCAAAATGAATTTCGCCAGACGGTCAGTCTACCGTTCGATCACTGTTCACGTACGGACCGACAGTGTGGTCTAATTTTTTAAACATTATAATAATTTAATTTTATAAAAATACCAAACGATATTAGATTCACTTGAAAATTTTACCATATGTTGATCACGCTATAGGAAGATAATATATAAATTTGCTAATACCTATACGATTTATTAACATTTTAGTGAATTAAATCATAAAATATACATACATTACATATTATAATAAATTAAGTTTATAAAAATATCAAACGGTATTGGATTTACTTGAAAATTTATAAATTATCTTTTCATAGTGTGATGAACATTCGGTAAAATTTTCAAGTAAATTCAATATCGTTTGATATTTTTATAAAATAAAATTATTATAATATTTAAAAATAAATAAATAATTAGACTGGACTGGCACGTGAACAATGACTGGATAGTGGACCAGCGAAGTTCATTTTGCCTATTTTCAAAATTTTGAAGTTTGAACCGATAAATACTAAACTTTGAGAATTTTTAAAAAATATATATATAATTTAAGGTTTAAATTAAAAAAAAAACACTTAACTTTAATCATACAAATACAATCGGTATCTTTGAGGCTATGATTGTGACGAATTTCTTACAAAAAAGAAATATTGAACGTGCCTCTTTAAAGCTATCAACTTGATATTAAAATAATATAAATTTAATAAATAATATTATCCATGTTTAATAATTTAACATTTATTTCTTAGTGTGATGTTTCGAATAAAAAGGATACATTTGTTGATATCTCAAGTTTATTTATTTAAAAGATAAATGGCGACATCATTTTTCTCATAATTTACAATATATATTTCACAGCAATTTTATATTATAATATTTGAACAGATATTAATCTATACATGAAATTTAATTTCTTATTTTATGAATTGCTAAATTTGTATTCAACATTACATATAGTGATTGACATTCCATATATTTAATTATTTTCTTAGTTACATGTAGTTATTTTTTAGAATTAAAAATGTTAATTTACATTATCAACCTCAATATATAATTACAAAATTAATACTACGTGCATTATAATTATACGTCGTAATGTAGAACTTTCCTTTGCTTAACAAAATAATTATAATATGTTTGTTATAAAAGTTCAAATAAGATGTTACTCACATCAATAGCTTTTATATATATATATATATATATATATATATATATATATATAAAAGATATTTTGTATTGAAAATACAAGAGATTTGTCAATTAGGTATTTGATCAAGGGGTAACATTGACATTTGACATGCGATAATAACTAGAAATAAAAAAGGCAAAGGGGAAGAGATGATAATGCGTCAAATCCGCAAGTTTCAAACAAGTATGGTCCAATGAGGAGGCCACCTAATTCCCCATTAAGTTTTTGGAATATAATATTTGTTGTTTTTCATTTATTTCTTTTTTATTTTATTACTTTTTTAATGTGTGACAACCAAATTGTCACGTTACAATGGATAACTTTTGGATAACCACAAACATTTCAATTTTACTTTTTCAATACATCATCACCTGTATGTTTTGTTAAGTGATCTACTTAATGTATAATATAATTTCGTTAAATATTTATTTAATTTTGAATTTGACGATTCGAGATTCTTCGACTAAAATTTTAATTTTGTTACTAAAATCATTAATTTTTCAATTATTCTATTCAAACATCTTAACTAGTATTTATGGAATTTATTGTAGTAAAATTATGAGATTATATATTTTATACAAAGTGAAACATAGGCACGTGCTTCAAAAAGGTTAGCTTGTCATCATTGGTGGTCAAAAACGGTGCGTTTTAACATCGTATGGATTTTAATTTTATATATTATTATTTGGAAAAAAAAATCTCTAAATTCATTTATAAAGTAACAAGTTTCATATGACTCTACGACGTGGCACATAGACGTTGATCTACTCTTTTTATTATTTATTTCACGCAAAAATATTCGGTGCACTCAAGTGTCACGTCCTAACATTATTAGTGGGTTATTAAAATTGAAATTGCCTTAAATATTTTTGACAGTTTTTAATATTTTAATTATTCATATAAATTAATTTTTTATGGCAAATCAATAAATTAAAGACAGTAGCTTGACAAAAACCAATCCATTACAACAACATCAATAATAGATAGCACATAAAGTTGAAGATTCTGGCCATAATTAGAAGAGGGTAGCCATCAATTGTCACCTAAGTTCATAAAGTCTTATCCATTGATCCTTTGAGATTGTAGACAGTGAACAAAGAAAGTGAAGTGGAAGCAACTTTTTTTTTGTAGAAGATGCCTTCCTTTTAGCTCCTTGCATGATGGGTCATAATTGATAGGCTTCATAATAAAAACAAAATAATAAAGAATATTAAATTTTAGGGAAACAAACTTAATGGGAAATTCATAAAAAGATACAAAATTTGTAAATTTCTATAAAATTATAACTGTATTTAACATGAATTGCCTATGATTTTTGAACATACATTTTTACGGTGTTTCGTTTGTAATAAAAAAGAGGATCCTGTAAAATCATTTCCGAAAAAATTAAACCATAAATATTTTTTTCCAAAAATTTATGTGTAATATATTATTAAAACTAATTGATGGACCTATAATGAATTATAATATAGTGTAGATGAGTTTGAATATAAAAGGAAATGAAATTTACTTATGTAGTGGTCTTTTTTGAATAATAATACGATAATATGATCCCAGACAAATAAATTGTTAAGAAAAGAATATATTTTTAACAATATGTTAATTATTTATTTTTTTCCGAGAGTAATATTATGTTGAAATTTCAAAATTATTGAAAAAATAAAAAAAAAGTTCAATTAAAATATGTTACTAAACAAAAATTATTTGATTATTCAAAATATATGAAATTATGAACTAAATCTTAAAAATTAGTGATTTCATGTGGGCCTGAATGGCCCATTAAGTGAAGGAAAGGCCGGGCTCAAAGTACAAATTCAAGAAATTAGACTCAAATTAGGGTTTAGCTCTTTCATTGCTCTGCTGCTTCTCAATTGGCAATGGCGAAGAACAGGAGCAAGAAGAAGAGAAAAGGTTCCTCTTCGATGGACATCGAGGACGATGGCGTTTGTAATCTCCCTCAAGGTATTTTTGTTTTCTTTAATATCAATAGAATTTTGTGTTTGGTTGGCGAGGGAAGTAACTAGATGGAGATTTCAAATTAATGACAATGATCATATTTAATTTTATACTTCAATGCACGCTATATTTTTTCCCCTTAATATTTGGATTCTTTTGTTGAAAGGGTTCTTTCTGCTTTGTAATTGTTATTTTCTGTTAGCTTTTGGAATTAACGTGTGTTATGATGTATGTGCAGCGATGGATACGTCTGAATCCGGAACTCAAAAGCTAGCTTCCGGACCTAATAACTTGTAAGAATCGAAGAGCAAATACTATAATCTTTGCTAAGTTTTAGTCACTTTCTTACTGTACTTTATATACGCTTTGTAAATGAGCGTTATCGTTTAAGCATATATGATTGTGCATCATTCATGGATGCTGAAATTATGGGGAAATTTTCTAGCTTTAGATATTATTCTTAGTACCATGCGATATCTTACCTGTTAAATTTTGACGAGGAAGAAATCTTTTTATTTCCATAGAAGCTGTTTGGCAAATTTTATTTCCATTCAAATTGTTGATAATTTGGAGAAGATGGCTTCTCACTGCTTGCTTGTATTCAACCCAGGATGGATCTTTCCTCTTTTTTTTTTTTTTTTTTTTACACCGTTGTAGTTTATGTTTAAAAGGTGGTTTTAGGGGAGTTGAGGTTTGGTTGCTACATTTTGTGAAGGTTAATTTTCAATTTTTTGTTTTCTATTCGTTTCTTTTATTGAATTTCCTGTACACTCGGTATGGAACTCAAAGTTATCGAATCAGCACATCTGTTTTTCGGTAAGAAGTAAGAAAAAAAAAATTGTGGGAGTGACTAGACTGGATTATTAGATGGAAATTGAAACAGGCTTCTTTTCTCTTGTTATTCAGACTGAAGAAATGTTGTAACCCTGTCCATAGTATCTTTTGTTAGATTAGCATTTTGTCATCTTGGTTTGAAGATTGTCTTTACACATCTGAATCATCTCTTAAACAGAAAACTGAAGAAAGGAATACATATGAAGAGATCAAAGAATGTCAGGAAGATGAAAGCTAGAGCAAAAGGGATAGCAATCAACGACAAAATCATCGAGAAAGTTTCAAAAATCGAAAGCAAAACAAAAAGAGTGCAATTAGCAAAGACTCTGTACGACTGATGGTGCAAGAATTCGTGGAAATAACCAAAATCAATCTATAGAAACAGCCTCAATCGTGAAAACGTTGTTTTGAGGGAGCAATGCCAGTTGAAATAGTGTTGTCAATTTATTTTTTTGTATGAAAAAGCTTTTGAGTAGAAAAGTTGCCCTTTTTTTTTATCTGTTTTCCCTCCAAGTCTATAATTTTTATTTGCTACAAACATTTTTAGGACAATTACTATAATAAATTTTAAATATATAAAATAAAAAGTAATTATCAAATGGACCTTGAAGTATGTGGGTATTTCAATTAACACTTAAATTTTTAATTTTGTTAATGGATCCTTAGCAATAGTCTCTTTGTCATTAACGTTCTTCCTGTCCTCAGCGTGAACGAAAAGTATCTAAAAAGACATCCTACCTTTTCCATTTGAAGACTATAAGAAATTCAGTATACATATACCGTTATTTTTGCTAATGTAATTTGAAATTAAATGTTATAAATCAGTTTTGAAAAAAATTACCAAAGTAATTTAATTTTTACCTTAAGTAATCTTAAGGGGCGTTGTCGTAATTTTATTAGACAAAATGGCCATATTTGCTTGAAACCTTCCGTGGTCAATTTTCTAAATTTTCGTTATTAACATTCGAGAAGTTGTCGTGGAGCGGGAATCTGTAGGAGATGAAGGAGGATCGTCCTCGCAATTCTGAGAAGGTCCCATGCTAATTTGAATTTGTTTCACATCATCTCCATAGATCTTAAATTAAGGTTCCAAAGCTTCCCATTTGAGCTCTTTTATCTTATCCGAAAGTTTCCGGGAAGAGCTATTCTGCCCGTCGAGCCAAGGTAATACTAATAAACTTCTGTTTCTTTCTCTGGTCATTTTTCCTGGTTTGAATTTATTGTAGCACTTGGAAAGTCAATTTCTTCTGAATATTCACTGCTATGTTTTTTGGTCTTCATCGGAGACATGCTTTTTTATTTTAACCATACTGTCAGCTTAATCACTAACTTGGGCTGTTATTAATTAAGCTATGCACATATTTGATTTGATTTCTCTACTTTCTGGTCTTTTGATCTTTGAGAAATTCTTGACGAATGGAACAGCCCTTCTGCAGAGTCTAACAGAACTATGATCCTTGATCGTATGAGAATTTCCAAATTTACAAATGTTCGTCCGTTATCTATGAGAACAATATGATCCCTATTGTCTTTTTAATTCTGCCATTTTGCTTTGTTGGGGTTATTCTGTTTATATCTCAAAATGAAGGCAATTTAACTGATGAATTACATTACAATTTGGTGCAGATTCTCAGCCACGCAGTAATACGAGGACGTTTCAAAGCATTGTTGAGTTAAAGCTTATTAATAAGCTGAAAATCCTCAAGGGAACAATGGAAGATTTCGAATCAAACTCGGGGAACTTGAATGCCAGAAGAGATGGTGTGAAGTCAATGATCGGTGCAAAGCTTCAATGGGGAAAGAGGTTAAAAAAAGGGGCTGAAGATTGGTTTGATGATGTGAGACTGATCAATGATGAGGTTCAATGTCCTGAAGATGAAACTTTATCCTCAAAGTTAAATGAAGCCAAAAAGGTGCGTCTTTTCGGAATAGGATTTGGCTTTCTACAAACGGCTTTGTGGACTTGCACTTACTTTGGATTTAGCCAACCATATTCTTTTCTTCCTCGACCTTAATTCCCTCATACCTTTCTATGATTGTTCTTTCCTTTTCAGAATCAATCACTTTCCTCAAAAAGAGGGCAACCATATCTGTATATTTCACTTGGAAGTTTATATATATAGCTCTCTGGAAATTTGATGACTAAAGACTTCCCTGGTTTTTCTCTTCATCCATTCAAGACAGGTACAGTCTCTGTTGCTTCTCTGTCTACAATCTCTATCTTGGTTTTTAGCTATGTACTTATTTTCAGGAGATTTGTTCTGTTTCATTTCGCATTAATCTTATTTCTTTGGTTCTTTATTCTTAGCCTTTTCTTGTATCAGAAAAACCAACTTCTTTTATGTTCCTCATCCTGCATATTGAATATCTTAAGCAGAACAGAAAAAACCAATTTCTTTTACGTTCTTACTGCATATCTTTTGGTATAATGGGTGGTTTTTTATTTCTGGAAAGGACATTAACTGATACGATACATCTGTGCGACTAATTTAATTGTACATTTCCATTATTGTTACTTTGAGCTTACAGTTGATACAGGTACTTCAAAGAATTATATTTTGAATTATTGTTTTTTATATTTAGTTTTTATAAATCTGATTTCAGAGAAACCATGGAGCAGTCGGTTGGAAACACATGGGCGAGTATTTGCAGACAATGGAATTACCACAGAAACTTCAAAGAAAACGTCGAAGTTCTGAGAGTCATTTCCAAAGAGCTGCGCATCCAGAGTGAGAAAATCGAGACAAAAAACATTGATCATCTTCGAAGAAGGGTTGAATCAGAGAGAGTGCACAAATGGTTGGAGAAAGTACGTAAAACCATTAATCAAATTCGAATCATCGAACAAAATGTCGAAGAGAAGAAGTACATTTTCCGGGGCCATCATGGAAAGCTAGTTGACAAAAGCATTCAAGAAGTAAAAGAATTACTCAAGGAAGGAGATCTTTATGACAGTGTTAAAGAGAGCTTCTTCAAATATGTAATTGTCGGCGGAGGAGTATCGGCCGGCTATGCAGTGAGGGAGTTTTTCCGACAAGGTGTGTTGCTAAATCACCATTAGCTTTTTAAAAATGTTTAAAATAATCAAATCGTTAACTGTTATAAAACTGTTCCTTATGATCAAGAATTTCTGTAAGGTGTCAAGAAACGTGAACTAGCCGTTATATCGAAGGAATCAGTTGCTCCCTACGAACGGCCCGCCCTCAGCAAAGGATATTTGCTCCCAAAGGACGCTTCGAGACTTCCGGCCTTCCATGTCTGCGTTGGAAGTGGAGGAGAGCTTCTGCATACAGAGTGGTACAAAGAAAAAGGAATAGAATTGATTCTCAACACAGAAATAGTCAAATCAGATTTGAAAAACAAGACTCTTACTAGTGCAAATGGGAGCACTTTTCACTATGAAACTCTGATTATAGCAACAGGATCAGCGGTTGTAAAATTATCTGATTTTGATGTAAAAGGAGCTGAAGCTAAAAACATCTTCTACTTGAGAGAAGTAAGCGATGCTGATAAACTTGTTCGAGCAATCAATGCGAAGAAGAAGGGGAGAGCGGTCATTATCGGAGGAGGGTATATCGGCTTAGAAGTCGGAGCAGCCATGAAAACCAACAATTTCAAGGTCACCATGGTCTATCCTGACTTGTGGTGCTTGAAACACCTCTTCATCGAAAAACTAGCTTCTTTCTACGAAAACTACTACACTTCAAGAGGAATCAAAATCATCAAAAAGACCCGTGCAGTCGAATTTCAAGCCGATTCAAAAGGAAGAGTGAAGAAAGTGAAACTCGGAAATGGAACAGGGCTCAGAGCTGACATTGTTGTAGTTGGTATCGGAGCTAAACCCTTAACAGAATTATTCAAAGGGCAGGTTGAAGAAGACAAAGGAGGCATTAAAACAGATGGGTTTTTCAAAACAAGCTTCCCAAATGTGTACGCCATTGGAGACATTGCTGCTTTTCCGAGTAAGCTTTATAACGAGATAAGAAGAGTTGAACACGTCGATCATGCGAGAAAATCTGCAGAACAGGCAGTGAAAGCCATAATGGGAAGGGAGAAGGGCGAGAAGGTGACTGAAGAATATGACTATCTTCCATACTTTTATTCACGTTGCTTTGATCTTTCATGGGAGTTCTACGGAGATAACGTCGGAGATACAGTAGTGTTTGGAAACAGGAATAGAGGAGCATCTGGAAAGGCTAAGTTTGGGTGTTACTGGGTGGAGAATCGGAAAGTGGTGGGGGTTTTTCTGGAGGGAGGAGATGGTGAAGAAAACAGGGCCATTGCTGAAATTGCAAGGCTGCAACCTCAAGTTGAGAATTTGGAGCAACTCAGAAATGAAGGTCTTTCTTTTGCCTTGAATATTTATAATATTATAAAATAGGAAATTTAAGCATTGGTGTAATTATGATTGGAAAAATGATTTTATTTTATTCGTTTATCGACAATTATTTTATATTATTTTAAATGTTTAAATCCCGTTACTAGTAATTAGCATCTAAGCGTGTGATGATGGGAGATTACAGTTAACTAGTTTTAAAAATATCTTTAGTTGTAATGATTATTTTTAGAGTAATATAGTATTTAATCTTTTAAAATATTAATTTATATTATATTAATTACGTTAATTGTTGTACAATACAAGTATTTAGAGGTGTTTATCAAGCGGGATGGCTCATTAGCTCGCCCACTCGACTCGCTACAGTATCAAGTCGAACCTGACCTGATTTCATGAGACGGGTCGAGCCGAGCTATGGAGTTGGGCTCGCGAGCCTGCTAAGGACGGGGCCAAGCGGTCTCCAAACAAGCCAACCAACAAGCCGGCTCGTTGGCTCGTCAGGTCAGGTTCACGAGCCCGCCCCCACTAGGTACCCCCACTTTCTTCGGTGAAGAAAACGTTAACGAAATATTTTGCAAAAAAAAAATTGAAATTTGACTAAAATCACGAATCTCCTTTACTAATGTTGTAAATCTTCGCTAGAGGAGCGTTTTGATAATCATTTTGAGAGAAACAGAATCTGGAAGTGGACGATGACCCTCCTCTCTCCTCTCTCTCGGTTTTGTGAGCTTTGCTCTTTCTGTCCCCTTTATTTCCCATTTTGCACAGCTTCAGGGTAGGAAATGAATGAGTTTTTTTAACCCTTCTCATTCTTTCTTTTATTTTATTATTTTTTTAATAATAATAAATTTAATTATTAGATTATATAATATCATTTTAATTAATAAAATATTAATATAAATTTACACGATAAAATCCTACTTGAAAATGCGCAATTCATCGATTTTGACTGATTGACTAAAAACATACACGAATAAAACAATTAAAACAGGTCAAACCCCCAACAAGTCATCACTCAACAATACGAAAAATATTACCTACAAAATTAAATGTCGTTAAATTTTTTGATATTTTCAGGATTAAGAGTCATCGTAAATGGTGTCAAGATCATTTATTATCACAATGTTGAGTAACTATACTTTCCAGATAAAGTGATTTGTTGAATCTAATTGATGATCAATATTTGATTACCAGAGAAAAAGAGAAGGAGGGTGCTAGTTGAATGTGAAGAACGAGTCATAAGGCTTGAAGAAGCCATCGACTTTGATAATAAGTCAGAAAATGTAGAAACAAATGGAAGCTAGAAGAAAAAAAAGAGATTTAGAGAGATATTGTAATATGTAATCGATTTTGTATATTGTTTGCAATGATACACCTTATATATATATAGTATATATACATATATACATATAACAACTGTTATGTTACAGTAAAACAGTTCTTTTATCATGCTAGCGAGAGAAGAATTCGTCCAACAATTCAAACAATCTAAAGCCCATACAACGAATGCAAGCATAGTTGAAAGAAAGTCATTTGCCCTTAAATGAATGACTCGACTCACTACATGTAACGACCCATTTTTTCAGTAAGATATTGTTCACTGTGGGAATTGAGCCGTAGTCGAATTTATTTGGCGAATATTTCTTAGTCGGTCACCTAATATGGTACTGCTCTCGCCGGAGCATTTTTAACTACGGAGTTCTTATAGGATCCGTTGTCAATTGTATAACATCCGAAACTTTTGTACATTTTGTCCTCATAATATTCGATGAATTGTTTTAAAATGATAGATTGAAACAATAAAGAAAGAATGAGAATTAATAAAGGAGAAAAAGAAAATTACATAAGTGAAAAAAAGAAATGAAAAGAGTGGGAAATGTTGAAAAAAAGAAATATGGTCAATTTTGATAAAATTAAAATTTATGTGAAAATTAAGTAAATAAGCTAACGTGAAACTTTATTAATTAAAGTTTATAAAAACTCAGAACCTCCTTTTTGTCTTCCATGATTTCTCTTGCGGTCATTCTCTCTTTTTGAAGTTTTTCTTCAGCCAAAACTCCTCTCATTTCAAAGAATTAAGGTAAGGTTTATAATAAGCTTGAGTTTTTATGCACAAATTCATGTTTTAATGGTTTTGTGAGGAGTTTTTAAGCATGGATGTTGAACCTCCGAAAATTCAGAGTTAGGATTTGATTTTCTTCCTTCTTTTGATAATTATAACTTAGTTAAGGGTGTGCAAAGGTTTATGATAAATTAGAATGGAAGTCTATGCATGATAGAAGAGAAACTTTGAGGTGAGTTTATGATTGAAAAAAAATACGGAACAACTTTTGTTCTTGAGCTATCTGGCTGAATTTTTATGTTTTCTTTTGATGAATGGATTGTTCCATTAGAAAAGTGACATCCTAAGGTTTTTGGAAAATGATTAAGTGTTGAGGAAGTTAGGGGTATTTGAAGTTCACCCATATTTCTGCAGAAATTCTTCGGTTAAGGTTACTGGAATAAAGTGTTGACCGGTATGTATAGGTGTCGACCAAACTTGATAAGTGTCGACTGCGAAGGTCAACCTACGAAGACAGAACCAAATAAAGCGTCGACCGATATGCATAGGTGTCGACCGAACTTGGTAAGTGTCGACCGCAAGGGGGAGACAGAATCAAACTAAGTGTCGACCTGTGTGTGAAGGTGTCGACCGGTTAGTGTAAAAATGGTAAAAGTGTCGACCGCGAGGTTCAACTGAAGCAGACAGAGAAAATTAAGGTGTCGACCTATGCAAACAGGTGTCGGCCGGTTGTAACAGAGGCAAACGAGGTGCCGACCCATGTATATAAGTGTCGACCCTTGTGTGTGCAGAACGGATCAAGTGTCGACTGAAGATTTCAGAGGTCGACCGGGAACCTTGTATTGTTTTAAAACTTGAAATGTTTTACTATAAGTCAGTAGTTTAGATAAGCGAATCGGGTTCGGATAATTTGGGACGCTACATTGTAAGTATGATGTGTTAATGGTTTTAATGCACTTGTATTAGGTTCCAAAACTTCGAGGAAGAGTGATCAAGATTTGCTCAACTGCTACGTACCGAGGTAAGTTCATATTGTATGTTTTCGGCCCTTAAGGCCTAAATCACAAAGGTACTAGGTTTTGTGCTTTTATGGGATAAGTTAAGGGTAGTTAAGTTTGTTTTGTAAACGTTTAGATTAAATGTAATGTCTTATTAAAATATCTTGAGGATATTGTCTACGTTATGCATTGATCAATTATTTTCTATGCTTTTTATAAGTTTAAACATTATGAACTGTTCATGCATCACGTTCTTTCAAAAATGGCATGAAAACAAATTTCTGCACATGTCTTATGAAAAGAAATGAACTAATGAAAAGAAATGAATACATGTGATCCCGATTATGTCGGGGTGGGGTTTAGATATGGCTGTCCCGTAGGTGGAGCATGTTTTCCACCTGGTAGATGGAGAAGGCTGTCTAACCGTTTGATGTGTCTTCTCTATCTGGTGAGAGTAAACCCTCGGTGACATCCCGCTATGTAACGAAATGAAATGAAATGACTGCATGTTTTATGAACTGTATACGCACGACATGCATTTACATTTACGTAGATTTATTGAGCTTTAAGTTTATTAGTTAAACTTTGATGATGTAAGTGAAGAAATAACATGTGAGGACTTCGAGCCCCAAGTTGATGAATAGGTGCAGTTGGAGGAAGGAGCTCGTGGGGTGTTTTCGCAGTAGTCAGGCGACCTTTTGACCCGTGGGTGATGTATCCTAACTTTTGATGTAGCCTCTAGAAGTGTTTGGATTGAGTGTATAGTTAAGATTTATGTTTTGGAATTTCTTGAACTGTCGGGATGTATATTCAACTGAATGGAAAAGTTTAAGTTTTAGAGCCTCCCACATGTTATTACTTTTAGCTTTCGCTATGTATTTTGAGTTTTGAATGATTAAAAAGTTTGATTGTGTCTTTCTTGAGAAAAAATAAAAGAAAAAGGGTAATTAAGAAGGTTAAGTTATAAGTCAAGCGTAGTGACAACGTACGGGTCGTTATAAATTGTGCTCAAAAATGCGTCTTACTATATTAGGAGAGTTTCCTTACATATGTTTCATTTCCATATACCTCTTCAAGTGATGTGAGATTGTGACGACTCCCTTTTCCACAGCTCGGGATTTGCCTATACTCGGCTTAGTTCCCGAGGTTTACCCCGCAACCTGAAGTTTGCCCCGCAACCGTACTCATACGTACACATTCGGGTAATTACAATCACCCCCCTCGGAGGCCTAACGTCCTCGCTGGCCACATTTTCTGGTTGGGTACAGGCTCTGATACCATTTGTAACGACCTCTTTTCCCAGTAAGATATTGTCCGCTTTGGGGATTGGGTCGTAGCCCAATATCCTCCACTCACGGATTTGTTTGGCGAGGACTTCACAGTCAGTCACCCAACATGGTACTACTCTCGCCGGGGCACTCTTAATTTCAAAGTTCTTATGAGATCCGTTGTCAATTGTGCTCCAAAACGCGCCTTTCTATCTTGGGAGGGTTTCCTTAAACATATTTCATTTTCATATACCTCTCCAAGCGATGTGGAATTGTGATGATCCCCTTTTCCACGACTTGAGATTTGACTATACTCGAGTTCAGGATTTGCCTACACTCAGCTTACGTGCCGAGATTTGCCCGCAGTCGTCCTCATCGTACACATTCGGGTCATCACACTACAGTAGGAGGTCGAGCTTAAATTAAATTATATACATTGTTGAGTAAATATTTGAACATAAATAATTTTTAAATTAAATGAGTAAATATAGTTGACATATAATTTTTAATACTTATTATAATTTTAAATGAAATTTATTAAAAAAATATTTTATTTTAATATAAGTTGAAAATATTTATATACGCTCGGCTCGTTCAGCCGGCTTTGTTCGGCTCGTTTAACTTGTGGCTCGCGAGCCAGTTCGGGTTGAAATTTTTTCAAGTTGGCTCGTTAGGCTCAGCTCGTTAAGTTCAGTAGGCTCGTTAGGCTCGGCTCGTTTAACTCGTTAGGTTCAGTGAGCTGGATTACTTCTAGCTCAGCTCAGCGCTGCTCGATTGGCTCTTTTGTCATATCTACGAGTATTTTAAAATTTTAATAATTTAAATTAATCAAATAATAATGAAATTTTAAATTTGTTTAATTTAATTAAAATATTTAATTGATGGCGGTTCAAGCTCGAAACCAAACCTGACGATCGCTCCGATCACTGGCGCGCATCGGATCTCGAACTAATCGTCGACAGAGAATATGGCTCAACTTGACATCGGCGGGAAGATGAGCCGATTTCTGATGAACATCGCCAAGTATGCCGTTGATTCCACCATCATAGACGCTCTCAAAGTCGTCACCGGTTGGTTCTTCTACCTTCCCTTCTCTCTGCAACTATGACGGTTCAGATTTCGCTTCTCTTTTTTTCTTTCAATTTGCGTTTAGGTTGAAATTTTTTATTTCGTAGCGGCCTAGTTGGAATATCTTGGAGCGATGTAACGTTATGATGATTTAATTCCAATGATATGTTTGTTAAGTGCTTTATCGTCGACCTTTCCTTGGAAGTACAGGGAAATCAGAAACGCGTAGAAATTTTCAATACAAAAATGAGTTTTGTTGGTGCAATTACGAAAAATGGGATCCAGTCTCCAAGATTGGATGCTTTCAGCTGAATCCATTATTTGAACTGTTGTATCTCATTTGTTATGATGAACCATAACAACTTGAATGAAACGATTAATTGATTACTAAACTCGTGTTTCTGGGAAAGTCTGCACTTTGCAGCATCGTACGAGTATAACTAGATAGAGTGCCCTTGATCGTTTACGTTGATTATAGTCAAGGGTTGGAGTAAATTCTGGACTTTTCATGTGGTGTGACGAGAAAAATGTTAATAATTCATTGGATCTGTTTTGGAGGATACTTCTTTTTTCCTCTTGTCCCTTCACTTATGCTTTGTTACCATTCTGTTTATTGATATTAGACATATTGTGATGAAGAATCCAATAGTTCGTCATGTTTTCTTGTGTAAATGGTTTTACTTGGGCTTGTAAGCTGTAGTTTTAGATTAGACCGTGGAACTTGATCTAATATTTATCCTCTACTTTTTGTCATCCCATACTCTACTTTTTCACCTTTCAAAGACGGACGTTTATAATTTCTTAATTCCTAGATAGTGAAGCTAACTGGCTGATTTTCTTTTTCGTCTTTCTTGTTTTAGGTAGGAAGCAAGTGCAGAAGATTGTGAAAGAAGGATTAAAAGATCAACCTCATTCATCATCTCTATACGACGGTAAACCAGAAGATCTCAATTTAATGATTGAGGAGATTCAAGCAAAGATTGATAAATCAAAAGGGATAATCAACCACATGAATCAGCGACACATTGTATCGGTCACAACCGTAAAAGGGTCAAAGATTTCAAAGGAAATACCGAATGAAGGTATAAATGGATCAGATCTAAGGAAGAACGATCAGAAAAAAAAATTTATTCGATCCCGGCTGTAGAAATGGTGTAACATGTAATAGACAAGCATCTACAATCTTCTCTGTCGAGGAGGTCAGGTCACTGATTGAATGAAGATGGTAATATTAGATCTATACTTGAATTTTATATTCTAATATGATTATTATTCGTAACTGCAAGTAATCTTATTTATGTAACGGTGGGAGATGAAAGCTTGTATATTTATCTATGTTTGTTTTTGGAATATATATTTCTATGTATATTCAGTAGCATTATGATCATGGCTTAACTTTAATTTCATAATGATCTGTTTAGAGTTGCCTTTAAAAAGAGAGGCAAGGGTGAAATCTTTTTACAATTCAGGTAACTTACATGCAATCCAATATACAAGGAACAATAAACCAAGGGTAGTTTCTATAATCTTCATCTTCATGTACAAACAACACAAAAATTGATTCCTTTGCTGCTCACTCAATTGGATCTGTATGATGAACTGCAAAAATGGCAGATTCTTTACACATTCCATAAGTGTTTCTGAGAAAGCAACTGTTGAAGGATGAATGCAGCTAATCTTAATATTCTTACATAAAATCTCAATCTGCGTCTTTTACTTCGGCTTCAACATCGACCACTGCTGTCGAAGAATCTTTCCCTGCACACAGTTTTTTTAAAACTTTTCTTGCAAAAGCTTTACAGCAATGTCGGAAAAATACGAAGAAATAGAAAGACCTTTCTTGGATCGAGAGAATGCCTGTCCAAAAGTAGTCGATTGGTTGGAAAACTTGACAGAATCCTTCACAAACTTGTCATCTACCACTGTTTTTAATGGCTACATACATCAAATTTGCTCAACGTAAAAGCAGATTTCATCACACTAATAATAATGGCAAAGAACTCAGTTCCTATGAACCTGCTCATAACCTTGAACAGATATCAGAGAAGGAATTTGAGCAACAGATTTCAAAACTCTAATCAGAAAAAATGGTAAATTTTCTTTGACGATTACCAAAATACTATCTTTTTCCACTAGTTATTACATAACAGTAATATCTCCGGAGCAAAACCGTCTACCAATGGGAAAAAAGTAGGCAAAATCTCCAGAACTTTACCAGAGAAAGGCTGAGTACAGTATGGGCACAATTGGACGTCTTTGTTTAGAGAAGATCTGTAACAATTAAAATAAGGTGGAAAAGTGAAAATAGATGAATGGTTTCGATGGGATTAAATCTTACTTGAAAACCTGAAAGTCGTTTCCACAATTTGGGCACTGCACTTGCAAAAACACAATGAAAATTCAGAAGAGAAGAAGATACATTCACTCCAGAAAACCCGAGTTATCCCATAACTAATCCACCAACAAATTTAATCTCAAGCTCTTCCACAGATTACTATAGAATAAAACTCTTTTCAACTTATTCTAGATCAGAATTGGCATTAAAGTAGTGTAAAATTAAGCATATAATAGAAAAATATCATCATAAATGAGCTGTTAGAGTTCGGTGTAACCATAATTCTATCTGAGCCAGCTAATTAAACACACGCTGAAAATCTCATTAGAATTTTATTTTCTATATAAATTTATGCAATATAAAATTGCAAAACTCGCAATTGTTACTTGATATTCATAGTAGATTTGTTTTTGTCAATGATTTTCTCGAAAGGATTTTTACACATAAATCTGGAGTCTCATATCATATTTTCTTTTTTCGGTTGTCATTCGATTTCTAACAAGAGCCAACAACACAAATAATACAAAATATAAGGATTTATTTTGCATCATATTGATTGGCATTAAAAGTCATAGTTTCACTTGGAAACTCTATTTGAAGCTTACAACTTCACAATGAATAAAAGAGGAACATGGATCAATTGGATTTACAAATGAAGAAGACATACTGTGCCTACTACGATGTCTCGTCCTGCCCACCAGATAAAAGCACCCAAACCAACAATGGGTATAAGAAATGCTACAAGCTGGATAATAATACATATACAAACCAATCAGATTGTATCACATCATTGAAATAAGTTAATAAGTAAGTTCATTTGAGCCAAACTCAGAACAGAATCCTGCTAGCAAACCAAAAGATTTAAGAGATTTAATATGAACTCTTCTTGTTCTAATCCTGATGAATGATTAGCATTTATCACAACTAAGACATCAAAACTCTTGAAGCATTGATCGGAATTGCATACCCAAATAGAAACAATTGCATCCAAAATCCAGCCAAGCTGCCCAGTGACTGAGAGGTAAGTCAATCCAGCTGCTACAGCAATATTACCCAGAAGCCTACCAGTAGCTCCGTCGTCTTTTCCACCACCCCCTCCGCCGCCAGTCGGCCCTAGACCCTGATTAAATCTCACCAAGACTACACTTCTCTTCCACTTCAATCCTTCATCTTTCCCCAAAACGCCGCCTTTATCCCAACCCACTTCCATGAATGACCATTTCTCCCTGTAGCCCCTTAAATGGAGCCTGCTCCGGCCCAAACAAGCGTTCGAAGCGATTTTCAACTCTGGTACGGAAGTATACTTGAAGGGTTTTCTGCGCTTATCTTCACGAAGGATGTTACAGGCAGAGAATTTGATCGAGATTTGTACAAGCGTAGTCATTAGCAGCTCTAGACGAAACCAGATACCCCTTTCCCCAATTTTCTAGTAAACCCAATATAACTACGAACTAAAATACGGGCATCATTAATTTACATCATAAAACTAGACACCCAAAATCACTCAATAATTTATTATTACTTGCAATAAATTACTCATCTTTATTTTAAAAAATTCTAGAAATATTATATTTTTCTGGCTAATATTCATTACAATGATAGTTCAACCCAAATATATCTATTTAGTGTTATCTGGAAGACGAACACAGTCAACCACCTACGACAATATCTATACTCTCCGTTGGGTCCCACTCTCTCCCAAATCTTCTGATCTCAGCCATTGGATTAAAAATCTTTTTATCTTGGGCAACCCAGCTGGACTTCATTCTAAGAAGAAGATAAAACAATTGTCCAGCATAATATTAAATTACTCGTATACATTTTGCAGTAATATGATATTAATAGTGTCCCAAAATATTAATAAACAAAATAAAATAAGAACTCCATTTCTACGAAAAAACCCATTGTGCATGTATTTAATTTATCATTTTTTGTAGCACCACAAATTTTATGTTCACATCAAACAGAATTTGGATAACTACACTCTCGGAAGGCTGATAGCCAATAAAGTTCACTTGGGTCTCTACTTAATCACTCTTTCTTCTTACTGCTGGATTCAGCCAAGTCTCTGTAAGGATCTGCGCTGTATGCGTATTTCTGAAAGAAGGCGAAGAAAACCATCTCGACGCAGACCAGCGTGTTTTGGAGAGCTTCCTCAATGTGCTCCACATCCAGCCATTTGTGATGGGATTTGATTATTCCTACTGCTGCCATTATATCCAGAACAATTCCCTACAAATTTGATCAATATATAATTACTAATTAGTAAACCAGATCAAAGGGGTGTTTCGATAGAGCAAAAACTGAGAAAATGCAAAGGGAGTTGAACTTCCATACATTCTTAATCCGGCTACAACTAACCGGATCAGCCACTATAAGACATGACAAAACCCAACTTCGAAGACATTCTCAAAGTACACTTCAGAACAAGTTCACAGTCAATTACCAATCTACTCTTATCGTTCTTCTAATAAATTACCAACCATCCTAAAAATTAAGGTCGTGGGTTGAGGGTTATAGATTATACCCAGTTTTGATACACACCCGAAGAGGAAGCGTAACGTCAAGAGCAAATAAATTTACCTGCCAGAAGCAGAAGAACACAATTCCTTTAATGCATAAAAATTTGGCAAGAGGTTTGTGAGGTCCCAGCTCTTTGGCAAACACATGGTAGAAAAGGACAAGAGAATACAGAGCCAGTGACACTGAAACGTTAAGAATGATAGTGAAGGTCCAGCTGAGCCAGCTAGGATATACTCCGATGAGTTGAAAAGCTATCATCAATATCGAGCACACAGGTCGAATAACGACAAATTGCCACGTCCACAACTTGAGTAACTTCAATGTGTGATGGTTCAACCGGACCGAGTGAGGCTGCATCGGACATCGTAAATAGTCAAATACACGATCCAAATTATAATCGATTCAAATATTTGTAAATATCAGGAAAAAAAAAAAAGTCACTGACCAACGTTTTAGTGCATATTAACTAAAATGAACAAAAAAGGATTGATCCATGCATGCTCACAAGTACATATATTGACTGATCTCACCCTACTTGAATTAGCAACTAATAAATTACCAACACTCTCAACATCTTATCTTTGTGGGTTGATATACTTTTTTTTTAACTATGATGAGATTAGAACTCTGATTTTGTATCATGATAAATTATCGATAATCTCAAAATCTTAAACTAGTGAACTAAATATAATTTAATCATTTATCAATTTGTTAACAATGATCAGGTAAAGGTTGAACAGTTCCAAGGAGCCTCAAAATGGGGAACCCGCTATTGAACACGCTCAAGGCTTATTACTTGATGCATAGTTGAGTAATCCCGAACATAACACAATTATCGAAACACGAACAATTTGAAGAAAATATGACCTAAATCACAAATGCTAATAAACCAATCCCAAAAATTGTTAAAATATCCATCAAAAACAAAACATACAACAGCTTGAAGAGCATATTCTGCAATTAGCTTTACCGATCTACGCCTTACTCGATAAAACAAGAAAGTAAGAAGGAACCACACCTGAAAAAGAGTCATCGGAAATGAGTGGTGGATTTCTCGACTTTTAATCTCGTTGGGGACTACGTTATGGCTTATCGATATGTTCAAGTAGCTGTACAGCAGAGCTAAGAACTTAGCTATCACCTAAATAAAGAAAAGCGACAAATTTAGTTACAACAGACGCAAACTTAACGATTTGCGGTAAATATAAAACATGCCAAAATCTTACCAACGCCTCGTAACACTCCTTAATCGATTCGAAGAACATAAAGTGGGCTGTACTCCCACGAAAATCGACAAGCCCCACAAAGGAAACAATGGCATAAATTGGAGCCATAAGAATGATATAGACAATTGCCTTCTGCTCCTTAGGCTTTGTCCAATAAAAATGATGCTGCGTGAGAAGCTGTATAGAGAAATGCATTGTAAGCATCACACAGATGGTGGAGCCAATCAGAGTGAGTTGAGCTGGATTCATGGGGGTCAGAGCTACTGAAAAACACAGAAATTACCCAGCATTAGGAACTGGAAGCAATTACAGAACTTCAGTTCAGACTTTCCTAGCTATTTTATAATGTAAATATGAAGAAAGATCATAAAAACCAGAATATTTATCTTCCAAAAGACTATACCTTTTCTTAATCTTTCAGGATAAATGGTAATCATCAATTATAATGATCATTGGTAGCACCCAAAAATCAAAACAGATAATAATCAACGAAAACAAAGGAGGGTATTCCCAAAACTCAACCAGAGCAGCAATCAAACTATTCACTGGGCGGAAGAAACAAGAGAAATTCTCAGAAAAAGCCAGTTCTTATAGAGTTGTACTTACATTCAACAGAAGTAAGTGAGGATGAAGCGATAAATCCGTATGTTTTGACAGCAACCAGATCTCAGAGAAACAATGTTTGAAGAAGAAGAAGAAGAGAGCAGGAAATTTCATATTAGCAGACGGAAGGATCTAGTCGCAAGTAGAGATCGGTGCCCGGTGGGGATGGGGTGGGGCCGAGTCTGAGAGTCCAATCAAAGTTGCTGTGTCCACGTCTCACGTGATTCATGCCTCATTTATTAGCCTAATGCCACGTGGAATATAATTTGCGAGTATTTTAATTATATTATATGATTGTTGAGCAAGCGGCGGATAGCTCAGTTGGGAGAGCGTCAGACTGAAGATCTCAAGATCGCGTGTTCGAACCACGCGCACCTCACTTTTTTATTTAAAAAAATTCGATTTAATATTTTTATTTAAAACTATTTTTAGTATATTTAATTATGGTATTTTGATGATCGCCTTCTCCACAGAGCCCTACCCTGCGACTTCGATGACTGCGAGGAAGGAGGTTTGGAAATTGGTTGTGCCCTAGCTCACCACTGCCAGGAAGACGCACAGATTGTCCCCTAGACCGCGAAGACGACAATCCGGTTCTCTCTGAAACAGCATTAGATTTCTCTTAGAGAGCTTCAAAGTTCTGTTTTTTTTTTTCAGCGAGATGTTTCGATTCACAGAGAAGAATTGCAGTTGAAAGTTTATTCCTCAATGGCAGCAAATCCATTGGTGGAGCAGACAATCTCCATGAGCAAGGAAACCTCGAACCTCTGTTTCAATGACTTCTAATGGATGTCTCCCTTTTGAAGGCTGCGGTACGAACGACAAGATTTGTGCTCTCTTTTAACTGCCATGAAAGTCGCAAAATTACCTCCGTCAATGACATATTCAGAGGAACGCCCAGATTGTAATGAAAATGATCTTTTTAATTATTACGAATAATTAAAATAATTAATTAATTATGTCAATTAATAAATATCGATTTTTACAAGAAGTTGAATAAATTAGTAGAAAATTAAGAAAGTAAAACCTTATGGCAATAAATGAAAATGTGTGATAAGTGCCTTCCTATAAAAACTTAGAATTAGAGATCAATATATATTAGGGTTTTTTTTTTTAATTTAACCCTTAAAATATAGATTTTTTTAAACTAAATCTTAAAGTATCCGGCCGAACAAGTCAAAGCTTAAACTATCTAAAACTTAACAAATCAAATACGGATGGACGGATGATCGTTCATTGTCCATTCTTATAGAACGGGCGACCGATCTTAATAGAGCGGACGTCAGTTATAAATACGTTGGATCGACCGTACGATTAGGGGTGGCAACCAGTCATTCCCCGTGCAGCTCACGGAATAGAGGAACAAACTACCGCTCTTAACGAACAGCCGTCCGTTCTACGAAATTATTGAGTCATGAGCCATATTGTATAGAAGAACGGACGGTTATAATCGTTAAACGGCCGTCCATTCCTCCAAATAATGGAGTCACGCGTTAGACTGTCGGCATGTACGGACGACCGATTAAATGAAACAGCTGTCCGTTCATCTAAATAATTGAATCACGGGTCGAACTGTAGGCAAGAACGGATGGCCGATTAAATAAAACAGCCGTCTGTTCCTCTAAATAATTGAGTCATAGGCAGACTGTATGGGAGAATGGACGGTTGTTCTCAAAGAACGGTCATCCGTTTCGCTAAATAATTGAGTCACGGTGGTCGACTGTAGGGGAGAATGGACGACAGTTAGTATAGAATGGTTGTCCGTTCTACCGAACTATATATAGTGATAGTCCTTTAACGTTGAACTCACAGATCTCGAAAACTCTAAAATCTCTATCGATATCATATTTCTAGTGACGTTTTCTTCTTTTTTTTTATTAGTGACGGGCCGATGGATTCTTATTCAAGTAGATAGATTGACGCCGACGAAACAACGAATCCAGATGCTAGCATGGACTAGTATTCAGAGAACACACTTAGGTACGGGTATCTTCAAGCATTCGATCACTTTGAAGGTGATAGAGATATAAATGTGCATTCAACCTCCCAAACACTAGACGAGTAGCTTCGAACACCGGTCGGGTAGGAAGATGACGAGGCGGAAATGATACCGGTAAGGGAAGAAATTTCTATTGATTTTTTTTAGAAAAAAAAATATAGTTCTATAGTTGCGATCAGAGAGAAGAAATAAAAGAATATGTTTTGAACAATAGATATGACATCAAATTTATTAAAAGTGAATCGCGACGACTCACGTCAGTATGTGAAGACGGATGTGAGTGACGATTGCATGATTTGGTAATGCAAAATCAGCTGACATTCCAAATAAAGAGTTACACCAATTCTCATAGTTGTGCAAGAAAAATTCAGAATTGTCACGCTACTGCAAAATGAGTGTCGAACCATTATTTGGATAGTTTCAAAATTCATCCAACATGAAAAATTCTTTCTATTATCGAGACGATGATGAAGGATTTTAGTATGAATATTACACATAGTCTTGCCAAAAGAGCAAGAAGTGATCCTCGGAAACTCAATGACAGAAGGGGTGACGAATAGTACAAGCTACTCCATTCGTATATAGCAGAAATATTTAGATCAAATCCGGGTAGCACAGTGAAAATAAATGGTTACCTGGTGGGCTTTGGCCAAGACGAGTCATTCGCATTCGAAAGACTGTACATATGTATGACTGCTAATAAGGCAGATTTGTTGTTGCGTGACAGACCTATTATCTATTTAGATGGATGTCATCTGACGGGCTCTTGCCTCAGCCAACTACTTATAGCCGTCAGCATTGATGACGATGATGACATATATCCTGTTGCCGTTGCCAACGTAGAGTCGGAGTCCACAGACTCGTGGAAGTGGTTTTTGCAAATTTTGAAGGAAGATCTAAACACTGACGATGGAAGCAGATGGACAATTGTGTCGGATCGACAAAAAGTATAATTTTTTCGGATCTCATCTGCTATTGTTTCGTACTGCTTATTTAGTGGTGTAATTGTACCGCGTATAGAAGTTCTATCTAGGAGACTAGATTTTAAATGGGACCGTTACCCTCAAACCTTTCCTGAGAACTTACTTGGAAAGCTAATTCTGTCTAGAAGATTGTCCAATATAATCTTTCCTGAGAATTATTCTTATCAGTACTTTTCACGTTTTACAGCGATGATATTTTTATTATTGTTTCCACCATTTTTATTATTTTTTCAACACAAATGTTGAGGCGTTGTGGTCATTTTTTTTTTTTATGTTTACTCTTTTTTTTTTTTTAACATTTTAGGGTTTTTCGCGTGCTGTGGAAAAGAATTAGGTGCAGCCGAACACCGATATTGCCTCTAGCATATGTACGCGAACTTCAAAAGTCAATTTTGGGACTGGGTGTACAAAGATACAATGTGCGGTGCGGTAAGGGCAACCATAGAGCCTCATTTTAACAAAGAAATGAGGAAACTGTATCAAATAAGCCCGGATGACCACGAATGGCTCCGACAAACACCGCGTAGCTATTAGGCTAGTCATGCGTTTTTCTCGACACCCAAGTGTGACGTGGGGTTAAACAATTTATATGAGTCGTTCAATGCAGTTATATTGTCGGCCAGAGAAAACCCGATTTTGACTATGTTCGAGATAGTTCGAAAGTCCTTGATAACTTCCATTGTCAAAAAATACCATAAGATGTTATTGTCGACAGAATTTCTGTGCTCAAAAATAAAGAAAAAGCTTGAAAAGCTATTATTGGCGGCTCGAAATTAGCATCTTGCGTTAGCAGGAGATGCACAATTTGAGGTTGCGAATGACAATGAACAATACATTGTTGACATCAATACAGACGCGTCCAATTGTGACAAGTGGGAGCTTACTAGAATCTCATGTATTCATGTCATTCCATGCATCCATTTCATGAGAATGACACTGGAATATTTCGTCCATCCATACTATCACCGGTCCAGATATGTAGAAATGTACTCAAAATTCATTTGTCTCGTGAGTGACGTGGACATGTGGTCACCCGTATATGGATTGAGCCAAATCATTCCACCCGACAAAAAGCGTTAACCTGGTAGGCCGAAGAAGCATAGAATGTGCGATGTCGATGAGCCGGCGAGGTCAACAATTTCTAAGAGAGACTCTATAATGTCGTGTCGTATACGTTGGCGTCAGAGGCATAATAGTCGCACTTGTCTTGAAAAGGGATCCACTGCAGGCGCTGCTGCCGCATCTGCATCGCAAGACATATTTTTGAGTTTCCACACATTTGACGGGATACAGGTACATTTCAGCTCATTTTTCTAATAAAACTCACTTTTATTATTTTCTAATATAAATTTTATTTTGAGCCGGAATCTTCTATATACGACTATGGACGAGGAAACATTTGAATCTATTCGGGCTGTAATTTTTAAAAAATTATTTTTTATACTATGTAATGTACGTCTGTTTATGATTTTCAAGCAAATTCAATGTCAATTGCAATTTTGAGAAAATTATTGTTTCTTAATACTTAATGTACGTCTGTTTTGTGATTTAATTCACTAAAATAATGATAAATCGTACTAGTTTCGAAAAATACTGAAAATTAATAGACTCTCTTCCCGTGGTGTGGGGCATATAGAGTAAAATTTTCAAGCAAATCCAATGTCCCATGCAATTTTTTGACAATTATTTTTTCTTAATATTTAATGTACGTCTGTTTTATGATTTACTTCACTAAAATGACGATAAATCGCACAAGTGTTGGCAAATACCAAAAATTAATATACTCTCTTCTCATAGTGTGGGGCAAGTTGGGTAAAAATTTTAAGCAAATCCAATATCGCATGCAATTTTTTTACAATTATTTTTTTTTAATATTTAATGTACGTCTGTTTTATGATTTACTTCTTTAAAATTACGATAAATAGCACAAGTGTCAGAAAATGTCAAAAATTAATAGACTCTCTTCCCGTGGTGTGGTGCACGTGGGGTAAATTTTTCATGTAAATCCAATGTCGCCTGCAATTTTTTGACAATTATTTTTTCATATTATTTTTTTTTAGTAAAAAAAACTTGAAAAATTGAGTAGAGTTTCATTTATTTTATAACTCTCTTATAGTTAATATTAAACATTTTCTGCATATTCAAATTACCAAATAGTCCAACATTTCAAAGCATAAATTAAATTTTTCATCCAAATATATTAAATTATTATAAAATGTATCAAACTAAGTTACATAAAATAAACTACACGGATGCGTCATCGGGTGGGAGATCCTCGTCATCGCTCAACGGATGTGGGTCATCATCGTCATCGGCCCTCATTCAATTCAGAACGATTTACCTCGTATCTTTCTGATACTTCATCATCCCTCTGAGGTACTCCATCATCTTTGTATGCAACTCCACTTGTCTCACTTTGCTTTGATTTTGTCTGGCTGCGAAAGCATCAATATCCGTTCGAAGAACCTGAATAGCCGTCATGATGGACTCAACCTGTGGAGACCTCGACCTTGCCGTGGTTTTTTTCCATATGCACATTCGTAGAAGTAGAGGTGCTCTGATCACCCCTCAGTGTCCATATGTCATCGACTTCAACTAAGCTCATCCACAACAAATGAACCTTGCCAAATATGTCGACGGCCCGCTGTACTCTTAGCTGCTCTCCTGACGACAACTGAATCACAAAACTCTCAACAATCTTCTTAATGAGCACACCGAAGGGCAAGTTCTTGTTCTATGTCCGCCCGATCTCACCCATGTGACTGAGAATCACAAAGCTGAAGTCGAACATCTTCCCGCTATATAGCTTCTTCATAACATAGAGATCTATGCAGCTAACAAGATTTCTATGTCTCTGTTGCGGAAGAAAAGTGTGGGACACCATGTTGTGCAAGACTCGATCTTTAACATTTAGCTATCATGTTATGGGTTTCACGAACCAGATAATGTCAGCATTGCAATGAATTTGCTGAATGAACTCCACTACATCGGCCGAGCTGAAAAATGGACAGTCCCGGGACGCATTGTAGTATCTTTCTACGCATTCTCCTGTGAACTCGAGTAACTCATTGACCGTCTCGGGCGTAATCTCGAGCTCTATACCCAGGATGTACGTCTTTATAGTTCTTGCCCTTCCAGTAAAGATCAAGTTCGCATAAAATAAGCAAACTATTCGATCACAGCTATTGCCTTACACATTGTAGATGTGGTGCAAGTCGATTCTGTCGAACATTTCTTGGATTTCCAGAGATTTCCAACCTCTAAAGTCAACCGTCTTCGAATGCATTACTGCCGATGCACCAGGTCCAAGTTAAATTATTCCTAACATATCTGGTTGCGAAACTCTAACGACAACGCCCCAGGTCGAGGTCGTGGCACCTCCGACATTAATGATGTCTGGTGGTGTGTTGGGCCAGCTTGGGACGTAGACAGTCTTTGACGTGCCATCGGTCCAACCTTCTGCCTAATCATTAATCTTTCAACCATTTCAGGAGGTTTGTTTGGATTTGAGAAATTCAGCAAAAAAAAATCACGAATTAGTGTGGTTTTGGCTGAAAATCGCACAAAACAAGTGGGAAAGGAGAAATGACCGAGGTAGGGCGTAAATTGATCGATTTTGGAAAAAAATTCAAAAATCGACCGAGAGGATTCACTGTCTGCTTTTTTTTCGGCAGAATGACGTATGTTCCTTATATAGTTTCGGGAAATGAGTGTCCGTTGTCGAGGTAATGACCGTCCATTCTCGGGAAACGGTCGTCCGTTTGTTGGGTTATGACCCTCTGTTCTTAGCACTAATTTCAAGAACGAACGGTCGTTTATCATATAATGGTCATTCGTGTTCGTATAATAGACAGTCGTATTAAGAACTTGACAGTTCGTTCCATGAACATTTACAAGAACGGACGGTTGTGTTCTTCAAACGGCTGTCTGTTCCCATCCCTGATGATGAATTGAGGAGTCGTTGTAAGAACACGACCGTCTGTTCTCATAAACATTCGTGGAATGAACAGCTATTTGTCAAGAGCGGCCATCCGTTTCTCTTTCCTGTGACCCGCATAAGGAACGGACGTTGCCACCCTGATCGTGCGGTCGATCTGACATGTTTATAATGGGTGACCGTTCTATTAAGATCGATCGTCCGTTCTTTGAGAACGGATGGTAAATAATTATCTGCTAAAATTGTTAAATTTTAGATAATTTAAGTGTTGACTTGTTCGGTATAATATTTTAAGATTTGGTTAAAAAACAAAAAACTCATGTATGGCATATTTATATTAATATGATTAGGTGTCTTCGATGAACGTATGGCATATTTATTGTGCATATCAATGTCGATTCCATTCTGATACACTTCGCTTCTCCATTCCCGATAATTTCAATTATTTATTTATTTTTTAATAATCGTAAGGGGTTAAAGTCAACTATTAATGACTGCAATGGTAAAAATATTCAGAATTACCCTAATACCCTCCTCTTATTGTCAATATTTCTAGGTTTACTTCTTTATTTTTGCTACTGTAAAGAACAATTAGGTAAATATCTCTACTTTAAAAAATATTGTTTATCAATATGATCACTTAAAAACTACCATTATGAGAACTTAAGATTAGCAATACCAGGATATTAACTGATGAAAGCCTTTTGATTTAATTGGTTAAGTTGACATGTTTATTCAATTACAAATAAGAATAAATTCACAGATAAAAACACAAAAAAGACTTCAAAAAGAAATGCATTGATGAAAATGTCCTTCTCGTGTTTAAGATCCTCCTAAGCTATCACTACGATTCGAATTTATCTGTACGATTTAAGAACAGCTCCGCAAAAAGTACAAACTATAGCCTTCCAAGATTTCCAGTAAAACGGGACACAACAAACCCTCGTGGAAGTACTCATATCGGCGACACTTGCCCCACCGCCGCACCGAGAACATGATCCGGCGACTGGTTTCCGGCATTGGACCTTACTCTTCTGATCGACAAGAAAGCAAAAGCATACCATTTCAGGGTAACTCTTTGGGTTTCAAGGTAGGGTAGGAGAAGAGGGGAGCCATATTTATGCTTGAGAAATGGACTAAATCTGCTAACTACTTTGGTGTGATCAAGGGAATGTGAGCCGTTTGATTGAGTTAGGAGTTTAGAAAGTTAATGTGCATGGAATTGTTAAGAGGGACCTGCCAAGAAATCATGGTGATCGTGTGGGTGTATTGCCACGTGTAGAGTCTGCCTGAGGTAGTTGTTCGTTGGGTGAATTAAAATTACGATATGGTCTACTATTTTATGTATCGACATGTTATCGGTAACCTCTGTGTGTTTTCTCAAATATAGTAAGTAATAATAATTGATTTAATGGATAAATCTAGCCACGGCTTATGCGTTTTCGCTCGAAAGAGTAACTTATTTCTATTCACCTTTTCCCGTGTTGTCATGGTGTTGGGTGACGACATTCAACGTGGTCGCATTGTCTCCGTTGCTATTGTCTAACTAGTTTTTTTTTTGTAGCAAATTTAGTTCGACTCCATCTCGTGTCTAGTATTTTCGATTGGGCTCTACAATTTGTTGGTTAAAACAAATTGGGAGGCTTGTATCCTGTATGTTTATTATGGCTAATATGTTAGATATAATTTATTATACTCGGTGGGTCTACATATATTATATATCGTATATTATAATTAACCCATTAAATTTGGTTAGATATTCAATATTTTGGGTTTGGAGTATATATAATGACATGGAAAATGTTCAATGAGTCCAACTTTATTAAGCTTCAAGATTGTAATTTTTTATATTTATCCATTAATTATTTAAATGTTATGGTTCTCGTTGCATAATTCACTTCTATCGTCAAAGAGAACATACTTAAATTTTAAAGGAAAATTTATTGAAATGAAGTGTCTAATAAATTCAAACACTTCAACAGTTCCAGATATTATTTGTCTATTTTCTTGATAATCTTGACATGTAACACAAATCTTCTTAAATATATAAAAAGTAAGTGTCATATAAGGTATATTTTATGCCAATTGCTTAATGTCAAACAATTAATTTAAAAACCTCATAGTCGTTGAGGTCACCCATATGTATTATACGGAAAGCTAAATAGATTTATCTTGCTTTATAAATTAAAAAAATCATGACATGTAGAAGATAATTGACATATTCTTTCATAAAATTTATATATTAATTGGTAATCACATCCCATCAAGAACAATACCAATCAAGAAACTTACCCAAACATAAATTAATCAAAATTTTCCAAAAGAAATAGTAAGTCATAATTGATTAAGAGCACCGACGAGGTCAGACTTACCAAGTTTGCAAAATAATTGTATCTTCACGTCCCTCTCAACTCATAAATTAATGAAGTTATTATCTAAATAATTAAACTAATTAGCTGTATTCAATGTTTCGTGACACTACCCTTTGGAATATTGATGTCTTTTAAAAATAAAAGCTTCTGAGAGAAACCTGGAGGACTGATCCACCCATAAGAGGAAATCTTCAAGCATGCTTTGAAACATTCCCAATATTTTATTTTATCTGCACAAAAAACTATATTAAATTTTCAGAACTGATAAAAAAGAAATTACTCTAATCGTATTAAAAAGTAGAAATAATTAAATTCGTGTAAAATGCCATGAATGATAGTTCATCTCACGTAGGAAAGTTTTGATGAGACGAGCTGAGTAGACAGTCGACCCCAGAGTTGAACAAAACGATTAAAAGAATTAGTAAATTAAAAAAACAAATGGCAGAAAATAAACCTAAAATTTAAAAAAAAAAAATTTGAAGACTTTTTCGGCTTGTCGTCTCCTTTATTACAGCAAGCGGATTGCAAAGGGACGAAGGAAACCGCGTGAGAAAGGCTTTAAATGAACTCATTATTCCATCCTCCTCCCTCATGTCTTCCTCGTTGTCATCCTTCAAAGCCCCGATACTCTCAGCTTTATTCCTGTAAACCCTCTTTTTCTTCCACCTTTTAGGTCTCTGCTTTTCGACTTCCGACGAATTTTCTGCAACTCGGCGACAGCTTTTTTATAGTAAGTTTTAATGACAGTCAACCTTACTGCTGGGTTTTTTTGGGTGCTTAGAAAATAGCTGCGTTTTCTATTTATCTCATTTTCTAAGAGACCAAAGCTATTAATCTCGAGGAACCTACTTCTGAACGCCATTGAAATGGGAAAGACAGGCTCTTCAAGCAGAGACTGGGCTCAGATTTATGCTATCTACGGTGTGGATCAGTGGCAAACCATAATCTTCCTCCTACTCCACGCGCTCCTTTTCACGATCTTCTCCGTCGTCTTCCTCCTCTATTTCAATCCCATTTCCATCTTTTTCCACCATCTCTTTCTCTTCACCTCAATGCCAGTCGGGTCAGCCCGATTCTTAGTTGGGTTCACAGGCTTCGTCACTGCCATATCCGCCGTCTGCCTCATTGCTGCCGCCGGGAACTTCCTCTACTCCTCCCTCCCTCTCCACTACGACATGGCAGTTCGAATGATCAACGAGGTCAACGACTGGTCGACGGTCAAACACGCACTCGACTTAGGCTGCGGCCGAGGAATTCTCCTGAACGCCGTCGCGACCCAGCTCAAGAAATCCGGTAGTCCGGGTCGGGTAGTGGGTTTGGACCGGTCTAAAAGAACCACTCTGTCAACTTTACGGACAGCAAAACTGGAAGGCGTGGAGAAGTACGTCACTTGCCGAGAAGGTGACGTCAGGAGATTACCGTTCGGGGATAACTACTTTGACGTGGTGGTATCAGGTGTATTCGTCCATACAGTAGGGAAGGAGCACGGGCATCGGACGGTGGAGGCTGCGTCAGAGAGGATGAGGGCAGTGGGCGAGATGGCCAGAGTTTTGAAGCCTGGTGGGGTCGGGGTGGTGTGGGACCTACTTCATGTCCATGAGTACGTAAGGAGACTGAGAGAATTGAAGATGGTGGAGATCAGAGTGTCGGAACGTGTAACGGCCTTCATGGTCAGCAGCCACATCGTATCATTCAAGAAGCCTAGTCAGCATTTTGTGGGGTCCTCAGAGGTCAGACTGGATTGGAGATGATGACGTGGAATTTTAAAAGATATTCTCCTCTTTGAACTAATATTTTTTTTAACGCAAAAATACTCTTTTATCTTTTTTTTTTTTCAGCTTTCTAAATCGATACGGTGATCTTATATTGTAAAGTGTCATCCATTCAATCGATCATTTTCGCTCGTTATCATGCTTGAAAATATTTTTTATTGTATTTTATGAGTATTAATTGTCTATCCACGAAGATCACTAACAACCAAATCAATTAAAATTTGCTCAATCAATTAAAACTATAACTCAATCAATCAGGATTTTCTAATATAGAATTGTCCAATAAATTCAAATTAATTATGGTATTTTGTAATTATCGTTAGACTATCTTTGTATATCTGCTTCCTTTTATGTATTTTATTTCCTTGTAATTCAGTTTATATATATGACATCTGTCTGATGATATTTTATGTTCAAACCATTTTTTTCTTCTTGTATTCTAAGTTTACATGATATTAGAGCGCTAATTTTTTCTCTCGTGGCTGATACAGAAACAGATCTCATCACCTCTTCACCTATCAAAACAGATACCTATTCTATTCATCACTCCGACCGCCCTTTCACTGTTTTGATTACTCCGCCACTGTCAGGATATAATTATGGTTCATTGAGTCGAGCTGTGACGATGGCACTTCGTGCTAAAAATAAACTTGGTTTTGTCGATTGATCAATTTTGAAACCAAAAGAGAAGGCTGATATTCCTAATTGGGAATGCTACAACGATTTCGTTAGGAGTTAGATTCTCAACTCTGTATCATCTAAAATTCGTCCAAGTATTTTATATGCTGAAACTGCAGCACAAATTTGGACTGACCTGAACGAACGTTTCTCTCAATCCAACACTCCTAAGATGAGAGGAGTATTTCCATTCAGAACAGTCCAAATTTATGCTGCAGTTTCAGCATATAAAAAACTTAGACGAATTTCAGATGATACAGAGTTGAGAATCTAACTCCCAACGAGATCGTTGCAGCGTTCCTAATTAGGAATATCTGCCTTCTCTTTTGGTTTAGGAATTGATCCATTGACAAAACCAAGTTTGTTTTTAGCACGAAATGCATCGTCACAGCTCGACTCCATGAATCATAATTATCTTTGGACAGTGGCAGAGTAACCAAAACAATGGAACGGCTGTCAGAGTAATTAATGAAATAAGTATCTGTTTTGATAGGTGATGAGATCTGTTTCTGTATCAACCATGAGAGAAAAAATTAACGTTTTGATACCATGTAAAATTAGAATACAAGAAGAGATAAAATAGTTTGAACATAAAATATCATTATAAAGATGTCATATATATAAGCTGAATTACAAGGAAGCAAGATGAGATGAGTACGATCTAATTGAATTGGTTGATCAAAAAACAACAATAATTCAAATTATATAATCGTTACATTATTGAATAGTCTAGGAGCAAAGTTTAGCCTTAAAGAAGGAAAAATAGTGTATGTAGTCATTTGAGAGTTACTGGCAAAACATATACAACAAGATGCTTCAAATAAACTTAACGAAAAATGAGATAATCTAATATGTGATTACCAAATTCTACGTCGCTAAATTAGTTTAATTTATTATTATGACTCATTCGACCTAATTTAGGATGCTCAAGGCTTTGTTTCTTCTTAGATTTGCCTCGTGTTCTCATGTCAAAAGTTGATGTAATTCAAGTTTATGATGAATTTCATACGGTAATGTTTTGAATATTTGTGATTGAAACTATAAAAGATAATCATGAAGTCATTAGAGGTTGATGTGGTACGGTACTCAAAAATGCTACGTCCACGGAGAACAATCTGATCTCGAGTTCATATATGTTATCAAACGAGCTGCAAAAGCATAATCAAGTTTAATCACAAATATTTGCAAGAAATTGTTACGAATGATCCAAACATGCTTTATAAATCTAATAAACAATTGGAACATGTGGAATAAATTTTCATATTTCCCGTCATTGACGCTCTCTTGATGATATCTCTATTGGTTTAGGATCCCTTTAAACCTTATATCTCTCTAATTGATTGTATATATTCTAATCTTAAGAGTGTAACCTTAGCAACCCAACCATGAAATATAAACTCGAAGCAACTCTTCCCATCAAACCATCTCCAATTATAAATAGACACTAGTGATTTCTCATCCCATTCAAGCAAATTTGAGGGTAATTAACATAACTGTGCAAAAAGCCAAGCTAATCTAATTAACTTATTCTTTCTTTTATTCTTGTAGTTAAAAAAAAAAAAGAAGAAGAAAACCATGAGTGAACTCATTGCAAGTCATGGTGATTTTCCATTTACGGGTAAGATATCGTAATTGGAAAGACTTAGTCCTAATAGTTTCTTCTTGATGTTTTTATCTTCTCCTGCGGATATACAACTGCACGTCCAGACATTCTGCCTCAGATTATAAACTGGGAACATTTACTTCGGCAAAGGTGGAGACCGGCTCATTTTGCCCGATTACATCTTTCAACCTCAATATTTAGTTTGGTCTTCATTTTGAAGTTATTAGTGTCTTTGTGAATTAGAATTTGGTGAAATATCTTTTACTGAATCATATATGTAAGTACAACAAGTGAAAGATTACTATAATATCAACTATTTTGAAGTTCCATGACTTTATAGTAAAATAAATTGAGTGTTGCCTCGCAGGCCATGTCACTGTGTGACACAACCTATAATTACACTATTTATTATGTTAATTATTTAAATCACTTGACTTATAAATGAAAAAACAGGTTAAATAAAGAAAAATTAAGGGAACAATTAGGGTTGATAGAAATAGTATTTTCAGGGTTTGAGAAAACCACCGAAATTCATGATGTAATTATACGTAATCTTGAGTAAGAAATATTAAATTATCAGTGATTAATGTGAAGATTAGTGGAAGATTTAGGGACTGAACACTTAATAATTGTGTCAGATTTCAAAAATGTATTCCAAAAAAGGAAAACAATAGTGATATAAATAAGAAAAGTTGGTGCAAGCTTTTTACTGAAAATAGAAAATCGAATTAAAATGGTATTTTATGAAATGTGGATTAAAGATAATGAATTGATTCCTTTTACACTGAAAATTAAAAGTGGTGGAATTAGTCACCAATATTGAAACCCATTTGTGAGGTTGTCTTTTCACTCCCCATTAACACATATAATCTAGACCGAAATAATATATAAGATAATCGACAAACCCGATATATGCGATGAATCATTATTCTCTTCACGTTGTCACGTTATCTTTATTCAACAAGACCTTGTCAAAGGAATTGAGATTGATGATTAAGAAAGGCTAACGACGAAATCATGAATGGCTTCGTGAAGAAAAGATTATTGTCGTGTACGTTAAGACAATTGGTTAAAAGATTTGTCGTGTCACACATCAGAAAATTCCTTTATTCAAGGCGCCAAGCATGGTCAATAGTAGAATTAAAGAAGATGTAGCGAGTGATTAATTTTTTTTTTTTGGAGATTAGAATGATTTTTAAACTTAGCGAAGGATAAATTTAGTAATAAACGTAGTGTCACAAGCCACGACAAAATGTGTTACAATTTTATCAATAAATAATGTAAGATAATTAGAATATTGTATTCCTCATCTTTATAATTAAAATTTAATTTGTTTGTATCAATCATGTATTTATTAGTTTACTAATTTAATTGCATGATCAAGAAGATAATTAATCATCAATAAAAAGACGGTCCATCAAAAATATTCCTTCCCCACCCAATTATTGAGATATAATTTCTAATTGTACAATCATTGTTCTGCTCTCATTCACATTTTATCACAAGTTGACATTTCTACGTACATCACATGAGTTCTTTGTGATTGAAAATTACACCATCATAAAGTTTATCACATCATGTTTTTAGTCTGTATCGACGAGTTAAATGTGTCGCTCAATAATTCAGGCCTAGTCCCATGTTACAATAATTGAATATTCCTTCAGCAATCTAATTATTACTAAAAAAATGAAATATTCTCTCTCTTCTAGGGTTCTTGAAGAGATCTTTAACCAAACAACCTGATCATATATATATATATATATATAAAAGACAATGGTCATATACAAATTGCTATAGATCATGAATATATTTATTTCTATAAATTCATCAAAATGTGCAGGAAAAAAGTTCTATACATCAAAATTATATCAATTCTCTTGTACATTACTATCTGTAGATATAGTTTTTATAACGACGACGACCGTCGTTATACTTTTCTCCAACGTCGATAAAAGATATGGTTGTGGAGGACGACCTGGATTGAGATATGTCTACCCAAACCCTATATATATTCAACTGCTTCAAATATTATAAATGTATACGGTGAGATAGTGAGCTTAGCTCTGTGATCAGAAGAATGATTCTAATTTTTGGTTTTTTTTTTTTTTTTCGCCATAGCTGGGTTGTAAGGACTAAGGGAAGTATCTTTAAGAGTACCAGTTCATCCCTGGAAGTTGGTATTGCTTCCGGAAAATGCCACGATCTCCTAAAGAACCCACCACTGGAGGAGGAGTTTGAGTATGCAGAGTAGAAATACAAGTGTTCGAGCAATTTCCGTCGGTTTTTGCGAGAGGTTCCTCGTTATTTTCCCACTCTATTCTCTTGTTTGATTGATCCTCTTCTTCGCACCAGAACAGCGATGGAAGATTCCGTTTCAAAGGAAGAGAATTGGCCAGTGGAAATAAGTGGTCTAACTTACAGCTCGCCGAAGAACAAGCTAAGTGTCCAGAAATGGTGGTCGAACTGTTACTAGCCCAGTCGATGGTTTGAAGAAAATGGTGGTCCAATGCACCGAAACAGCTTGACTCCATTTTTGGAAGCTGAAGCCTCATCGAAGATGGTATGTTTCCAATCAAGTCGTCTATGGAGTCTTCCCCTTCGTGATCAATAGGTCGGTTTGAGTTGTTCTTCTTGTAAATCCGGCATAAAACCCAATCGTCAAGCTAAAAAAAACACAGAAACCCAAATAAGTTATTCAACAAAATTAAGAAATTTAATTAGAAGTAATTAATCAGAATTTTCTTAATTACCCTAAGAGAATTCTTCTTTCTGCCATAATCACCGCCAGGTGGATTATTATTGATCTTATTCTCAACCAGCCTGTATTCATGCATAATCCAGTTGGTTTTGATTCCTTTGGGCGGTTTACCTCCATAGAATACAAGTGCTTTTTTTAGGCCAACTTTCTGGTTATTATGGCTGGAGGAAAAAACCGGCTTATCGGTTCCGGTCGCCTTCCAATACCCTGACGTTGCAGCCCGGTTTGGCCTTGCTCCGTTCGGGTATTTCCGATCCCTCGGGCTGAAAAAATACCATTCACGCTCTCCAAACGTCGCCTTAGCTGTCGGAAAAAAAAAAAATTTAAAACTCCGTCAGAATCCCACTCTTAGTTTCTTTTTAAGGAAACAATTAGCATCGAGAAATTCTATGTTTAACCCGATCAATAATTTTTAATTTTTTCGATTATTCTGTCTATTCATAAGCATATTCATGACAAATAAAAAAAAAATTATTGCTTCTGAGTATGATTTCATGTATACCAGGAAGTTCCCATGGGTCAAACTTGTAAAGATCGACTTCGGAGATGATGGCGAGGGGCAGTGGAGAAGAAGATGCTTTTTTCTTGAGGTAGTGAACGACGAGCTCTTCGTCTGTAGGATGAAATCGGAAACCAGGCGGTAGATTCGGCTGATGAGGGGACGTCGAAGAGTCTGTGCTCTCCATTAAAGTTGCGATAGCTGCGAGATGTTTCTGGAGTTCTTCTCCGCCGATTATCTGATCGCGCCGGAGAAGAAGCACACAGGAGGGAGAGAGTGCTTAGAGGTGGCAAACCTGATGTTTAAATGGAGAAGAATCAGACTACGAAGAAGGGGCCGGATTTAATACGGAGGTTAAAGTTTTGCACTTGATTAAATGTCAATTATCAACTAATTATATAATGCCACGTAACGGACGCGAGTGCTGATTGGTTCGTCAAAGTGCCGTCGTTGACTGAAATAGCCCTAGATTAGGCTTAATTTGGGCAGAAAATGAAAGTGACAGGAGGTGGTTAGGAAGTGGGGAGAGAGGAGGATAAGTAGGTGATGGTGCACCTGCCG
The DNA here is from genome assembly GCA_022433055.1 of Begonia peltatifolia. NCBI lineage: Eukaryota > Viridiplantae > Streptophyta > Magnoliopsida > Cucurbitales > Begoniaceae > Begonia > Begonia peltatifolia. Next base: position 28,196,653 of record CM039519.1, read on the forward strand.
TTGAGAGAATGACACGTGTAAAACCATTACATTGTATGATAAAACACGTGTTAATTCCATGGGACCAAAAAGGAATTTGATAAAAAACAAAGAGAAATTTGAAGAAAGGTTTGAAATTCCATTGGAATTGTTCATGAAAGATCAAACCTTTTCTCCACTACAATTGCGAAAAAGCATGTTTCGATGTATTTGATTGAGTAGTTTCGTTTATGGGTATTGCTAGCTAGTAACGACGAGACTGTAACAACTTTAATTGAGTAACTAGAAATGTGTCCGAGAAATAGGTTAAGCCTCACGAGGACTCGTTAGAATTTAAAATCAAGTAACGAGATCATGATATCACATTGTTTTGTTATTGTTTTCGGATATACTAAATAAACAAAATCTCATTTTTAATTAGTATAAAGTTTATAAAGTAACACCCACTAATAAAATCAAGTGAAATTCAATTCAAATCAAACAATATCGTGCCAATAAGTAAAAATTATGACGTTAATTTTAGTTGATATTAAACTTTAATTGTTTTTTCGATCAAAACTTTGGTAACTAGACATCAAAACATCTTAATATAGCATATTGTCTCTTTTCTAATAAGATTGATTGTATGCAAAAACAAATGCTGGTTAAATAAGGTCGTTATGATAAGATCCAATTTAATCGTGTAAATTAGACATGGATATATAAATTTAATACAACTTTGAGAAAGTGTGTACTTGGGAGAATAATATTGTAAATATAAAATTCCAGTTAAGTGTATTTTTTATTGATAAAAATAAAAGGGTTAAAATCAATTTCAATCTCAAACTATGAGGTTTTTTAAAATATCTTCTAAACTAAAAATTTTAATAAATCAAATTTTAAATTATCCAAATTGTAACAAAATAAACTTAGTTGAGGCTGAGATCAGCCTTGTTAGAAAATCAGGAAAATTTATATATTATTTTTTTATAATGTGGTGAACATGTTAAAAAAATTTTTTTTTAAATAAATCAATATCGTTTGGTATTTTTTTTTAAATTAATTTATAAAATGAAAAATAAACACGTAGTAAATAGAGAACGGGGGCTGAGATCGACCCCCCATTCTCTGCGTTAACAAAGAACGGGTGGTAATTGTCCTGTAAAATGTAATTTTTTATATTTTAGATAATTTAAAATATGATTTGTTAAGATTTTTAATTTGACCGGTGTTTGAAGAAAAATATATTCAAATTGATTTTAACCCAAAATAAAAAAACAGAGATAATGAAAATGGAGTGGTGGGTGGGATGAAGAAATTGCAGAATTGACCAAAAAGGTTTGGACGAGAGAACCCTTGATGGCGTGGGGTCCAACTGCTGGCTCATGATCAAGCACGGGGTCCCACTTTGTTTGTATTATTTTTTCAGAAACCCTAATTTTAGAAACTCACGTCCCATTTCACGTCTTAATATTTATAAATCTCCATCAACAAACTATACTGGAATGAGACTGAGAACAAGATGAACTAGACCATTTTGTTTGATTCGATTACAAACTTTGAGAAATAAAATGTAGCAGTAAACCGAAAGGTTATGATCAACCGATCGAACTTTATAATTTTTGTAAAACTACGAGCAAAAACCAATCAGAACCGAGCAACCAATTGAGTCAAACTAAACCTAAATGGAACAAAAATGGGGCACCCTCTCTCATTTGGCTTCGAACTTTGCTCTATTCGGTTTCGATTCCCAAATTAGAAACTTAAAAACTAAACACAACCTTTCGTATTCGTATTATGGTCAGCTTCTTTTTACCAATCACACTAATTTAGCATTGTTAGAACCCTACCTACTCTCCTCTGTCTCACTAATCTTATTTAATTAATCTCAACAACTTAATTAGACTTCAATGAGAAATACATCAATCCTTAATTATTCATTTAGTCATAACATCGCCGTAATGCCTAATTTTATGTTATTAAATTTATGTTTGTGACCAAATTTATGAAGACTTAATCTGTGGGGTTGTACATTTCATTTTTGTTAAGTCAAGTAGTTATTGAGAAAAATATGCAGCAAACACAATTGAAGTGATTCAAAGACATCAGTGAGCACCAATCTTAAATTTAAGACTAATTAGGGATGTGCAATATAATTTTATAATTTAATGTATCATTAACGTGTAATTTGAAAGTAAAATTATATTTTAATTGTTTATAGTAGCGAAGAATGTGTGGAGTATTATTTGTTTTAAGTTGAAGTATGTACGAATTTATTTTTATGATTAGTCCAAAATATATTGTACTCATAAATTACTCAATTTCTACTCTATCAAACAACGTGAGATTGTGTACTCTTAATATGAGTTGAGCTCTCGCAGTTAACAAAATCTTGTCTTTTTTTCTTTCAAATGAGTGTAACAATTATAAACTAATATAAGCAGTATAATAATTTAAAATGAATGTTTAAATAATTCGCTAAGTAAATCAAGACCATTTTATTGAATTAATTGATTCCATCAAGTAGGACTAAGTTTATGAGAATAAATAAAATCATACACAATATTTCTATGACATACCCAAATCTGGATTTTAATATTTTAATTATTTTAAGGATTCTTATGAGATATGGGATTGTGATTTTATTTTATATTGGTTTCATTATAATTGTTCTCTTTAAATTAATTAACATTTTATTATTTAATCTCCTAATGATTATAATTAAATTATTTCACCAATCAAATCGGCTCCAAGGTCTATCGTTAATACCATTATCATCTAAATTAACAGTCTAGATCGATTTATTCTCCCGAGATCGAGTAACCCTAGATATGAACTCGAACGATAAAAATCCGAGTTAGGATGGGAGAAGAAGACGACGAGGAAAAGGGGAAATTTTTTCATGTGGGCATTTTATGCACTTGATTACAGCACTAAAATGGGTGAAACTGTAGTTTTCTGATTCTAATTTTTGGGAAAAGTCTTTTTCCTAAAAACTGTTTAATAGTTAGGTATTATCACACATTAATTATCTTTCCTTATTCAGTGTTCCTTTCTAACCAATTATATTCCCCCTCACTCTTCACACCTCAAATAACCTCTTCAGTGAACAAATTTAAGATGGCACGAGGAGAGCTGCCTGGAAAAAAGGCCGAATTTTCTCATTCTTTAAACGGATTTTAAGCGAGTCTCTACTTCGTAGAAACCTCAACAATTTTGTTCAAATATATACAATTTTTTTATGTTACATGTTTCATAACAATCTCTAAGTTTGGCACTTCAAACGTTTAAATTCTTCGAAACAGTAACTAAAAAGACATGGTTATGAATGATTATGTTGTAATCGCCGCATCTCAAATTATTCGGCTATCGGTTTCTGATGATGAAATTTTAGTGAAATGATCTAAATTGTTAGACAAATTCACAATAAGAAGAGTTTGAAAGCTTTATTTTTAGATTGATAATGTCAAAAATATGAATGTATCTCCCACAATCTTTATATGATAATTTGATGTGGTTTGGCTAAGCTATCATTTTCAAAAATATCTTAGGAAGGAAATCGTTGGGTACCAGGCCACATGCACATCCATAACGGACTATGTTCGTTCTAGGCTCGTAGTCAATATTAGGGTTTTATGATTTTTCTTATGTATTGATTTTTGAGTTGCAAAACTCAATTGTACCGATTTTGATTAGTGATTTCTATCATCTGGCCGTGGTTTGGTTTTTTTCCTTTTAGGCTTTCCACGTAAAATTTGGTGTACCTTATTTTCTTTTTTTCTTTTCAGTTTTTCGTTCGGTTTTTCAACATAAATAATATAAGATCTACAAAGCTAATAAGTTCTCGTGACCTATTGTCTAAACTGGAAATTTTAAGGCATGATTGTATACTAAGATTAACTCTCTAATTTTGGTGAAGGTTAGATGTGAAAACAAAGAAGAAAAAGTGAAGGGCAGCCAGCTTAATAAAGGCTAATAAAGAAGGATTAGGTGGCTACATTGTGCTTAGCCATATGAAGAACCAACAATACCGTTCGGGTAATTAAGAGGTTGCTTTCATAAACATTTGTTTTCAAGCTTAATATAGTAATGTAAATTAACAAATAATTTAATGCCGTAAATAATGTGATCAAAATCGAAGATATTGGTCGAAGCAAAAATTGATCCGTTACCAGACATGCATTGACATCCCTTCCACCTGTAGGAATGCGATAGTTTTTATCGTGTTATTTCTCTTAAACTCGATCTCTCTCGTAGTTTGCGTGTTCTTAAGAAATCCCTTAATAAGGGTAAGAAACAATTAATCCATTGATAAAAAAAGCTACCGTTTTGAAGTTTGTCACGAGAAGTACTCAAATATTAATCCGAGCAGAAATTGACTTGTGTTATTTAACGAGTGATGCTACTTTGCATTATAATTTTATTTTCAGATCTTATATCGTGACATCATTTTTACGTATCATCATTATTTTATCAATAAATTAATCATATGTTATATTGTGAGATAAGATTCTAAAATAAGAGTAAATACAAACATCAGTCTTAATTTAATTCCTTGTATTATAGTAGAAGCTTTTAAGCAACAAAAAATAGACCTTTAATTTAAATACTTGAACACGTCGTATACTCGTAGATTTTTTTTATTTTTTATTTGTCTCTAATATATTTTTCTTTAATCTTATAGTTCATGTTGAGCCACTTTAAATTTAATGGTCATGAATATTAATAAAACTCAAACTTGAGCTAGGTTTAATAAAATTTGTAATGTAATTTTTTGGGCCAAGACCTTCAATAATTAATTAATGAGAGGTTTGATTTGGCTTTAGAGCCCAATTATTGGGATAATAAAAATTAAAATAAAGATTAGATTATGTTCGGACTAAATTTTGAACAAATAACCCGTCATGTAAATAACGGTATACAATATTATATATTTTTAGTCAAAAGATTAGATTTTTAAGAGTAGAAAAAAGGGGAGGAGCTTAAAAGCATGAGGGGATTGATCTTGAGATAGAATAGAAAAAACCCTCTTGAAATCGGTGCTTAAACTAATCCATCTTTGCCTAACATTCACTATTGACCATGGTAGTGCCTATCTTCTTCTTTGTCTCGTTCGCGTTGTTAACAATTAAGTGACTTACATTCTTTTTGATGAGTCTCAAAACGACAAGGTGTGACATGTATATGATGATATTTAATCGTGACTTTTTAAGAGATATGCTCGTTATGACATTTAATTATAAGAATTTTCTTGTCAAATCATACGTTATTCGTTTTATTTTTTATCTTTCATTTCTTTGATAGAATACATAAACACTATTTAACCTAAGCCGTGCCAATTATTTACGTCCAATTTTAGAAATATTTAATTTGATTGTATATTTATAACAAATTTACTTTTTCTAAAAAAAAAAAAAAAAAACCTAGTAAATTTCGAATATATCGTTGAAATGAAGAGGAAATAATCTTTCTTTAGAATCATTTTGTGACATTGACATCTCTCAAAAAGTTAAAGAGAAATAATTATTAATAAAATTATTTAAAAATTGCAAAATAATTGTAAACCATGAGTTTCATTACTCAAATGACGTCACTGCATGCGTAGGACAACAGCTTCAAATTTGCAAACCTTGCATTAATATCCCAATCACCCTTTAATTGCATTTTAATTATTTTCAATTTTATTGTTTTTCTTTTAATAATTGAAAAGAAAAAAATAAAATAAAATATTTAAATAAGAGTCCAATCTTAGCTTGCACGTTTGAAAGTGTCCACGTGGCAAGAGTTTGGTAAGAAGAGTAAAAGACAAAAGAAATGATTAGAAACATCGGACGGTCCAGAGGAAGTGGACAGTTGTGAGGAAGGGAGATGACTACTGTTGTTTGATGTTGAGCAGAACCAAAACCTAGTACCTCATTTTTTTGTAGTGGACGAGTAAGAGATTGACACGTGCTCATGATTAATCATAATTGGTCAAGCTAGATATAAGTTGATTATTAAACCAGCTCATAAGATTTGGGTGGACGAGTTCCTGGTTGAATGGAGTTTGCATGCCCCTAATGTGAGGTCAACCTTTGTTACTTTTTTCCACCCGAGAAAATACCAACACGGTTCCCTCTCGTAGTTATGTTCGTTAACAAAATAGATCCTATCCATTCAACAACCATTGGGTCAAGCCCGTGTTGTTCACGTGGTAACGAGAACAAGACTCTAACCTCGAGAAAACCAAGACTAAAATCCCCTTTGTTGGAATCTCTGTCCTCGATGACAAAGACGACAAAGAGGATCTTGCACGCAAATGAGTTTTGGTTGTCGTTCATCTTTCGATGATTTTTGAATGAATGGAATATATGTAGCCAACGAGTGTGACTACGAGGTTTAGTGGGCCAACAAATAAATTACACGGTATTAGTTATCAACACTTACTAAGTTCGTGGTCTATCACTATTTACCCGAACATAAATTTAGGGGACGTGTTTCTCACATCTCACACTTTATTTTTAGCACCAGTGCCAATTATAAACCAAAAATATATATCTTATAACATTTTAAAATGCATAATTTCAATGTTATGTCTTTACACAAATCATCAAAAAGGAATTCTATTGATAAAGTAGTAATTTTTAGGGTTATACGCGTATATCAATCAATGTCTGTTTTTGGCATGAGGACATTGCACTTTATGTTATTATTCCAATATAAAAATAAATGAATTTTGGGATTTGCCTTTTGCAAAGTGTTATGGGTAAGATCATGCCCTTTAATAATTTATAAAGGTGAAAAAGCAATTAACATTTTTCATGTTCCCTATCTAACAATTGGTTCTTTTTTTTTTTTTTTCATCACACGATCAATCCAATTCCAATAAAAATTATCGGGTAAATTGAAACCCCATCAAATGGGTTTTAAAACCGAACAAGAACCAATTTTCGATTATATATTCCTTGAATTGTACGAAAAATTGGTCTATTTCCCAATAAAATTGAAAAATTTTCACTACAAATTTAAATAAGATCGAATCTTTCACAAAGAAATGCAATCCACTGAAATTAGTATTACTTTTTTACTTCTATAAGTATTTCTAACCTAATTTTGTATGGTTGAGAGCAAATGACGTATTTGCCCTTCCAAACTTTCCAGTTTTGGAATCCAATAATTGCTCAAGGTTAAGCTAACTAATTCCAGCTATTTACACAATTGGCCCTGTCGGCGGCTATCATTGCCTCGAACCAAATGCGTTATACTGGTTCTGAAACCGGAATCCGTAGGGATCTACCGAGTTTTGCGGGTTCTGACTCAGAAACCCGTTTGAGTTCTGGTAGACGACCGCCAAGTTTGCAACTCGCTGAGTTTTCAGCCCACTCTGAACTTCTTCTTTGACCGATTTCCCTAACTTTACCGGCGAAGTTTTTGGCTCGCCAATCGCCGGGATCGACGAAGCATATATGCCGTTGTGATTGTAACTCGCAAAACCCTGACCTTGAGACTGATTTTGACTGATCGGAGCAAGTTCCGATGTGAAGTTTATCCCTGAGAGACTTGCCCAGTCGAAGTTTCCGGAATTCAGACTCTGAAAGTTGGACGGCTTCTGCTCTTGCTTTAACATTCTCAGAGAATTCACCCGCGGCAAGGAGAAGATCCGGTCTTCTATCTCCGGCAACGACTCCAGCACATCGTCTAGATGAGAGGACGACGAAGACGTCGAGGCGTTGCTGTGTTCTACGCTTGATAAGCTAGTTGCTGGCTTATGTGAGCTGGAGTTCTTCTTGTAGATCCGACATAAAACCCAGTCATCCAGCTGAACCCATAAAAAATGAAAAGCTTTTAAAACTCATGATTAGTCAAACAATAAACAAAATAACAATAGTCATCGATGGAGATCTGATTTAACCTTAGAACTTCCTGTTTTTCGGGAAGACTCAATGAGGCGATACTCATGCATGATCCAATTCGTCTTGGTTCCATTTGGAGCTTTTCCAACATAAAAGACGAGAGCCTTTTTTATACCTACTTTTCGTCCCTCTGTGGTAATTATTTTATCAGTTCCCGTTGCTTTCCAATAGCCGGACCCTGCAACTCTATTCGGTCTGGATCCATTAGGGTATTTTCTATCTCTTGGACTGAAAAAATACCATTCTTTCTCTCCAAATATCGCTTTACCTGCAAAATGGCATCAGTTATGGTGATGCTACGATAAAATAACATAATTCATATTTCTAACAGGGTGAAGAATCTTACTGGGTAATACCCATGGATCGAACTTGTACAAGTCGATCTCTGCGATAATTTTCAGGCTGAAATGATGGCCAGCAACTTTCCGGCATAGATACTGAACCAGAAGCTCCTCGTCGGTCGGGTAAAACCGGAATCCCGGCGGTAAACTCAGCTCGGCAAGTAGATCTTTTTCCGGTACACCCATTTCCAACAGTCTAATCACGATAGATAAAGAGATGAAATAATTGAAACTAAAAATTCCTAATATTCAATTCAATATTTATCGTTTCAAACCGGTTGGCAAGTGGAGGGATGGTTTATATAGAGCAAAGTGTAAGAGAGAGAGAGAGAGAGAGAGAGAGGAGGAAAGCCTGGTTCAGAGTGGGACCCGATCAGGTAGAAACCGTTAGATTAATGCCACGTAGTGACAGAGGTGTAGATTATCACGCGGCCGACCTTATCTGGTTCTGGTTCATGCACCAGAGATGTTGGACAGGTGTCGAATCGTGAAGATATCTTCCATAAAGCGTGTACTTAAAGTCATGGAGAAAAGTAAAAATGATTAATTCGTTTTTCCACGTGTGGATTAAACCACGTCGGCATAGACCAATCAATACGTGCCACATTACATTGATTGGGAGTTGGAGTTAGGCTTGGAAGACCAGACAAAACAGAACGCACGTCAGAATTTTTTTTTTAATTTTTAATTTCACAAGATAAATACTTTTATAGTAACAACCTTCTAACTTCAGTCATGTAGTAAATTAATTATTACTTTCAACTTAATCTATATTCATTAACAAAAGAAACATTAAATAATATAATGTTAACCATCTAACCATCCACTCATTAAATACAAGTGCAGAGGTCATCCGTTCTCAAACATTTTTTTGCACTATTTTTAAGTATAGATGACCGCAAAAAATTAAATTATTAGCGAACGATAGTTTAAGTTTTGTTTTGTGATTGACAATTTAGTTTATGATTTTTTATTGACTAATAACTATTATTGAATTTTCAATATAATTATGTTAGGCCCTGCAATTTAAACATTGATAGATTAACCTCGTACGCAGTTTTGTTTATTTTTTAACATTTTAAGTAGGTGTTAGTTGTTACCCAAGTTTATTAGGTCTATAAAACAGTCATTATTTAATAGATTATAGTAAATTCAACTCATAAAAAAAGTTACAATATTTAACGTAATATAGTTCAAAACTATGATCAATAGCCCTATTCATTGGATTCCAAAAGTCACACTTGAAAATATTTAACATGCCAAGAGGGCGGTCGTTTCTTCAATTCAATTAATTATATACAAATTTAAAACATTTTCATGATAAATTATTTTTGGCATGACATTGAATTTATTATAAAGTCCAAAAATTAGTTTGCATACTCAAAATAAAAATAATAATTGTGTAATAGGTGAAACATTTATGAGGGCCAGGGGTAGACATTGCAAATAATTGATAGTATATTATATTGATTAACACTTGACGTGGCTTTCCTGCTTCCGTTGTTTAGTAAGAGGTTTGACTTTTTTCTATCATTGCCTATCCTCTGACCTCTCATCAAGACTTAAATATTTAATATAATCAAACTCTGTAAGTGATCTATTTTTTCACTCCTTTTACGATTTTGCAAACGTGTAGAGCGAGAAAGATGCGTGTACGATGAGAGAGAGGGTGGGTCAAAGTTACAGGTAGAGAAAGATGATGCTATTGTATTTAGAATAAATAAACAAATATGTATTAATTTCCGGCGAAATATATATAATCCGGCCAACTTTCAATTCTTAGGATTAAATTTCATAAGATATGAAAAAAAAAAAAAACAAAAGTTTTATACAATCAATCATTAAATAGTTATCTATCGGCCCAACATTCCTCGAGGCTCGAACAGTTGAGATAATAAGAATTGAAAGTATTTAGTTATAATCGTTGACCAACATAATTTTGTCATTTCTAATTGCCTAGGGTTTCTTCTTTTTCATGTTAAAATTACTTTGTTACGTCGCATTTATAGGATTCCTGTAACCTAAATTTGGTTACGAAGCAATTCTTTTTCATAACTGTTTTTCTCGATCGTGTAAAAAAATCTTAATCTTTTGACTTTGAAGAAGAAGATGAACTTCGAATGGAAATATAATTACACTCGCTAAATTTCGAGTTGCTTGTTGGCCAACCACTTGTACTCCGGCCGACCTGCTCCGATTGGCCTCTTAAGTTAATTTTACTTCTAAAGATTTTGACATGTATTTTATCATCTAAATACATTATAATGTATTATTTTAAGTTGTCATTTTTTATTAGGCCGGTGGTTAAAAATTTGGTTCGGCTCGGTTCGGTTTATTTGATAGGAGGAAGCACTATGGCCTTTATTGTTTTTATCGTTCTATTTTACCTTTGTTTTCGTCAACATTCTCCTTTCTTGTTTTCCCCTTTTTAATGGCTTCCCGCTGGGAGTAGAGGAAGAAGGAGAATACGCCGTTCCCATCATCACCTCGCCGCCCGAGCCTAGCTCCATCCCCAGTGAGTCTCTCTCTCTCTCTCTCTCTCTCTCTCTCTCTCTCTCTCTGTTCCTTTGCAATTCTTCAATCGCCTTCTTTCTTCCATTTCCGATGGCTTCACTCCGCGAGTACAGGGAAGATAAGGATTCGCGTCGGACAGTTGTGTCGTATTCAAATTCAAGGTGTCGATTCAGTCTCCGAGTTAAAATTGTCACTGTGTTTGGAATTACAACGCTCCAATTAATCTCATCCCTTTGTTTTTTTTTTTCTTTTGAATTTCCATTATTGTTTTTCAACCAGTTCGTGTCATGGTTCTTATTCGATTTTCACAGCTTATTATATCTCATTTTCTTTGACGGAACCTGATGCGTCAGGTTTGATCTCATTGTTGTTGCTTTGCGTTAAGTGGATATACATTCTAGATTTTGGTTGATTTAATATTTGTGATCTGGAAAAACTGTTCTGTTTTTTGGAGAATGCAGGACTTTTGAGTTTTCTTTGGCGGTTGGCAGCTTGTTGTGGATGAAAAATGCCAGCCGCTTTTGCATAATGTCAATTTCATTGACCTAGTTTAATGAAATGAATAATTTAAAGCGATTTCCAAATTAGAATTTTTTTTAGTGAGAGAGAAAGACTTTGAGGACCAAAAACACTAATTAAACTATAGCGGCCTATCTTATTGTTTTCTCATAAACGAGTTATGTCCATGGTGATAAGTATGCAGCAGTTTGCGAGTCAATAATTGTTGATAATGATGACTCTCACCCGGATTCTAATTATGTCCCATTCCTCTGACCATATTTTAATGTGCCAAAGTTCAATTTTATTTTGTTTATATGACCCCTTCACGTTCTTTTCAAATGGATATATATTTATGTTTCAATTTCTTTGTAGATACTGACCTCGACAATGGATGTGAAACCTAAGAGGAGAACTGTGATAGAGAATGGGGAATCTCCAGAGGATTCAGTCCTTGCAACTCTGATAGGTAATGGTGATGATTTGGGTCCACTTGTCAGGCATGCTTTTGAAATGGGGCGACCAGAAGCTCTTTTTCATCAGCTTAGGAACGTTGTGAAAAAGAAAGAAGTTGAAATTGAAGAGCTGTGCAAGACCCACTATGAGAAATTCATCCTTGCTGTAGATGAACTTCGCGGCGTGTTGGTTGATGCTGAAGAGCTTAAGGGGGAGCTCTCAAGTGACAACTTCAAGTTGCAGGAGGTTGGGAGTGCTCTCTTGGTAAAACTGGAAGAGCTTCTTGAATCTTACTCTATAAAGAAAAATGTGACTGAAGCCATCAAAATGTCCAAGAAATGCGTGCAGGTGTTAGATCTCTGTGTCAAGTGTAACAATCACATTTCTAATGGCGAGTTTTACCCTGCATTGAAAACGATGGATCTAATAGAGAAGAACTATATACATAATATTCCTGTGAAGGCATTAAGACTGGTCATCGAGAAGAGAATTCCAGTGATAAAATTACACATTGAGAAAAGAGTATTGAGTCAGTTTAATGAGTGGCTAGTTCATGTAAGGAGTTCTGCAAAAGATATAGGACAAACAGCAATAGGCCATGCTGCATCAGCAAGACAAAGAGACGAGGAAATGCTAGAACGTCAGAGGAAAGCAGAGGAGCAAAACGGTTCAGGTCTTGGAGATTTTGCATACACTTTAGAAGTTGAAGAGATTGATGAAGATTCTATTCTGAAATTTGATTTAACACCTCTTTATCGAGCTTATCACATTCACACCTGCCTTGGGATTCGAGAGCAGTTTCGTGACTACTATTACAAGAACCGATTATTACAACTTAATTCAGACTTGCAAATTTCTTCTTCACAGCCTTTCGTTGAGTCTTATCAGACATTTTTCGCCCAAATTACGGGATACTTTATTGTTGAGGATAGAGTGCTTCGAACTGCCAGAGGGCTTTTGTCAAATGAACAGGTTGAAACAATGTTAGAGACAGCCGTAGCTAAGATGACGACAATGTTAGAGGAACAATTTTCTTATATGGACTCAGCTACCCATCTTCTGTTGGTAAAGGATTACGTCACTCTCCTTTCGTCTACGCTTAGACAATATGGATATGAGGTGGGCCCCGTTCTTGAGGCTCTTGACAAAAGTTTGGACAAGTATCATGAACTTCTATTTGGAGAATGTCGACAACAAATTATAAGTGCTCTTTCTAATGACGCGTATAAACAATTGGTGATGAAAAAAGAGACTGACTATGAGAGTACTGTCCTCTGTTTTAATCTCCAGATTTCAGATATCATGCCTGCTTTCCCTTATATAGCACCATTCTCCTCTATGGTACCTGATGTTTGCCGCATCATCAGATCCTTTATTAAAGGCTCTGTAGACTACTTAACTTACGGTGTGCATTCTAATCTTTTTGATGTTGTAAAGAAGTACCTAGACAAGCTTCTGATTGATGTTTTGAATGAAATAATACTTCATACAATCCACAGTGGCACTATTGGAGTTTCCCAAGCCATGCAAATTGCTGCTAACTTAACTGTTCTGGAAAGAGCTTGTAATTTTTTTATTCGGCATGCGGCCCAACTGTGCGGGTTCCCTGTTCGATCAGTTGAGAAACCTCAAACCAGTTTGGCTGCCAAGGTTGTTCTTAATACTTCAAGGGATGAAGCTTATCTTGCCTTGCTGAATTTGGTAAATGCTAAGTTAGATGAGTTTATGTCACTTACAGAGAATATCAGCTGGACTTCTGAGGAGATTGTCCCAGATGTTAACGACTATACAAGTGAAGTGCTTATTTATCTCGACACTCTTTTGTCAACTGCCCAGCAAATTTTACCTCTTGATGCTTTGTACAAAGTCGGAAGTGGAGCATTGGAGCATATATCTCACAACATTGTCGCAGCTTTTCTTAGCGACAATGTGAAGAGGTTTAATGCAAATGCAGTGATGGGCATCAACAATGATCTCAAAACGCTGGAGGCTTTTGCAGATGAGAGGTTTCACAGCACTGGATTGAGTGATATTTACAAGGGTGGTAGTTTTCGGAGCCGTTTAGTCGAAGCTCGACAATTGATAAACCTTTTGCTGAGTAGTCAACCTGAGAATTTCATGAATCCTGTTATAAGAGAGAAAAATTACGGAATGTTGGATTACAAGAAGGTAGCTAGTATTTGCGAGAAATACAAGGATGCCCCGGATGGGATATTTGGAAGTCTTGCAAGTAGAAATACAAAGCAAAGTACTCGGAAGAAGTCAATGGACTTGCTGAAGAAGAGGCTCAAGGATTTCAACTGAGAAAGCATGAAGTATCTATGTGAACTAGGAGTATAACGGTTTGTCTTCTCATTTTTATTGAAGGTTTATATATATATATGATTTGTGCTAGTTAGGATGATGTTCTTTTGACTTGCTTCTAACTTATTTATAAATAAAATTATTATTTGTGGTCTCAAGATGATAACGTTTCTTTAAACAATACAATAATATGTACGTATATATGAATTTGACCAAAACACTAAACTTGTAAACAAAAGCATCTGGCTGAAGTTTGAACAATTTGAGGTTTTATCAATAGTAGTCTCTTGGGTCTGATTTTGTGCTGTAGAAGTGCGGACAAACATAATACTCGTAATTATAATTATAGATGAGGAAGAAATCTTATCTATATCACGTCCATCGAAGAATGACACTTCCATCAAGTAGAAAAGGTGATGATGACAGTGAACTCTCCAATAGTAAGTGTTGCTTTGTTTGTTTTTGAGCATCATTTGTCATTATCAGTTGATGGAAGCACTAATATATTTCCTAAGGTGGTGCTGTTGTTTTGTATATAGAAGCTATACCTTAATTTGCCACAGATGTCTTTGCTTTAATTGCAGATTTACAATTTGATATGTATTGGATGGGAGCAAAGCACTAGAAAGCATCATGAATTTTTCTTTGAAGTTGATCAAATATACTAAAAAGGGAAAACATATGTCTGCTCAGATTGCATATTTTAATGCATTCAATGTCAAACAAGTAGAAACCACTTCGAATCTGTGCAACAATTTCAAAATCTTTTGCTCATATGTTCCTCCTGAATCCATATTCTGTTAGTGTAATAGCATTAATCTTATTCTTAGTGTAGCTTATGTTAAGTGGTTAGAGAGGAGTGTCAAATCTATTTAGGAATTTGCTAATATTATAAACTAAATTATTAATGGACAATGAGTTTGAACTTGGTTGGATATTGTGGTTTCAAATTGATATGCATTATCGACAATGTCCAGATTTTTTGGTCAAATTACATGAGTAAATCTATTAATCGCCTTTTTAATTACAGGGGCATTATAGTTAAATTTTACCTAAGCTTTTTTAAGAGTCGATAATTAGTCGGGTACAACTTGTTAGGGCTTGAAAGTGTGGCGCGAAATATACAATCTAGTCTCATATCTAAAAGAATTATTTTCTTCATTATTAGAGTTATTATGATATAAATAATTACATTAATCTATTAATGACATGTAATGTCGGAAAGAAGATTAGAATGTCGTTACGACGCGCACACCTACTATCTTATATTTTGTTTGTGATAAGATTAAGAGATGAATTTCAAATCTTCACCATTAATATGGAAAATAAGTCTGCGAAACTAATTAATTTGGAAATTCTGTGATATTTGGAATTGTGACTAACATTACAATAATAATTATGTCATCATCATATATGAATTGATCAAATATATTGAAAAAATAATATTATGTTTATTTACTTCTACAAAAAAAACTGTTTGACTTGTTAAAAAATGATCGATAAAATAAAAATAAAAATAATAAAATTGGATAATTTATATTCTAAGCCAAGACGACATAAACATAAATAAACGAGAGGAAAATCCAACAAATTACAGATGTATGATAGAATTGGAACAAGTCTCGTCAAACATTCTTCATTTGCAATCCAATTTTTTGGTAACGGAATCAGTCGACAATCACATTAACAAAGTCAAAGTAAACTAGATTTGGTCCAGTGATAATTGAAGATAAACATCTACATGATAGTAGCCAAATCGCTCATCAAAATTCAAACCAAAGCACACATCTTGAAACCCTAAAACCATTACGAGTTTGCCTCCACCAACTCCACAACAACTCAACTTACCCAAAAATAAAAAGGCCTATTTCTTAATCACACCAATCCTCGTGAGAGCAAGGTAAGCAACCAGACGGTACCCAATGAGCATACCAAATAAAGCTGCAATTGCAGTGCCTCTCCCGTCCAGACCCACGAGCTTAATGGCAGGAAACTCCCGAATGGCGCACACCCCACCTTCGTCTGAACATGGGTAGGTGTCATCTGGCTTGTACTGAGACCCTATGAAGAGCTTATAAGTGTACTGGCTGATCGAAAGGTACTTGATCCATGCTATGAATGGCGGAACATGTTGAACGTAATAGCCACCCGCTAAGAGAAACGACAGCATGATAACTGAGCCTAGCGTCGTGGCTGATTTTTGGTCCATAACTAGGGCTCCCAGAGCTAGCCCTAGGCCTTGGGAGACTAGAACGCTCAGAAGAAGAACTAGCAAAGTGTAGAAAAAGCTTAGAGCATTGGGTTTTAGACCGGCCATCCAATAAGTTATGGCTAGGAAAATAGTGGGAAGAATGAGCTCCATGGGAAGATCGGCCGTGATTCTCGACATGAAGTAGGAAGAAAGTCTGTACATCCCGGAAGATCTCTCTTTCTGGAGAATCATTCTTTCTTGAGGAAAGGTGAAAATGGCTTGAAATAGTGGGAAGAATCCCCAAAATCCTGAGTAAAAGAAGAGCAGTCCAATCTGCAAAATTCAAAGGCTTAAATATCTGTTTCACATTATAAAACAATCAAAAAGGGTTTTCAAAAACAGTTTTCTTTCCACGTTTTGGATGAAATGAAATCATGATAAACAGCTTAACCTGATCTTGTAAGTGGGAAACATTGGATTGCCACCAGAGAAGTCCAGTGAGAAGGGCCACAACTAAAACCTGACCAATTTTAAGTTTCGAAAATGACTCGTGCCTTCTCTCCTTAACCCCTCTTCTAAAAAGCACAGAAAACTGTTGACACCAAGTTGTCGCCCACCGACCAAATTTCTTATCTTCTAACCCCTCTTCCAAATTTTCATCCTTCATTTCGTGGAGCTCGACCTTCAAACTTTCATCAATGTTTGTTTTGTACGCTGAAACTAAAGCCTGCTTGGTCGTGGTTTGATCGTCGTTTGAATAACCCATTGGTACACCTGACAAACAAAACATATGTTCACATTCCATCATCATAGTAACTTATCAAATCTATCGATATCAACAAATGTTTTTCTTCTGCATCTCCAGAGTCAAAGTAGCCATGCAAAATGCATTTTTAAAGTGTTTTCTTCGAATAAAGAGAAATTTTTGTGGCCTTTCAAGTCGATTCTGTCTCTTCACACAATGGAGCGGCGACAAAAAGACCAAGAAGAATGAGTTGATTCTTAAAGAGAATCTGACTGTCAAATCTAAGGCTTTGTTTTTGTTTCAATCTACGAGGGAGCCTTGACAAAAACCAAGGAAGAATGTTTTAATTCTTGAATAGAATCTGACCGCCAAATCTAAGACTTTATTTATGATTCAAGTCTTCTCCGATAAACTGTAAATCAGGCCTTTAGCAGTGTAGTTGGATTCTCTTCTATGGTAGATTGTTCTTCAAGTTTTTCTGTCACAGCTCTGCGATCGCAGGTCGTGATAGTTGTAAACAAGTAAACTTGATTTAATTTAATCACTCAAACATATTGCATGCCTTCTTGCCGTAGAAAACAGACTTGTAATAGAGTATACATGGGTAATAAACAAACGTTAGAGACAATAAGTAAACAAAAACTCATAATTCGGCTGTCAATAAATGAGATCCAGAGTGTAAAATTAGATTAGTAAATAAATGAACAAAAGCAGCCTACCATTAGCGAGGTCGAGCAGAAAATCAGATGGATTCATGGCGACAGAAGGAGTATATCCAATTCCGGAAAAATAATCCATTGCTTCGCGTCCTTTTCCATAGTACAAAGGGTTTCCTTCAGAAAGCAATAAAATTTTGTGAAACATGTAAAATAGTCTGCTTGATGGTTGATGAATGGTCATCACAATCGTTCTTCCACCATTGGCGAGCTCCCAAAGAGTCGATACAATTCTTTGAGCAGTCGTCGAATCAAGCCCAGACGTAGGTTCATCAAGAAAAAGAAGACTAGGGTTTATCAGCATTTCTTGACCTATGCTTACTCTTTTTCTTTCTCCTCCTGAAATTCCTCTCAGTAACTGTCCTCCAATTATGCTGTTCTTGCATCGACTCAAGCCTAGTTGAGTAACCACAGCTTCTGTATGAGTGACCTTCTCTTGCACTGTAAAAGTGTTCGGTAGTCTAAGAAGGGCCGTGAAAATTAGGGTTTCTGATACAGTCAGATGAGGAAGGAGAACATCATCCTGGGTAACGAAACCAGTGTTCCTTCTCATTGAATTTGAAAACGGCTTTCCATTGTATGTTATTTTTCCTTGTAAATTACCGCCCAGCCGGCCTCCGAGGGCAGTGAGCAACGTAGTTTTGCCGCTGCCGGATGGGCCAAGCATCGCAAGCAATTCTCCCGGCAGAACTATGCCGGAGATACCTTTAAGAATGGGTTTCCCCGTTGATTTGGCCTTCGTTTGGCATAATCCATTTTCATTGATTTTGATCGTAAAAACAACGTCCTCAAACTGCAGTAAAAAGATCACATCATTGGGAGCTATCAGCAAAAGATAATCTAAAAAAAAAACGATTTTTAAGACAGATACAAATGATCGATCGTCCTCAAGAAAGTTTTCAAACCTTCAATGCAATTGGACTGTTGGCTTTCATGAAAATCGCAGGGGCTACAAGCTCTGAGTTGTCGTTGGTTTGAGCTTCGATGTCTGCGATTTCAACCTCCATTCTTTTGGTTGAAACAAGAATCTTTCCCCCCGCTCTCTTCCGATTTTACTCTCTCTTCCGAGAAAATGAAAAAGGGAAGAAGAAAGAAATTAAGAAAAAAAGAAAAACCTTTTCGTCTCCAAAAAAGATTTAGTTTGTTGGGTACGACGAGTTTATGCAGGTGAGCCGTGAGGGAATGCTATAGTTTACAGAGGGGGGAGAGAGAGAGAGGGAGAGAGAGAAGAAAAGGGTCCGATCACACGAGAGAGATGAAGGAGAGATTACAGATGTGATGATCATAAGTGTTGAGTTATTCTCGGCTCTTTTCTTGCGTTGGCTTCAAACTTCAGTCTTCAGTTCTCCTATTTCACAGATCTCTCTCTCTCTCTCTCTCTCTCTCTCTCTCTCTCTCTCTCTCTCTCTAATTTGTTACAATTGCCTACCTGTTGTTCTTCGTTTCTTCGAAACTCCACTCCACTTCTCTCTCTCTCTCTCTCTACATGTCACACCCTTGCGATTGGCCTTCTTTAATCATTCAAATATAACTCTATTCAGATTCCTGCACGTCTGGAAATTCATAAGTTGGTGATTGGCTTTGATCTCTATCTGTATAAAACATTCTTTCTCCACTGCTTTAACATATCGTCATTTCCACTAATTCAGAGATTATTCAATATCCACCCAATGCCTCATATTTTTTTAACATCTGTGCAAAATTTCATCCTTAAATTAATCGACTAGACACGTGTAAATCAAACGAGTAAACGCTTAAATTAATCGTAGTCGTTCTTGTAATGTCTCGATAAATTAATTTGTATATCATCTATCAATCGATTATTCGTCGAAGAAAACACTTGGCAAAAACTATATAAAATTAATCATGAAAATGAAATTATATAAAATCAGCCGGATGCAGTTCCCATTTTTCAATCATGCTTTCACTGTGTTTTTGAAACAACCAAGAAATTACAATTTGAAAACTAACATAAAACTAATGTTTTTTTTTTTTTATATAAGAAAATATGTAAATAAAAAGGTCAGATTTCAAATTTGTGAAATTAGGTTAGGTAAGAGATCCATATAGGCTTTCCTATATGGGCCTCTCTCAGAAAGTCCAGCCCAATTATCAAATTAAACAAATATATATATATATATATATATATATATATATATATATATATATATATGCAACTTTAATTTTCGGGATTCGATTAATTAATAATTATTATAATTTAACAAGCACATAAAATATATTAGCTAATTTATTTTAAGATGCATAAAAAGCTTATATAAAATGGAGAGAAACAGGGACAACGCTAAACGGAAACTATCCCGTGCAGGTTCTGGGACTGACTCGCAACCAAACACTCGCCCCCCTACAGTCATTGTAGGTCAGATCATAAGCCACTCCTCGTTTCACCGCTCAGACTTATCATCAAATTGGCACATTTTTCTATCTCTCTGCCAATATTCAGGAGACCATATTTTAAATTATAAAATATTAATTAATAAAAAAGAGCGGATGTCTTATCTGGTGACATGTGAGATGTACGGACTATGTGACAACTCAGAGTGTGTCCTTTATTAGGTACGATCCAAAAAAGAGCACCCTGTCATCCCCATACCAATACCAATACCAATACCAATACCAATACCATGTGCCGCCCTCCTTTATATTTATTATCTTCTAAAATTAACTCTATTTTAATTATAAATTATCGTTATTTATTCTTTAATATAAATACTAAAATATAGTGAAAAAAATAACATTATGAATCTAAATGAATCAAAACCGACCGACCCAAGATGACCCAGGGTCCATATGCGGGTGA
Organism: Begonia peltatifolia; assembly: GCA_022433055.1. NCBI lineage: Eukaryota > Viridiplantae > Streptophyta > Magnoliopsida > Cucurbitales > Begoniaceae > Begonia > Begonia peltatifolia. The sequence goes on from CM039519.1 coordinate 28,217,086, forward strand.
CACGACAGTGATTCGGAAGTTTGATAGAGGAAGGTGGGTTTTGTGTGGGTACGGTGGGACTCAAGGTGGAACCCAGCTGAAGAACGGGATCTGTACGTAACTTTTCGTACTATCCCCACCCCCACCCCCATTTGTGGACCTCAAATGAAAGCCCGCCGTTGATTTGTTTTCCTGATGCGATTAAGAATATTCCAGAAGAACAGATGTCCAAATATCGGCCCATATCACTTACCTGGCCCCACAACATAAAATCCAGAAGTAGACAATCAATCAGAATATTATTAAATAATAACTTTTATTAGTGGATTTTATTTTTTTTGCAGAAATACTAACAATAAATTAAAAAATAACAATATTAACGATAATATTAAGTCAACGACAAAACAAATTAGAATATCACCAACAATAATAAATTATCTATTTAATTGCGTGCGAAGAAGGAAGAACAACAACATCCTGCCATTGCCACCGATAAACAACGGCGGAATTAAATCATGCAATGGCTAATTAAACAATGATCCCTTAGCTTAGGTTAGCTCCTACATCATTATGCATAAAGTATAACATATTACGTAGCTTACTTTATACATAATTGTGGAATTTTTGTGAGTGTTTAGTGAGATAGTTAAACGACACAGTATGTTAATTGTTACAATAAGAAATTAATTAAAATATTACGCTAAATTTATGCTGTTTGGGCAATCAAAGATGTCACCGTCGGAGGAGTTCAAACACACCCAAAATCCACTCATTTTCAATCAAGCAATTGCAATATTAAATTATATTACTTTAGTTCCACTTAAAAAAATAATTACTCAATTTCAAGTAAATCAAATAAAATAATAAACAAATCACACATTAAATATAAATATTACAATGTAAGATTGACGTTCCTTAGAAATAAACTTATTCTATATTATAAAAAAAAATAATTAAAAAAAAGTCATACAACCACAAACAACAACAAAAGAAATGTCCATTTAATATATGTCTCTGTGTGTGTGTATATATATATATACATGGTCTCACATAATACCATACTTTTAAGTCATGTTTTCAAGAGATGGTAAATAGGCTGACTGGCTCGCTAATTCACCCGTTCGCCGCACTACTGTGACCAATTAAGCATGGTTCGATCTCATGAGGCATGTTAAGCAATCCTTTAATGAACCGGCTTGTTGGTTCAATAGGGCAAGCTCGTGAGCCAGCCAGCCAGTCCAAACGGAGTTATTTGGCGAAAAAATACTTACCAAACTCTAAACGTTTTCTCGGTAGAATTTGAATCAAAAATCAATTAACTTCAAAAACTTTCTTCACTAGAGAGGTAGAGCCCACCGAGGCGATCACTTGGATGCCAAACCCTTCTCTTCTTCTTTTTATTTTTAATTAAATTTGATATTTAATAATTAATTTAGTTAATAAAATGATATCTTATAATAAATCTATATATATACCTAGTATATGTATATATGTAAATATGAAATACACTTGTTAGTTTATCTCTAATAAGTAGAAATCAATAACGAAATGATAAAATTCTTGAGTAATTTACGAATTTGGATGTTGAAGAATATATATTCTTTTTATTGAATTTTTTTTTGTAATTTGAACTATTTTTTTTTTAAATTTGTAATTTTTTTTTCGAATTTTAATTTCTTTTTATATATTAAAATATTTTTAATAATATTTATATGATATTTTTTATTAAATATATTAAAATAATTTTTTTATTAATACATTTAATTTTATATATTTTAAAACTTAAAATAATTAATTTTTAAATTAAATGAGTAACTATCGTTCATATATAATTTTTAATATTTATTATAATTTTAAATGAAATTTTTTAAAAAATTTATTTTATATTAATATAAGTTGAAAATATTTATATAAATTCGGCTCGTTAAAACTTGTTAGGTTCGTTGAGCCGACTTGGCTCAACTCGTTTAACTCTTATCTCGCGAGCCGGATCTAAATGAAATTTTTTCAAGTTAATTCGTTGGGAACGGTAGATTAGTTAGGCTTGACTCATTTAACTCATTAGGTTCGGTGAGCAAAGTATTCCTAGTTCGTTTGTGAGCTCTAAGGTTTGTTATTTTAATATCTATTTTTAAAAATTTTGGTGAATAAATAACATGTTTGATTAATTGATTAGTTTAATATATACATGGCATGTTTTAGTCAAATAGTTACACGTTACGTGTTGCTTTTTTAACAAATTAACATGTGACAGATGAAACTTTAACTCTACATTATAATTAAATAATCTAATTTATTTTAACTTTCAGGTAACATATACATTTTTTTATCTTAATTGTTTATACCTAATTTCAATTTCGTGATTATATTTTATATTTTTAATTCTTATTTAAAGTGCAATTAATGATAATGTCATGTACACGTTAAATTACAAATTATTTATCTTCAATTATTAGTCATTTACATATTAAATTATTACAATTAAAGTGTTGTTAAGTCTTAAATTATTTTTGTTACAAATTAAACATTTATCTCTCCGCTATTTACAACATTGTCATCAAGATTTAGTTTTACTTTTTGTCACATTATGACATGCTATCAGATAATAAAATATTTTAATTTATTTTATAATTTTTAACTCGATTTTAAATTTTAAAGATAAACAAGTTATTAAACAGTTAGTTGCCTATAAATTTGCCAAAAGTCGCCAATTGTTCATATTTCAACGCATGTTGATGTCACAATGTCCAACATTATATTGGAGTCTCTTTGATGGCCGCCCTATTGATCGACGGTAGGGTGGGTCAAAATTCAAGGACGTGAATCGTGACGTGTTCTGTTAAATTTAGCGTGACAAAAATTTTGTAACTTAAAATAAATTAATTAGAGAAAATTATTAGTATCCTATTTTTCTTCCTACTACAACTCTATAAAACCAGTGGATCCACCATTTTCAAACCTTAAAGCTGGATTTTGCATGGCAGTGAACCTCCTGGCGCGTGAGCTCTCCGACCTCTGTCTCGGCAAGCCGGCACTGAGGCCTCTATCTCTATCGGCCACAGTCGCCGACGCCCTGACGTTGCTGAAGATCTCCGGCGAAGCTTTCGTCAATGTTTGGGACTGTCGCCATTCTTCTCGAGAAACGACCAGTCGGCTAGATCCAGAGGGCGATGTATTCGAGTGCCGTTGTGTTGGTAAAATCTCGATGGTGGATGTGATTTGCTTTCTCTGCAAAGACGAGAATCTGATTTCTCCTTCTTCTGCTCTGCTAGCTCCTGTTTCTCAGATCTTGCCCAAAGTTCCTGGGCGTGTTGCTCATCTAGAACCTTCTGCAAGGTACGGGCTTTCTAAAGCTTCTTCAATGGTTCCTCCATTTTTGTTTTGTTTGAGCTTTAATGCAGCTCTTCTGGGTAATTAATTTGCATCTGGGTTTTCTTCTGGACCACTAAATTTTCAGACTTCAGTTCAATTTTTTACATCTTTCTCACCGGAAAAAGTTTATGGCTTTTAGATTTCTGTTTTTACTCTCATGTTTGTGGAATTTCAGCTTATTGGAAGCCATCGATCTGATTCTTGAAGGAACTCAGAACATTGTCGTACCGATCAAAACCAAACTGAACAATTCGCGAAGAAAAATCCTGCAAAAACCTTCAAATACTCTTCATAATGGCCGGGAATATTGTTGGATAACTCAAGAAGATGTAATTAGATTCTTCCTGGGCTCCATTGGCCTTTTCTCTCCCATCGCTGCGATGTCGATCAGCTCTCTCGGCATCATCAACCCTCGTGTTTTAGCTGTAGATTACCACTCTCCGGCGATATCTGCAATCGGAGCGATTTCCGACTCTCTCAGAGCGCAAACATCCGTGGCGGTTGTCGACGGAGACGGAATTTTGATCGGGGAAATCTCGCCGTTCACACTCGCTTGCTCCGACGAGACAGTAGCGGCCGCCATCATGACACTCTCCACCGGCGACCTGATGGCCTACATTGATTGCGGGGGACCACCGGAGGATCTGGTGAGGCTTGTTAAAGCAAGATTGAAAGAAGCAAACTTGGAAATGATGTTGGAAGAGTTCACAATGTTGTCATCAAATTCATCATCCTCGTCATCCTCATCTTCTTCTTCATCTTCGTCGTCTTCTTCTTCAGATGAGGAATTTTCTGGAAAGGTGACGCCATTGGTGAGCTCCAGAAGATACAGCAGGTCGTCAAGCTACTCCGCAAGGATCGTCAGGAGGGCGGAAGCCATTGTTTGTCATAAAAAAAGCTCGTTAGTTGCAGTGATGATCCAAGCAATTGCTCACAGAGTAAATTATGTCTGGGTGGCTGAAGATGATTGTGAATTGGTCGGAATCGTCACTTTTACTGATATCCTGAAGGTCTTTAAAGATCACTTCGAAGATTAAACAATCAAATCGTGTTCGTCATTTTGTTTCGTTGTAATCCAGTCGTAATTCCAAATTTTCTCGTGTAGAAAGAATGTTGGTAATCGAACGAGTCCTGTTGTTTTATTCATTGATTCTAAATCTGTTCAGAAAAAAATAAAGTTCTGTTGTCTGTTCCAAGTCCATGATTATGTCACAGATTAAAAGTTACATTACAGCTAATTATCAATTTTAATCCATTATTTAATGCGTAAGTACACAATAAACCAAGAACACAGCTATATTGGATTGACTGTCTTCTGATTAAATTAAGCATTAAGATTAAGATTAAAGGAATAATTAACTTTGTGACTTGCAATATGATACCATGTAAAAATATTTGATTGGGTGACGAGGAAAAGATTTTCTCTTTACAATTTCCAATATATTTTAATAATTCTCATTCCAACAATTAGTAAATTTTTAAAAATAATTTTTTGAATTTCTATTTGGATTATCTCTAAACCCGAACAAGACTAGACCACCACCGACTAATTTATTCTAGTTTTAGTATAATTTGATTCTTAGGTTCGGTTAAATTATACAATCGTGCACCGCCAATCACGATATGTAATCAACTCGCATGTGTAATAATACTAAGTTTTTATGTTTATTTATGCAACTTTAGAGTGTAGATAAGACAATCCCAAAGCATATTATAAAACTTTAATTAAACAAAGACTAAGTTTATAAAATCTGTAATTTATGTAATGTTAGAGCATGGTTCTTAGTATGCCAATGTCACAACCTTTGACTGATGCAACATTAAAATTATTAAATTACCCGTTAAATAATTATTAGAAAAACTTGGTTTACTTAGAATAAACATTTTTATAAAAGTTCAAATTGTTTATGGATAAGGAAAGTTTCTGATTTTTTGTTCCAACTTGGTTATATTTTAAGTATTTGTTGAGAAGACGCTTCAGCTAATACACCCATTTGCCAATTAATTAGATTAATTAATTTCTAATTAAAATATATTTTCTATTTTTTTAATGTATCATCGAGGTACTTTTTTGATGATTTCACCTGTTCTTGCTCTACCTCAATGGAGGCAAAAGTGCCGTCTATTTAATTTACATTATAAGACAATGTTTTTACGTTGTCTTAATGAATAAATGACATGTCATGCAAGTGCATTTTCTATATGAATATTTTGATATTACAGAAGATTTTGCATAAATTCATGTTTATACAACGAATTAAGCAGCAAAAACAGCCGATATCGACCAATTTAGGGAGTCGGCCAATCTCAGAAACTGGTTTAAGATGAGTTGGACTCAGCTTGGACAGAAATTTGAGTTGGATGAGGACATGGTCTTAGTGTCTGAAGAACAAGTTGTGCTTTTCCGTTGTCTCCAAACCCGATTATTTGTCCTTCTTTCGTCACAACAATGGTGTGGTAGAGCCCTGAGCTGACTTGGCAAACTCGATGAGCTAGTAAGCTCTCGAGCATATGAGGTGTCTTTACTTTCAGAGATGCTCCTCCATCCGATAATCCAAGGCTACTAAGTCCCGTCCATCCAAACCAGTAGATTCTACCATTATCAGTAACCACAAATGTCCTCCTCTTCCCAGCACAGACCTACAAAACGCCTTACGACACAATTATGATGGCATTACTTAAAGTTTTGAAAACCTTACAAGCGGAGCGAAATGGCGAAAAATTTGAAGTGTCGTGTAATTCATCAGCATTGTAATTACGGAGGACGATAGAATGATATTCGACAACTTAATTTAATTTCTACTTTCATCAAATCGACTTCAACAAAGAATCGAAAGCGAGAACAAACCTGCACGGCAAGACCGTTCTTGAGGGTGATTACAAGTTGTGGAATAGGGCAGGCACTCTCATCTCCACGACCCAAAGGACCGCAATAACCTATCCCCCAACTATAGACCTGCACACATCATGTAAGAAATCGATAAACGTCCAGATTCTTAAGAAAACTAAAACAAAGTTCAATTGCTCAAAATCGCACCCTTAATGGTCAAATGCTCCCAACATAGAAATCCTACACGATTTTCATAAAATAGATCCAATCCATTTTATGGGACTCGGATGTAAATGAAGTTGACCAAATGTTGTTCTCCCTCCGAACTTTGGATCTTTGACGAGCTCGTTCAACACTTCACGCATTCTCTTAGCTTTACTCTCGTCTTCTGCCTTTGATCTCTTGAAGTTATGATGTTCTTACTTTCTTAACAAATTATTTATTAGAATTTTTAAAAGATGACTTGAGAATAAAGATGTAGACTTACATGACCATTTGAATCTAATGCCAATGCATGTTCTTCCCCTGCGGAAACAGAAAGTATATGAATTCGATTTCTTTTGAATGTCTCAATATCATGTGGCTCGAGCTGCTCCTCTGCTCGCCATTGCCAAGGCAGAAATTTGATCCTGACCTGAAAGAGTAGGTGTCTCCACAGCTAGTTACGACTAATGCGTAACTTGAACTAGCCGCGATCTGAACAACAGATCCAATGCTTTCGAAAAGATCAACAATGGTGGGGATAGGTCTGTCCATTGTATCACCATGGCCAAGCTGGCCAAACTCATTTGTCCCAACAAGTATAAAGTTGGCCATTTCGAGTAAGAAAAACTGTAAAATTACGGCCGGTGGCAACCTAGAAAAATAAATAATTGAACCATTAAATCCGTTAGCAGGTTGATTGCCTGAAGAGCGGAAAAACCATACATAATAGCAATAGGTTTCTCTGCAAAACCTTTATTAATTATCTTGCCAATGACAGCAGTACCTTCTTACAAGGAACTCCATTCAATGCCTCAACCAGCCTCGGTGTGTAAATGATCGCCTCTGACTCTCCGCGCCCACAGCAAAACGATGAATTATCTCCACATGTAAAAACCTGCAGGAATGAAATAAAAACTTGTTTAATTTCTTATAAAAAAAAAGGGATTTATCAGAGGACTGATAGGGAATAGGGCCAGGACAGTTCTTAACCTCTCCAGATTGCATTATAAAAGTTGAATGATTGTAGAAAGCAGAAACATTAACCACTTGTGAAGTCGATGGGAAAGTAATACGTTTAAATGATAGAGAGAAAGTCTTGTTTCCGGACCATGTCCAAGTACACCACACGAGCTAGAACCAATAAATCGCTGATCAAGGTGCTGTGATACCTTCCTGCTGCAATCTGTATATGCTGATAAAATAGAGTACTGAAAAACCGTCAGATAGTTTAACATTTCACACAAAATGATATGAAACTTTTATCGAAAAGAAAAAATTGATTTCAGCTTTTGTTTTTGTTGTTCAGAAAGACATTAAGTTTTCATTAAACATATTCTAAATATATAGAATCACTAGAAAAATGAACAATCAAATGCAAGAGATAGATTATCATCAAGACAAATAAAGAGTAAGAATAAATAAACTAGTACATTTCCTGTAGAGGTCTTAACCATGTTAGAAGATTGCTCAATTGACTGCAAGAACCTCAAAACCCGGATCCAATTCCCAGAGCACCGATCGAACAGCTCTCTCTGAGCATTTTTGCCAATTCGATCATAAATATCGTGAGCTTCACAGAGCCAAAATGCAGCAAAATCAACCAATGAACGAAGTATGGGAGGGTAGAAGCTATGACAGACTCCAAATATCTTGGAAGTCATCTCTAAGGAAACGAGATCACTGGCCACAAGCCTACCAGACATCAAAATCTCGCAAAGTAAATGCGAGGGTAAGTTCTCAAAGAAGTTGTATCCATCTCAGAAATTTATCCTCCTGGGAAAAGAAGAAATAAAAATCAAACTAATCTTGATGAAACTAACTCTATCCGGAAGGCGAAATACTCAAAACATTACGAAAACACCAGGATTCAATTAACAAACAAGATTTTTAACTTTTTCAGACAAATTTCTGGCACAAAAATGCAATAATGGTGATTTTACAGACAAAAGACATTGGTGGGACAAGTCATACTTGAAACCCGTTAAAGATAATCATAAACACGAAGAAATAAGGACAGTAACCTGAAACTTCAGAGAAACGAAGGAATACAGGCAAAAAATCAACATTTAACCCTCGCCGTCGATGGAAAAAAGCAGACCCAACAGAATATAAAAGAAAATGTGATTCGCAAACAAACCCAGATTGTGGAATGAAAAGACAGTAGAAAAAGGAAAATGTAGAATGAAACGAAGATATACCGAAGAGAAGCCAAAATGTACGAGGTGCAGAGGGGTCTCAGAATAAGCTGAATGAATGAAGCTTCAAGTTCATGAATCAAACACTACGGAGAGTTGAAAAGGATCAGTTTTTATGCTTGATGGGTGGCAGACCACTACGAATGAAAACAATGAGCAGGAAGAAACATGCAAACGTTCATGCTGTAAAGACGGTCAAGTACCTTCGCGGCTAAGCCTCTCTCTCTCTCTCTCTCTCTCTCTCATACGCTTATGCAAGCCAGGTCAAACAGTTAATAAAGAAAGTCAAAGTTTGTAGCAAATTAGAATTACATTAAATATTCAATTCACAAATACTTAAAAACTTACCTAAATTACAACAAATAGTCTCCTTATGTGTTGGCTTTGGCTTGGCTTCATTTTAGTTTATGGTTAAATAACTCGTTATTTTTAAAAAGAATAATTCAATATTTATCTTTTAACAATACCCTCTAATCATCTATTAATATATTTTTTAATTATTTATAAATTATCTTAATTATTATACTAATGAACAAATTATCTTAATTATTTATAAATTATCTTAATTATACTGATCAATCTGTGATGCGTAATGCTAGTGCCAGAAGGCTCATATTTTGATAAAGAAAGTTTTAAAGCTTATAGTAAAATTCATAAAGCACAACTTTGTGGTTACTCATACACATACAGCATCCTCCAAAATCACGTCTTTCAAGCAGAGATCATGACCAAAAAAACTCAAGTGTATAGCTCTAGTGAATGCGAGAGCCGGCGAGAGAGAAGCTAACTCGATAAAATTCTGTCCTTCAAATATTTCAACACGGCTTTCGTTCCTCGGTCTAAGATTGGCCTCCGAATGCTGCAAAAAACAAAACAAAAACAAACTGTGAGTCTGCTTGGGGCTCTATTGATCAGCAGAGCAATTCACAAACTACATTATAGGCTGATTGCACTATGCGGTGCTTGTCATGATCATGGCTGAATTTTTTAGTGAAGATCCAATTAATTTTGTGACTACTAACTGGCACATGAACATTTCATATCAAAATTTAGACTTTGCCACTCAATTTTGGTAAGCTCTTCATCGCGCGCGCGCCTAGCTCTCCAACTTGCCCAAAAACTTAAAAAAAAAAAAAAAAATCAATACGCGAATGCGTGAGTGATACAACTTTACCTTCTTAGTGGATTTCCATCGAGTCTTAAAGCCTGTAGATTATCTTCGAGCAAACCCTGATAAAAAGAAATAAAAAAATTGGCTCAGTTTATGAAGGAAGAGACGTTCTTGCCTAACCCAAGAATGGTGGATCTATTGCAGAAGAAAACAAGAAATTACAAACGGTGAAGGCTTCCATTATCTCACCAGCTCAGAAGGAAGATTTGATATGGTATTATCTGACACATCAAGCTCTGTAAGAGATGCAAGATTTCCAACTTCCTGTAACTCAACATCAACAAAACTCATCAGGTGCTAAGATGGAAAAATAAATTGTACAAACATTCAAAAATTTCCTTTAACAGACCACTAAATATGATTCATTATAGTAAGTTTTACCGCTGGAACTAATTGAATGGAATTCTGGCTCAAGTCAAGAATCCGCAGTTTCTGTAAGCTAAATATGCTCAACGGGGCATCGCAAAGTTGCATTCGTCTTCCAAGGAAAACCAAATGATACGAACAACATTAATATGTTACGGCTGCATATTCCTCACATTTTAATCATCATAAAATGCAGCTTACTAACCTCAGGTACAGCTCTTGCAAATGTGGTAGGCCAGAGAATGCAGGATGATCGGGTAATGAACCAGTGTTACCACTTAGATCAAGAACCTGGAGATTGGGGACTGCTTCAAACCCATCTGGTGGAATCTGAGTAAGTGAATATGAAGTTACCTCTAATGGCTCGTTATGGAAAAATACACAGACGGAATGCTCTCAACATAAATTGACATCCAATCTCCTTTTTTTTCAAAAAAAAATATTCTTAGAGGTATTGACATAAAAAGTACGAGAAACTACTTTAAGATGAGATGGGTGATGCGTCTTGTAACAGGCTAGTGAGAGCTACACCTATAAGATTAGTAATCGAACAAGGCATATAATGAGGGTTTCCATAGAGGGGGTATGACAAAATTAGAAGGATAATAATAGGGCTTGGGAGAGTACTGGACTTCAGAATTTTTAAGAACATTTTGTAATCTTTTGATATTTAAGTAAAGACTAAGGAACAATTATAAATAGAAATCACTTGATCCCTATCAATGGGCTAGTGTGGTTTTCCACTTCCAATCACAATATCAGTTTTTCTTTTGGTATTGGTCGTGCCGTGTAAATTAATGCTACGTTGACACTCTAATTTTATACTATAATTCTACATCTTGAGTGACGTTTGCAGATCGTTTATTCATCAATTCATGTAATCTATTATTTTATACCATAACAATTTTATCAATGAATAATCGAGAAACAAACGTCACGTCATGTCATAATGTGAAATTAAATAATAAAATTAAAGCGGCTATCTAGAATTACCAGTAATCTAATAAAACCACTATCATAGAAATATGTGATGGCTGCAAAAAAAAAAATTCTTTTTCATTAGGCTTAGGTGTCATCAACTTATAAGCTCATCGACTGATCCCACGAGACTCTTGCAGTGTCCCTCACAAGTTTACCTACTCCAGGCTACAAATTTGTTTGGGTTTTCAATCAAATGACACAGCCCATGCCGAAAAGTTCGCCAATCTTGACTTAAGTTTAGGAGATCAAACTTGCTAGAGATAAAGAGCCAAATTGTCTGAGAAGTCAAAACATTAGCTGACTATGTTCATTTTAAGGATACAATCTAAAAACTTTTATAATAATACAATATATCAAGGCATCATTTAGTAATCTAACCAATTCATTGGCAAGAAGAAAAAATTGAAAGCTAATTGTATAGCATCATACCCTGCAGTAAAAATTCAAATATAATTACCTTTTGAAGTTGATTGAAGTCAAGCTTCAAACACACAAGACTTTGTAGTGACTTTAAAATTACACCTGGCCAATCTTTAATCTTGTTCTTAGATAAAATAATAGTCTGCATATTTTTGGATAGAAGATTAGTCGCTAGACTGCTTGACAGCAAAAGGGAAAAATAATTATCATAAAACTATACATCGTCACACATTTAGAAAGTATCATAAATTTATTCATAAGAAAAAAGTTGAAGACCATTTTCTACTTCAATATTCTAGTCATCCGTGCCTAGACATCATCTATGAAATGGTCAACTACTACAAATTGCTTACCTGCAACAAAACACACGAGGAAAGTTCAATTGGTAGTTCTTGGATGGAATTCCGAGAAAGATCAACTTTGATGATCTCACTTGATTCCCATACATCTGATGGGACAACGGTCAATCCAATCCCTTCCAAAGAGAGTTCCTGAAAGTATTATAACAGGGTGATGTCAGGAAGCCAAGATATAATACAAATGCACAACAAGTAGAAGTAGATTATAAATTTGTATGAAACTAAAAGCTAGAAATTGAAAAGCATGTTTTATGCCTAAAAAGCATTATTCCGTTATTTTAAAGATCTCTGAGGCTTTGCAAACAAGGATAACAAGGACATTCTTTATCTCCGCAAGGCGTTCTTCACTAAAAATGTATTAGAGTCCCAAATGTCTACATTCACAAAAAAGCAAAAAGTCCTTGCCATTTGTGGCATAACAGACTTAAAATCATCTTATATTAACATTTCAATGCATATAATTTACATCAGAAATTCCTTCACCAATATCTACTATGACTTCTGGATATTGGCCTACATTCTATCAAACAAACAGATAATTATAAGCATTAAAAAAATTCGACTCTCAGTATTAAAGTAAATTTAACCTTTGAACTGATTGACATCCTAGCTGCCATGGTAATCACATCTTCTTTGGCTATTGCATTCGTTTCAGAATCTAAATAAAAATCTAACAGTAATCAGTCAAAAGAAATTAATCAAATAAAAATGCTATATATTCATAAATATTGGAAAGTGTGTAGACCGAGAAAGTTTTGATTGCAAAAAAAAAAACCAACAGATGCAAACAACTTACTTTCACTCTCAGAAAGCCTACTTTTGAGATACTTCAATAAAGCAGGGGTTGGGCCAGTGACAAGTGAGCTGGGGTTTTTTGTAGGGGTGGGCAAAGCTGGATATATCAGTTGAATAAACTAAAATTGTTAAAAGAACTCGAAATAAAAAATTCTACTTCAGCACCATACCTTCGAATAGTTCGCAAAGGATTTCCTGCCAGTAGAAGCTTTCGCAAGGTAGTCATCTTGCCTAAATAAAGACCACAAAAGTAAGTGTCCTATAATTTGTGCTGCAGGGATACAAATAGGTATTAGAAAATCGATCCAATTCAACTTCAAAAAAGGTAAATCCAGGTAAAGAAAAAGTGTTATTTGTTGACAGGGAGTGACCAAAATGTTAAAAAGGAAATGATAATTTAGTTAAACATATAGACAACTTCCTTTCCACGAGGAGTTAATGAGTTTCACTGTTAAAAGACTATATAATTCTTTTAAACTTCCCCAATTCATATTTTATTTCCATACCCATTTCCGCAGGTAATCCCGTCAGTGAATTGTTTGAAAGATCAAGGACTGAAAGACGAAGGTGGCATGCCTCAACTGGAAACTCGTTCAACTGCAACAAAAAATTTAGTTAATGAGCGTATAATATCTGCCATATTACTGGTCAAAAGAGGAAAAGATCATAAAAGATTATTGAGAGAACAAAACTAGTCTTGTTGCTAGAGATCCACATTTTTCTGACCATAATTCACCAGTACAACTATATCAGAGCAAGAAAGCATACGATTATATCAGCCCAAGAAAGCTGTCACTTCTATTTTTTTTTTCAAAGGGTAGTGTAATTTAGACCCATTTCTTCATCTTATCAATGTATGGTCCTGCTTTAAATGATGAATTCAATTTAAAATGATGTACTAACTACCTGATTTGAATGAAGATCCAAAGTACCTAAATGAGTAAGTGCCCCAATTTCTGCTGGTAATGTTGATAGTTTGTTATTCCTAAATAGAATAAAATCACAATTTCAGGTGCGAAAGCCCCAAGAAAAATATGTGAAAATAAATCATGTTCTTCGTGCACTCCATAGAAATCATAAACATTCAAGAGATAATGGATGCAAATATAACCCCAGATAGAATTCTGCAAGTGAATTGCATCCCTTTATTGATGATGGGATTGTTGAAATTCCTGCAAAAGAAACATTTAAGGAAAATTTGCAAAGGAAAGGAGAGAAAATTTAGGTTGTCCTCAAAAATCAATAGTATTTCTGACAGTAATTGGTGTTAATTAACTTACTGTTTTGGTGAATATCCAATCGAATAAGACGTGAAAGACTTCCAATGTTTTCTGGCACATCATTGAGCAAATTTTTGGCTGCAAAGATTTCAATTATAAAATATCATAGAGAAAAATTAAGAGCCATTTTTTATTCGACTGCAATAATGGAGATAATTACAGGCATTAAGTTCAGTAAGCATGGTCCATGATCCAACCAAATTCATATTTAGCTCTGTTAGCTTGTTACCCTGGCACAGTCAGAAGATATGTCAACTGCTAAAATAGTAACCATACAAATTATTTTTTTTAAGAACAAAATCATCAAATAACCAACATCAAAAGTATAGATGTACCTCCACGTCCAATTTTGACAATTTTGAGCAGTGTGCTAAATTATCTGACAAGCAACAAATGGCGTTTTTTGATGCCTGAAAAAGGTTTAAGTAGTATGTGATTAAGATTGAATATTAATAGATTTTTCATCTCAATTATACAAGGAAAATACTATTCGAATTAGATAAATTTAAAATCAGTTTAGACGTTTCTGCAAATTATTCTGATATTAGGTGAGGTGTCATAATACATGTCTGAGTACTTCAAGTTTCCAGGATTGCATTTTACAAGAAAAGAGCAATAAATATGGAATGAATAATACTTTTTTTCCAACTTTGAATAATCAATGACCAGTTCTATTACCATGAGTACCGAACAATTTATTACCTTCAATTCTGCCAAATCTAAACATCTCCCAAGTGAGCTGGGCAATTCCTCGAGCCGATTACTTGAACAGTCAAACCTGTAAACAATCTAAACTTAATTAATCCTTTCTGACCATCCAAAAGGAACAATTATTAAGTAACACACAAACAAAACAATGTAAACCAACATGTCACAAATATGTTTGTCCATGCTTGTATGTATCCAAATTTTGCCGATAATGAAAAATTGACAAGGCTATAATCTTTGAATCTTGTTACAAAATCATTTTGTAGGCAAGAAAAAAAAGAATCTGTTGAAAGCAAAGACACTTAAGAATCTGAATCTGATTCCAAATAGCAAAAAACTAAAATAAAGCCATCTTCGTGAGAAATCATTTTGACCTTACTTAGATTTACTCTCTCAACATGAAGCGACAAAATGAATGTAAAAACCCCCTAAATAACAATAATCTAAAATCTGCAGCTGTTAAAATACTTTGCTTTTTACAAGGTTTCAAACTAGAGAAAACAGGGAGAACGAGATCAATACTTCACAAGAGCAGTTGCTAGTCCAATTTCTTCAGGTATATTCAGTATCAAGTTGTAGGAAACATCCAACGATTTTAGCGACGTAAGCCTGTCAACACGATTTACAGAGAGAATATTTATGAAAGAACAGCATATTTTGTTGTCATATGACAAACAGTTAACAATCACACGGTAACATAACATGCAATATCAAATGCCAATATTCATAATCTATCCATGGAAGTTAAAAAGAAATATCCAAAAGAGGAAAACCCATATCATAACAGTAACAAAGAAACATACTTGTACAAAAAAGAAATATAAATGTATATATATATATATATTAGAACTCACTCTCCTATTGCAGCTGGTAACTCAGAGAGCTTGTTATGACTAACATTTAGAACGGTAAGGAAACTTAAATTTCTAAGATCCTCTGTCAGTGATTCGATATCATTATGCGCCAAAATGAGCTTCTGAAGCTCGACAGCCTGCGAGAAATTTATGAAATGAGCGAGGTTCATATAATTCATCAAACTTAATTAAGAATTTTCTTTTTTACAAAACCCAAAATACCTCCCACCACTTCTCATCCCCCTGAACCGCGTCCAAGCTTTTATATACCTCACTCGGTACCTCCCTGAATGCAGGAAAATTTTATCTGAACAGAGAAAAATCACAACCTTTACGCACATTGGATGATCGGCAAGTTGGAGAACTTGCCTGAGAGAGCGATTCGATAGGTTGAGAGAACCAGATGTTCTTGCGGCCTTCAGCACCCGATCCATGAAAATGAAAGCTTCAGGAATGGAAATGGGATTCTGAAGCTTCGCCGGGTGACAGTTGATTGTGAAGAAGGCAGAAATGGGTTGTTTGAGAGTATCGACATGCCGTCATTGTTTATGAAACGACGTGTAGTTTAAATCGGAAAAGGCTCAATTTAAGGCAGGGAAATATGCCATGGGCTGGGCTTGAAATCATGTCAAATAGATAATGGAAGAAATCTTGAATTGTACCGTGACCGAGGAAATGCCATAAAACACAAAGTTCGTCCTACTCGTCACGTTGAGGACAAGGCCAATTTAGAAGGAGCATATCGACGTTAGATTAGATGTAATAGGCGAGTGGAGAAGAATAGTACGAAATAGATGATATTGACAATTGTTTATACAAGTGTTTCTTTCATTCAGGATCAGAATAATATTCTGAGTATGTGGTATTTTTCTAGGCTTGTCATTAATTTATCAAATTTAAGCATTGTTGCTCGACTCGTAGTTGATGGTCCAAACAGGCAGGATAAACTCGACGGAAAGTTGGTTTTGGACTATACTCCCTAATACGATGACGAGGGTGAAGCTAAATTCTAAGAATGAAGTCCAAAAAAAAAAAAAAAAAAAAAAAAAAAAAAACAGCTTGGGATGTTTCAATAAACAGAGTACCTACATTGTTACTCCCACCTGAAGTATGTTGTTAAAAACCCTTTCCTACCTCTGTTTCCTTTATCCAAAATACTATAGCTTCTTTCTCTAGGGCCCTTGGAGACTGAAAATCAGGTCTAAACTCAAAAGGATCAACCAAAAACAGTGATTTTAAGCTGCCATTTCAACACAGGTATGTCCTATTTTTACCTTTGATTGGCTCTACAATCTAAGCCTTTCCTCCACATATAAATCATCAACTTCAATGCTTTCAGAAAACCCATCTTCTTTTCCATTTCCTATATTTTCCACCATAGAAGCATCTTCCTTTTCCTTATTCATAGAAGGTACGGTCTTTAATAAGCTCAGAAACTCATCTAACTCTTCATCTCTTCCTCTTTCGGCCAGCCAGTTCGTTATACTCGATATTACTCCGGGTTTCGGCCGCCACCCTTTATTTTGAGCCTGCACATCAAGAGCTTTCTTCATGCACTCATACGCCTTCTCCATCTTCTCCTTCTCCAAATATCCTGATGCAATTATCGCCCAACTATTAGGGGTTGGGATTCTCCCTCTATTTAACGTGTCTTTGACCATCATTTCGGCTTTTTTAATCGATCCCTTTCGAGAAAACCCGATGAGAAGAATATTAGGCACTCTAAAATCATAACACTTACAAGAAGATTCCCATTCCTTAACCAAACTCTCCGCTATATCGAGCTCATCGAGCTTCACTAAAGAACCCAACATTGTTATATAATCCCTGTTGATTAGCTTTCCACACTTGCCTTTCAAAACTCCCCATAATCTCATCATCTCGGATTTGTTTTTCATACTCGCATAGTGCGAAATGAGATTATTATAGCCTAATGCATCTTGATTGACCTTATCCTCACATTTCTTCAAGTAAAATAGAGCTTTTTCGTGGATACTTGCTTTTATGTAAAAACTAGCCACCATTGAATAAGTTCTCCATTCCATGGAAATCCGAGGTTGGTTTTCCATTTCTTCCAAAACTCGCTCTACACTTTTCAAGTCTGATCTAACTCCATAAGAATTGATACAAATTCTATAGCTATAATTATCAGGAAAAATACCATTTTCCTTCATTTCTGAAAATACTTCAGGAATTTTCTCGAGCTTCCCGGTTCTCAGATAGAGGCACATGATATTGTTATAATTAAGAACCGATGAACCAAAACCCATCTTTTTCATCTTGTCCATGTGAGAGAGGGCCATTTCTACATGGCCTTCTCTCACATAGCAATTTAGAAGAGCGCCATAAATTTGGTAAAATTTTTCCTCGTCAGCAAAACTATTGAAGAAGGTTTCGGCCGATTTTAGACCTCTTACTTGACCGATGAGATCTAACTGCACAGCATAATCCCTTGATGATGGTGAACACAGACCCTTGCTAATCATCCACTCAGAGACCTTCAATATGGACGCCAAAGGACAGAGAAAAAAATTCAGTAGAATAAACAAACTGAAAACTTCAAAAGGTTAAACTTTGAGTAGCAGAACATACAAGGCTAATACGAAAAATAGTGAGACAGATCAACAACAATGAGTAGAACTAATACTTTCAATTTTTCCCTTTCGAATAGTTCATGATACTATCTTTTTAGTTGCAAACCTTCTTGCATCTCTTCCAGAACCAAACAGGATTCATTTTAAGCACCAAACAAAAAATATCTGCAAATTTATTATTTTTTTTAAAAAGGGGAAAAGTCACAAACCTCGAGGGCATGGCCAAAGCGCCTGCAAGTACGAAGGTCGCGGATGATTCTATGGAGCTCGAAATCCTTGATTGTCCGGCCTTCATGAATCCACTGATCGAGAACTGGAATCAAACTGAGCTCAGGGTCTCCAAGAGGACTAATCCTGGCGAAGAGGTTTCTTCTATTGCAAAGCCTTCTAGTGCTGTATAATCTGGTTGCATATTCATAAACTCCATTTGCAGCTGATTTCGACGCCATTCTCAATTTTTTTCATAGGGTTCACCTCTGCTTCGGAGGGTTTTGGAGGAGGAAGAAGAAGGTACAACCTCAAAACAGTCAATTTTTTGTAAATTGAAAATGGTTAAAAAAAATTAATTTAGATATTATTAAATATATAGTAAATATATAAATGAATGTAGGGTGAAATTTAACCTTTCAAATTATTATTATTATTATTATTATTAATATCAAAATTTTATATTAATCTATTGATTATAATCTATTTTATCATGCAAAGAAATGACAGAGCGAGTATGATTTTGTGTTAATAATCATGGCAATTATTCATCATATAAAATTTCATTATATAAAATTAAAACAATATTACGTTTATTATTTTATTTTATTTTTTTAAAATATTTATTGACTAAAATAATTATTCATATAATAATGTAATAAATTATAAATAAAACAGTTAGTAATAAATTATAAATAACACGTCCACTATTAAAATAATAAAATTTAACATTATCATAAGATTAATAGAGTCAAAAGCATAATGGGTAGATTTAGTAATACACATGCCATATGCTCGTCCTTGTACAAAGACTGTTCAGCTTCTCAATTCGATGGATGAATTTTTTGAAACGAAAGACGAAGAAACAAGTAAACTGATAGTTTTTATTATTAGGCTCTAAACAAGGTGTTTAGTTCCTCTTAATATTAATTGGATATTACTTTATTTCTCGTATATAATAATTATGATTTAACAAATGAAAAATACACACGAGACTGAATACATAAGAATATACGAATTCGTAACAATCTTAACGGTCAACTCTACTTCTGGTTCTACTAATAATTGTTAGAAGCTAAATTAAAGTCAAAAGCAGAACCTAACGAAGCCATAGGCCACAATCCCATCTAACAACATGTTAAAAACCAAACGACACATTTTCTCAGAACACAGTTTCACCAAAAAAATTCATTATCACCATGTAGCACACTTACTATTGTATCTTCATGCTGACTATACAGATGCGTATTATGATCCAATAATGCGTTCAGAATAAGAGAAGGCAGAGAACAAAGCAACAGAAGAAAAAGAGAGAAACTCTACCGAGAGATTTATCGAGCTGCATTTCCTGCCTTCTAATCCTAGGACTACTATTACCTGTAACCCGATACGAGTTGGGATATGGATGCGGAAACAAGGCAGCATCCGATGTTCCAAACATCGTTGTAAAAACCATCTCTCCGAACATCCCGATAGTTGGATTTATCAAACTTGTCATCCTTGTGTCTCCTAAATATGAAGCTGCACTCACAGGATGAAGATTGTGGAAGTAATGTTGATGCTGAAAAGCTGGTCGAAGCATGCTGCTTTGATGCAGATTTGGATTTGTAGCAGAGGAACTATTCAAAGAGTTTAGGCCGAAAGGCAGTGGCCTGGGAGGTACGACCAAACCCAGATGGGGCTTCTTAGTTTCAGAATCTGGATGGGACAAACCACGGCCGTAGAGGGGAACTAAAGAAGATAGAGATATATCAGCATTACAGACGGGACATTTCTTTTGCTGCTGTGGTTGGTCTGAGGCAATTCGTACGTGGAGCCATTTGTAGATGCATGGCCAGCAGTAAAGGTGGCCGCAGAAAGTTACAATGGGTTCTTGTGCCGAGTCTAAGCAGATGTTGCAATCGAAGCATTCGTGGGTACTGCTACTGTCTGAGACTTTTGTTTTGGCCGAGGTGGAATTCCTGTTGGGGTTGAGAGAAACATCCCCACCAGATCCAAAGCCTGCCTCAGTCTCAACGAAGATTTGCTCCATAGCTGAGTGTCCTGTAAAGTATTAGTTGATGAGTATTTCGAATATTTTGTTGTATAATGATTTTCTTCTCCTGTAATTGCAAGCGAAGAGTGGTTTAAGGGAAAGAAAGGAAAATCTATTTCCACATTATGATGTTAAATATTTCAAACATTCTTAGGCAGACCATCATCGCGTCTTAATTGACCTAAAACTAGATTGTCCTGTTTCACAAAACCTTTTTCTGCCTTAATTCAAGAGATAGCATAGAGTCCCACAAAAATTCGAAACAAAAGATCAAACTAGTTTTCTAATTCCAAACAATATGAGAGAGCAGAATTAAAGAACAGCACACCATACACCAATTTAACGACACGATTTCAAGCATCCAATTACCGAACCCAAAAAACATTTCTCAATCAAGAGATCGGAATTGAAAATGGATAATCAGCAAAGCAGATAAAGAAAATTAATATGTATCAATCAAAAGGATCTGCAAAAAAATTATCAATTATCTGATTCATAAGATGGTCGTCCATAGAAAAATTTCCCCTAATATAAGATACTTTCTTGTTCTCCCCCAACTAATCACCGCCCAACCCAAAACAAAAGGAGTAAATTTCTAATACTTGTCATAAATAAACACTGAAAATTTGAAAAAAAAAACGAAAACGAAATCGACGTCAAAAGCGAGTACCGGAAAACTTGTGCAGCGACTCTGAATGAAAGGAAGCTTCAACAAATACTTGATTCGTAAAACATGAAGATCGAAGGAGAGCCAGAGGATAATCGATTCAAAGAGGAAAAGGAAAGGATAGAAAGATCTAGAACTCACAGAAGGAATGGCGGAGAACAGAAATCGGCGAAGAAAAGGTCTACGTTATAAATTCTGATGGTCTGAGACAGTCTAATTAACCGTTAATACCGCCGTTTAGGCTCCAATTTTTCACTTTTATTAACACTCTTATTTAGGTTAGGTAATTATTTAATAATTTAATTTAATTTTTTAAAAGATAATCTTATATTTTCTTTTTTTTTAATTCTCCACTCGTAATAGTTAAAATAATTTATACTCACCTATAAGAATATATCAATTCAACTAATAGACGATCGTCTAAATAAAATTCAAATGCAGAATTAAAAGATAAATTTATTATTACTAATACTTTTTATGTGTATTATATAATTCATTAAATAAATTTATTGAAGTCGGCTAAAAATAACGGATAAATGTACCACGGTTTGCTTACCAAGTCTCGTGCCTCGTAAAATTTATCGACCATCCCAAGTTGTATCCATCTTCGCGAATAATCACACTATTTGATGAACAAAGCAAATTTGGTTGCTAAATTTGGCAAAATGATAATTCATATGGCAAATACAACAGCTCCATAACTATACAAGAGCAAACTAGAGTGTTTGTTATTGTCGCTCCAACTTATTAATTCCATGCCTACAGGAATTTCTCAATGCTAGTTGTCAAAGTGGATTTGGGAACAGCTCCTATAATTGCTTCTTTCTTCTCACCAGCTTTAAAGATTAGAACTGTCGGGATGCTTCGAATGCCGTACTGTGTTGCAATCGCTGGACTATTGTCAGTGTTGACCTTGTAAAATTTGAGCTTTCCTGCATACTCCTTTGCCAAATCATCGATTATCGGGTGGATCATACGGCAGGGTCCACACCAAGGAGCCCAAAATTCGACCAGAACAGGAACGGCACACTCCATCACAAAAGACTGCCAAGTTCCATCTTCAACAGCAGGCACTGTGATTATAACAAAAACAAAAAATTGTCAGCAATACCTGAGGACCTGATCCATGAGAAGCTTATGGTAAAACAGCACCGATAATGAAAATGGGCTAATCCATACAACCGGAACTAATCTTTTCAATGTAAGGTAACTTGTTCTATTCCTGACTAGAGTTCTTTTCTCCTCTCTACAATTTGATTTTCAAATATTGCGAAGAAGGAGCCTCAACAAGACACCCTCATTGTCACAGGTGATGCTTTGCCGAGGCTTTCTGTTTCAGGTGGCAATACTCCACAATTTGGGCGAAAGAAGACAAAACGCAGCTGAAGCTCTCCAAAAAATGCATTCTAGTATAGATCAAATATATTTGAGAAGTCACCAAATTCATTTACAAATTTGCAGAGTTAAAAAAGAAAAGAAGCTTAGAAAGTCAATGGAATGGATGATAACCATTTGGTTGATAGTAATTTGGATTGTTAGATTGTAACTAATGTCGTCCAATTATAGAGCATCCAAAAAACATAAATCAAGTATGTCTGCTTGCAATATTTTCCGCAGAGATAAAGTGAGCCTCAATGTAGTGTAAGCTTTAATCAACAGCCAAAAAAGAATACTACACGTTTACAATTTTGTCAGAATTGTATAAAAAGGCAGTAAAACAACAATACATAAAACTATAAAAGAGAAGATTGATAAACACCAAACAAACTACGAAGTGTCAAAGTTGCAGCAGGTATACCATAAATTATATTTATATACGATAAAAAACAAATCCAACTGTATATGAATTGTTTGATGTCAAACAAGTTTAAAGAAACTCCACCTGATTCCAAAAATGAAAATGAGCATAATGTGCACATTCGGGATTCAACAATAGGTGTTAAGATTATAACATATTAGGTCTCGGCATAGAAGTAAATTCGACACAAAAATCCTGCCATTGGTATCTTAGAAACCAATTTTGATGAAAAAGTTATACTACACCAATATAAATCATTTAACCCACCATGGTTCCACTCTTTGAATTTCAAACAAAATAGTCGGGTAGAGCCAGCATTGTGATTTAATGTCTAAGGGCATGGTGTTCTTCTAACGTTGTTTACAACCAATCTTTCCCAGCTACATCTTTTCCTACTCATACAACAGATACTTTAACCAGATCAGAAGATCCCTATTTTGCAGCAAATAAAATAGAGGGAAATAAAACTGCAACTCTGGCTTTCAAATTTCTTGCTTTCAATAACCCTTCCCTTAAAACGAGTTTGGCGATAAACAAGCTACTCATTTCCTCCCGGTAATCTCCCGGTAAATTTCAAAGAAAAGATGATTTTTTTTCAAGGAACCACAATGCATATTCCCCTAATCCAGAACTTCAAATCAAAAAAGATTACCAAATTTTTATAATACTATTTCACTCCAAAGAAAACACAATTGAGTATCCATATAATATCAAAAATAAAATTAAACAGCAAATTCAGGATTAAAAATTTTGTTACCTTGAGCTGCAGTTTTCTGAGCCTCGCATACGATTCTTCCAGTACGGCGCGTGAATCCCGTCCTGGAACTTACCAACTCAATAGATCGGGAAGCGTTACTCCGTCTGATTTTCAGGCCTCCAAGCTGCGGCAAGGTAACGGAGGAGCGACGGCCGGAGAATGAAGGAAGAGAAGAGGCTGTTATCGGAGAGAGAACAGGAGAAGCAAGAGCCGAGGAGTGAGATAGAGTGAGAGGTTCAAGCCCGGGAGCCATTGACGATGAGAGAGAGACTGGTTCTGCGGAGGCTAGGCAATAACGCAAATGGATGACGAAGAGGGTCGATTGGAATTGGATCATGAGAGGATAGGGACAACTCTACTGTGCGGTTAGCTTCCCTCCAAGTTTTGTCAAATGGCCAATAAACTACTGCCACGTGGACACTAATCTTATTACGAGTTGTACACTATAATTCTATTAAACGACCTATATTGCAAAATCCATAAAAACTTTAAAATACATATGAAGTGAAGAAAATAAATATTTAACTATTTTATAATTTTTTTTATAATTAAAGTCAACTGCATTTTAAATGTGAACGGTGTATTTTATATTTATTTCAAGTGCAGAAAATTACATTTTAACTGTGAGTATTTTATACTCATTTCAAGTGTGGGCAGTCACATTTTCATTGCTGGTGATCGCAAATACACCTTCGTGGAGTCAAGGTGGTCCGTTTACAAGTATGTTTTTTAATTATTTCAAGTGCATATAACTATATTTGAACTGTGGACGTTTACAAATGATTGAATTGTTAACAAATAATAGTTTATGTTTTGTTTTGTTAACAAATGATGGTTTAAGATTTGTTTTGTAAGTAAAAATAATTCAAGAGCGAATTTGTTAACGACTCTGTAGTTTAAGGTTTTTATTGATAATTACTAAACTTTAAAATATTAAAACAGATAATAATAATAATAATAATTTAATAATAAAAATATTTTATTTTTCTAAAATAAAAAAGAATGAGTTTTTTAATAGGATTCAAAAGCCATTTAATATAATTTCGAACTATTTACAAAATACAAATAAATTTTTGTGCCTTAAGTTACACAATGTGTCCAGATATATTTTCCTAATATAAATACAATAAAATTTAAATTGCTTAATTTATGGTTTTAAATTGTTATGAAATAAAACCAAAACTTATATTTGCTTGATTTAAATAATATTTTAAAATTTCATACAATAAGTATAGTCTCTATTTATATTTTATGTATTTGACTTAAATTATAACTTCGAATTATATTTGCAAATTAAAATACTAACTCAATATGTCACATACGCTGCACATGATAAATTTAACGATTTTTGTCATGATCAACAATCGGACGCTAGCCCATTGATTACCTATTTGAGTTTCACGATCCCATTGTAGAACTTAACATTTTTAGCTTTGATTTTAATATTTAAGAACTATGGACTACGGTTTGATCGTGATACGAACGTTGAACCAAATCAAATCAACTCATGCTCGCTCTTACGGACCAACCAACTTACGATGGACCTGAATCCGGCACTCTGATGAGGCCAAGACGTTACCATGAATAAATTTAATCATTTCAAAGCATAATCTTTAATTATTGTTTTTTTGAGATAATTAACTTAAAAACAAATTTGTTTCATTAGAAATTAAATTCACTAGAACAAAACTGTATGAACTGTCTCCCTATCTGTATCTCTATCTCTAGCTCCCATGGAGTTGGTTTGAACAAAGTTCTGCAATTCTTAGAAATTGCCATAAACGATGAACTCCAATTTCACATTTGTTCTTAACAGAACTCAGATCTGTTATCATGAAAACTCACTTAAAACCCATGAACTCGATTCCCAGAAGATCAAATCCTGTCAGAAGAAATCCAGAATGAACCCCATTTCATCCTCTCTGACAGATTTTCATCTCCCCTCCTTCCATTTTCTAGAACCTATTCGGCTTTTCGTCGTAATCTTCATCCTCCTAGCCATCATAGGTTTCTTCCTCACACTTTCTCTGTTCGTCCTCCTCCTCTGCTACTGTCTCTGTCTCTGCCTTCAGTTTCTCCTCCACGGGAAGACCAGCCATGGCTACGGCGTATCAGAAACCATTGATCAAACCCAGATGAGTTTTCAATCAACACGTCAAACTGAAGAATACCCAGTATCGCTTCAGAAACAGGGAGCTTTTGAGAAGCTGGGAGAGGTAGTGGAGTACAGAAGCCATCGGAGAACGTCCAGTTCTGCAGAGTGCATCATCTGTTTGGATGATTTTGTAGATGAAGACGAATGTCATGTTTTTCCCAAGTGCAAGCACATATTTCATGCAAAATGTATAACCAGCTGGCTGGAGATTCATCTAAATTGCCCAATTTGTCGGAGTCGACTAATAGAATCAGATATTCAAAGCAAGAACAGCGCAGTATAGAAGAAAACGACAGAACAAGAAGAAGAAAACGATCATCTCGCTCTCCTCTCTCTCTCTATGTATAAAACTAATTCAGGGCATAAATAGACTATCAATTTCTCTCTCTTACAATTAGTCAATTACACAATATGAAACATGAAAAACAACCCATTTTACGTATGAAATCTAAAAAAAAATAACATTTTTCAAATCGATTTAGTCAACAAAATCGTGTAATCTCACGTAGCAGTGTCAAGAACAGCAAAGCTTCCTTGTTTTATTTGCTCGTATTTCAATTATAAAACCTTAAAATCATCAGAATGTCCATAAAAAATTTCAAATATTTTGGTTTTTCAGCAACTCCAGAAACCAGCCTTACACTTTGAATCCCTCAGCACGGAGGCACTTGAGATGCGCCTCGATCCATTTCGTACAAGCCTTCTCGCCATGTTCCACAATGCATTCATCTCGGAGTTTCTTAGTGTCTGGACAAGCACAGCAAATTTTCTTCTTGGGTTTGGTCTCCGAGCTGGACTTAATCACGGCTGATTCTTGCCCCTGCTTGGAATTATGCAGAGCTAAGGCAGCCGATGCATTTTCGACTCGCAAACCACCCATCTCACGCGTGCTTTAAAACACTAGATATAAGAAAAAAAAGAGAGTAATTTGGCGAGTAAATGATGACTTTTTAGAGGAATCAAATTTGTAAACTATAAAACAAGCCTCTCAAATACGCATCCAATGGGCACATTATCTTATTTGCAGCTAAAAAACCAGTTTGAAGAACTTCAACCATCATATATTTACATTACGAAATATACAATATAATATCAAAATAAATACCAATCATATCTTCGAAAACAAATATATTATTGTATCATCTTTCAATCAAGACAGAAGAACAAGACATCTTGCGACGACAATATCTAATATCCCACTAAGACCAGCGAGGATCTCCTTATCATACTGCAGCATGGAACTCTTTGATACAGCAAGATAGCAACGTGATGATCGAAAAAAGTAATGTTCATTATGTTCATTAACCATTTGTGAGCATCAACTTATTGAGGAATTTCTTCAAACAAGTTGAGGGCAACAGGTGCATACATTTTTCCGACCACCTACAACAGACAAGACTGATCCGCAGACAAAATGACCCACAGGGTTTACCATTTAACTAATGCTCACTAGCAGTTTATACATAATCAATCATTCCAGAATTTCATCGAACGAGTATCTCTAAACCCATTGGAACATATCGTCGAACAAGTGATGCGTATTTTACTCGGAATCAAATATCAATAACCCAGTTCAAAAGCATCAAACACCACCAAAGAAATATGATCAGAAGAAGAAACGGAACCCAAGAATACCAGAAAAAGGAAAAATTTTTCAACCAAACAGCACAAAAAACTGCAGCGCTGATACCTTAAACTCAGGCAGAAATTAAAAAAAAAAAAGAGTGGATGAAAAGGAAGAGTTCAGAGGTCTTACGAAATCAAGAGGAGATAAGAGAAAAACTAACCGTCCTCCGAAGAACAAAAAGCTCAGAAATTCAGAGCTATGAGGGGTTTAGAGTTCGCGTTCGCTTCAAGCAGGCAGCGATGGAGAAAAAAAAACAGCAGAAATAAAAGTTAATAAATTGTTTAAGCAGTTCGTTTGACTTAACAAACGAATTTGACCAAAAGGAAAGATCCCACTTCAATTTACCCATTAATTACTTAATTAAAGATAATTCATTAAATCAAACTCTGATGTTAATCAAGTAACAAAAGACACATCTCCATTTTTACATCAAATAAAGCTTGGATTTTTACACCACACTAATCATACTTCTCTCTCCACGAATAAACAAGAAAGAAAACCCAAGAACAAGCAAGAGCCACATCTCCAACAACCTGTTTAGGCCAATCATGGGCAAGATCCTCAACTCTTCTCCCAAAGTAAACTCTCCAACTAGCCATTGAAAGATGAAGCAAGACACACCCTTTAGCAAAGAAGCTCTGAAATTCTTTATCCCTCACAAACGAAACCATGAACAGAACAAATCCAATCGCGAAAAGGAGCAAACCAGAGAAGGAATCCGAAGTCGCGATCAGAAGCTGATCGTGGGGTGTGGATCCTTGCAGCTTGACTGCTGTTTCATGGCCATGGCTGAAGACATAGATCTCGTTGGAGTAAAACATCATTAAAGCTCCACAACTTAAAGCTATCAAAGAATGGAGAGTACAGATCAGGAAAAACCCAACCGAGCCCATTGACGTGGGTTTTTCGTGCTTAGGTTGATTCGAATTCTGATTCAAATCGAATAGAGTTTTTCGGGGTAGATTGATTGGATACGTGATTCAAATCCAATATGACTCAGTCCAATTTGATCACAAAATTACTTCAGAAGTTTACATCGAAAAGCTTGACAGAATCCCATCGTCTGCATTCATCTTCTCCATTTCAATGAGTTGATGTAAAAGAAGAACACGACAGCTTGATCAACAGACTGTTAAAGATCAAGCTGTGCCCATTAATTTACAGCCAGTGGGTATTAAGAAAATTCCTTTAGAATATGAATTGAAAGCTTCGAATCTCGATAGCAAAAGCATACCAGGCTTGTTCATCATCCAAATAAATCTTCTCTACTTCATTGACTTACTGTTAAAGAAGTGGATGTGATGAATCAGAAGATGAGAACCAGAGTTTCAGCGGCAAAATCCAACAACCACAGCTTCGATTATCGATAAAGACATCCATCAAAAGCCAACATGAACCCTAAGATTTTTCTCATCCATTCAAAACCCAACGGAGGAGAGAAATCTAATAAGCATCCGATCGAAAATCCAGTACAGTTGAAAAGGGGGAGAGAAACGGAGACTCGAATTTTATATTTGCAAGTGGGAGAGCAATCTGCCACATCAACAATTAAAAAATATATATTAGCTATGAATATGGATTGGATAAAGCAGTAGAGACGTTGGATTTGCAGTGAAACATTCATTCGGCATAGACATTGCTTCCTCTCTCCGTACCTAAACGCTTTCTCACGCAGAAAATGCCCAAACTTTTTTTGGATGGTTGCTTGCTTGATCTGCAGAGAAATTTGACATTTCATACATCTTGTCTTTTCTCGTTGAATTTTCTTTCAACGAGAATCGCTTTCGTTATTCTCCAAGTTTTACTTTTATTTACCTATATTGATGCAAGCGAGATTTTTCAATCCTGGGTTGTCGGCATTTGGACCATTAGGAAGATGCAATCTCTAATAATTTATAAAGATTGTGTGTGTACTTGTGTAGTGTTTAGAGAGAGAAATGGTATCATAAACAAATTCTCAGCAAAGAAGATGAACTTCCATGAATGGTTCTTAAAGGAAAATCAGAAGAAGACAAATGGATGAAATTTTCTCATAAAAGATACGGGATCTATCTCAACAATTTCATCATGAAACAAGGGCCGAGATCAAATCTCCTCTGTCCCTCATCGAGTAATAGAGGGAAAAATGAAAGTTATTAGAAAAACATATTAGAATCTCTACTACCCGGCGCAGTTTTACGCCGCCGCCTTGTGGCAGACTTTCTATCTCCTCTTCCGCGCTTGGTGACATTCTTCTTTAATGGAGACTTTGAAGAAACATCGCCCCTAGGCATTGTTGGCGGACGATGACGAATTAAAACCCCAGGAGGTGGCATTTGCTCAAGTAAATCCCTATGGTAAGCCTGCATATTTTAGAAACCAAAGAGCTGACCCATTTTGAAAAATGGAAGTATAAATCTTCAGTTTTCATAAATTCTTACTTCCTTTTAACTCATCCCCATCAACAGAAAAACACCATGAAAAAGAAAACTTCAAGATTACTGAGATGGAAGTAATTCTAAGGGGAACTCGGAAGAATCAAGAAAGTAAGAACGTAGACCATAAACCAAAAGAATGAAATGGCATAGTAGATTGATTACAGGATACTTTTTATGGTCCTTCTTCACAAATGGACACATGTTTCTTAGCATAATTCTCTACAAGGCGAGTTCGAATATAAAACATATAAGCATAATTCAGACCTGTATAACAAAATTACTCCTTTCACAGTCGAGAAACATATTGGTGCTCCAACCGACTCTTGCTCTTATTTTGTCCCGTACTGTCGAAAAGCTTAGTTGGTCCCTAGAAGTAAAGTGATCGACTTCATTGAACCATAGACAACTGAAAAGATTTGTCATCGGAATGTGCTCCCTAATTATCACACAACCTTCCGGAACATCTGCAAAAATTCATAAGCCGAAAACTAGAATTTGAAGCAAGAGAAAAAATGTAGATGCATGTAAAAGTGCGCATAGAAACGTATCGTAAATATACCACTTGTTATTGGAAGCTTTGCTGCGGAATAAGGTGTTAAACCCTCCTTGACGTAAAATCCAATTTGCTCATCAATGGAGGAATTGTCGTATTTTCCAGCTGCTTTGTTAGCTTC
This sequence comes from Begonia peltatifolia, assembly GCA_022433055.1. Lineage (NCBI taxonomy): Eukaryota > Viridiplantae > Streptophyta > Magnoliopsida > Cucurbitales > Begoniaceae > Begonia > Begonia peltatifolia. Next base: position 28,247,531 of record CM039519.1, read on the forward strand.
GGCCTCCTTAAATACATCAAAGCGCTTGTAGTGCCTTGAGATCGCAAAAGTGGCATTTTCACACCATAAGAACCTGGTACAAAAGTGGAAATAAATAAAATTTAGTGTTATTCTATAGTTGGGAAAAAACACGTCCATTTTCTAATATGACAATCTTCTCATCGACATCAACCTCAACAAAATGCTAAGATGAGCATCATGTTTATACAGAGTCTTCGCAACACATGAAAGAAAAGTCTGAATTTAATCTAATTTCGTATAAAGCATCGTGTACCTCTCAAGAATTTGATAAGGATCTTTAACAAGCTGAAGCTTCCCATCTATCCATATAGAATAACGAACATTTGGGCAAAGTCTATGCAACAGAAGCTTTGGAACCTGCGACGGTAAGTGATTAATGACAATTGGAATGTTTTTTTTTTTTGCATAAATACATCACCCAACTCTCATGTGTACCTAAAATAATCATATTATCCATCACACCAACAAGTTGAGAGGTCAAGAGAATTTGGCTAACTCCTTTCATAAGATCAATCCAAAACAAAAAAGACTAAGAAAAATCTCACTCGTTGACTTTATCAAGCTTTCCAATGGCACTATGCTAGAATCTAGATAAATAACTGTTGCGAGTCTACAGAATAAAAGTAAACTTACCTTTCCGTTCCGCCTTGAGTCGATACAATGAATGTTATGGACAACAATTATCCTCCATAAGCCAACCCTCTTTTTGCTGTCCAATAGACTGGAGTTCTTCACAAAAGCTTCTGTTGCTTCATCAATAAATAAAAAGAAAGGAATGTTTTTTCTCGACACAGCATGGATGTTCTTTGGTTGCTGTATAATGTCATAGTTACCTAAAAATGCAATTGTTAAAAACCACCACTAAATAAAGAGAGGCAAAAAAGAGGTCAGGCCCAGTGAATTGTAATACCAAATATGGCTGACGCAACAATGACGTCATGAAATTTCTCCTACTCCATGAGGTCATCTTCATCAATGTCAAATCCACTGTGGTTACCTGGTTTGTTTCGTTTGACAAATCTAGCACAAAAAAACACCAGCAGAATAAGTAAATGCATTTCTGAACTTGCAACTCAAAATCATGATTTTGTTACTAAAATCTTTATAAATTGGCAAAATTGTATTAAATAAGTAATACTGACCCACAATGCACTTTCATCGACTCTTTTATATCAAAAGACTCGTTTCTCTGCTTTAAGGAAGGATATCCACCAAACTCGGATCCACCATGTGGTTTGATTTTTTTTGGATTTTCGTCATGGACATATGTTAGACTGCGAAGCACAGGAGATGCTGATGAAAAGCTAGGCATACGAGCAATAGCCTGATCCACAGGTACATAACATACTGGACAAGCTGGAAAGAGAGGAAATAAGTCACAAACATTTAAAATTGTTCAATGGAAATTCAGTAGAAATGCGTTTCACTATAAATGTCAATATCTGGAAAAAACATGTACCTTTTACTAAACATAAACATGAATTACAGTAGTTAAATGTCTAAATTATCATAAACAGAAAAAAAAAAAAAAAAAAAAAAAAAAAAACTTACGTCTTGGTCCAAATCTTTTGCGATCACTTGGAGGTGGGGGAGGAAGAGCAAACTTGTCACACAGATGGGGCAATAGGGGGAAATGTTTAAGATCAGTATCAGCTGTAAAAGATTTGTGCAGATGATAAACAGGGAGGAGGGGACGATGCCGGTGTTGAGTTCTAGTTTGGTCTTGATTTGTTGCTCTTTCAGCTCTAGAAGACCTTCTTCTGCCCCTACCTTCCATTCTTGGAAAAACTGAAAATCCCAGGTCTCTCGATGTCCCATGTTCGTTCAGTTTAATATTTCCTATTCGTTCATTAACATTTGAACTAATGCTTTATTTAGTCCATCATCAGAGTATAAGCAAACCACTACAAATACTGTGTTATTTCTAGGAAATTAAGAACTGATTGGTAAACAAATATTGTTATGGAGACTCTGGAATGATTAGCATAAAATATACAAGTTAACCAAATTATATTCCAAGTGCTGAACTTATGTAGTTTATAGGAAAATTTGATCAGAGATTTTACAAACATAACAAAAAAAATAAAATAAAATAAAAGATCGAACACATCCAACTCTTACCCAAGTAAACTCCAACCAAATGTTGAACAATCCTTCAACTGTAAAGAAACGAGAATGAGGTAAAGGAACAAACCTTTATTAACTGTCAAGGAACCAGATATGAGAATCGAAAGAGCAAGGGCAACTAAGAGCAGCATTGCTACCCTTCGTCGGCCAATGTAGCAAAGGATAAAGGGGAGAAGCCTTTCCTTTTCCCCTGAACTAGGAAGATGGATCTTCGAAGGCTTTTGCGGAAGCAATGGGATTCCTTGAGCCTGCAAAACACCATTTTTCGGCTGTTGTTGGAGCCACCCATAACTCCCTGTGCGAAGACCCAAAGACCCTCCATTCATTGTAGCTTCAGGCGTTCAGTTTTCACTTTCATTTCCTGCTTTTTAAGGAGAAAAAACAAAAGAGTAGAACCAATTAACCGATCACAGCTCCAAAAATCAGTAAAATCCAACCCAGAATCCAAATGTCCGTCCTCTAATCATGGATTGCTTATCAGAGTAAATCCAGAATCGCCGTCAACAATCCATGAACACGAAATTTTTGAGCCAACATCACAACCAACGAACAAGGATAAGAACCGAGACCCTCTTATCAATGTCCCATTTTACAATCTCAAAAACCAATAAAATTACAGGGGGAATATCGCATTCCAAAAAAAATCCAACGTTACATTACCACTTGCACTTCCAGAAAGCATAGCAAATTGGTAAGCTGACCAGAATGGATAAATCTCAAATCCCCGCTCTTCCGAACTCAAATCCAATCAAACCCAGAAAAACAATCAAGATCTTCGTTTCCGCAGCGAACCAACTACAACAAAAAATCAACAACACGGAGCACTCCACACCAATCAAAATGCCACCCAAGAGAGAGATACGGGGTTTGGGGAACCAAAAAGTTTCAAACTCCGAGGGGATTTCCCCCCAATCAGAATCCGAGCGAATAATAACATACAAAAATGCAAACAACTAAGAATCTGTTGTCGGAGAGAGACTCAAACGAGAATGGCTGTTTGTGGCGCAAAGACTATTGGAATATTAATTATTTTAATTCACTTTGTAATTAATTATTAACTTAATTACACTCAATTCCGCATTAATCATTAATTATTTTCACATTAGTTAATTACCCTCTTAATAAAAATTCGAACTGCCTTAAAAAATAAAAATAAACTTTGATTCAAATTATAAAAATCGATAATTTATGGATATTAATTTGGTTAACTTTATCCGTAATGTATTTTATTCTAATTGTTTATAGAAATACTTACTGAAATTATATATTTTTCTAAACAAATTGATGAAGCGTAGATGTGTCGTTGATAATGGATATTATATTTGAAAATAATTTGGTTGCAATTACTATTACAACTTTGTGGGTCTGTCTGATCAGATTGCTACAGGTTCAGAGACTAATGAGGTACCATAATTTGGAAAAATTAAATGAAATAAATATTTGTATCATATTAGAATACGTAAGGCAGGATCTTTCTAATAATTTAGTGACATTATCATGTCTTAGGCATGCGACAACTACCCAAACAACTTGTTTTTCTCGGCTTTTATAGGCAAAGCATTTATCTTTCAACTTCAATCGCGGCTTTCGTTCGCCGATAATAAAAAAACTATAGCTTTGGATATCGTATTCATCGTTCTTAATTTCCCCGCTCTCAGTAACTTCAAATTTAGGTTCTTTCATCCCAAGATATTCTACCATAAATCATCCCCCACGCCGGCATTTTCGTTCAAGTTTCTGGCAGACCCGCTTTTTGTTGTTGACGATACATCTCAGCTTACCTCAGTTTGCTGGCAGTATCAAGATTTTAGAGATGGTTTGGTTAGTTTTCGAACAAATATCCCTTGTGGTGGAAATGTGGCACTAGATAAAGAAAGAAATTGACAACATAAATCGTTTGAAATATTATGACATTAAGACATTCGGGATAATTCTTCAATGATACAAACTCCTAAAATGTGACTTTATTTTCTATGATCTAGAGTTTGAAATGACTATTTTAGCAAACATGACAAAGAAAAGGATTAAATTTCATTATCATCACCCTCCACTTTCTTTGCTTTACACACTACATGCGCTGGAATGCAATGCAACTGAAAGAATATCACATCAAACCTCACGTTTACCCTGCTTTGATCTTTGCCTCGTTTTTCTAAATTGTCACTCGAGCCTCCTCGTACACTTCTTCCCCTGAAATACAAACTGTGTTACTTTAATTATTTTATGAAGAATAATTATAGGATTAGCTTTCACTTCATTACTTTATTACGCCGTTGAGATTGTCATAGCGAGCCATTTCAACAAAGGATTATAAAAATAACGGAGTTCACGAGCTAAGCATTCATCTTCTAAAAAGTCTCTTCTTGAATATTTCTTCAAAGTACACAAGTTTCATTTTTTCAACTAATTTCATCCTAAAAAAAGTATAAAAACTTTGACTGCTAGGTGATGATGATTATTCTTTTCTAGTTTCTATTTATTTCTCTTCATGTCTTCTGATATATCTTTTGGAAGAAAAATAATGCTCATAGTATAGGAACCAATCCAGTCAATTTTTTCAATTGTGAAACAATAAAAATACAAAGTACCTGGTAGTATAAAATCCATGTTAATTTTGCCCCATACTTCCTGCAGATTCCTCTGTAAAAACAATCAACTTTATCAGCTCCAAGCAAATTAAATAACTCTTAACTTAATCACTGCCTCTTAAACAACTAGACCACTCATTAAATTTCTAGATGTATCAAGAAAATATTTATCCACCCAACAAAATAAATGCCACTACTATCGGCCTGACAAGGAAGTAATCAAATAACCTTGATATAGATTTAAATCATGAGCAAATAGGCAACAATAAATTTTTATGGGTTCCTTTTACTTGTTTTGATACCAAAGATAAAAAAAAGAAAGTTAAAACTGCAGTGGATTAGTCATAGAATTGCTAGAAATCCAAAATAGAAGTTGGAACGATTGACACGTCATATTAGCATTATGCCGACAATAAGTATTTACACTAGAATCACAATAAAAAAGAGCACTGTAAACATGTTGCTTCACATTTGGATGGAAAAAGATATCAGACAAATAATAAAACACAAATGGTTGGCACTTTAAAAAACTTGTATCGCAACAGAATATTTGAAAGATCTCAAACAAGGATCAGTAGGGCAGAGTATAACTTTTACTAAGGCAAGAGTAATAAGCACCTTGGTTGCCACCGGATAGCATCTGATCAATGTTATCAACTCGCCGCTGTATTGATCTTAGATGGGAATTCAATGATGAAACTCTCTTCCTAACATTACAAAGCCGCGAAGCATGCTGCATAATAAATGGAACAGGTGCATCTTCTAGTAGTTGATCAAGTTCTGTACAAGTCCCAAAAAAAGACAAAATATAAACTTCCATTTTTCATGCAAGTAAAACCATCGAAGCTACTTAAAAATTCAATACACAGAAAATATTATTTGTGATTACAGTGTAAATTCTAATAAATTTGTAATTGGGTGTGATTCCTAGAAAAAGCTAAAACGAACTGTCATAAATACATATAATGGTAACAAAGTTATCCTTTCTAACAATGAAGTTTAAACAACCACATACTATGTCATTCTTTATAACTCAGAAACAGTAAACAGGTAAAAATTTAATTCTTTAAGATTGATTCTTCCAGACTTGTAGGGCTCTTCAGAATTTCCTTAAATTTCAATGTGTTAAGTCATATATCAAGCCTAAAATGTCAAAATTGACATTATTGGGGGGGGGGGTTCGTTTCCTTGAACAAAATGTCTCATAAATTAGCCTGCAACAAGTGCTTCAAGGCCAAGAGCACCAAAATTCGGCTTAGTCAACGGATGAAAAGGAGCTTATATTAGAAGAGTTTGGTCATGCTCGAAGAAACTCAAATTATTAAAACTAAAACGATTTCATAATGATTATGCGTGTTGGTTTGATGGGGCAACTTTGTAAGAAGTATTTATATTTATAAAACATAATCATCATATTAGTTCATCCTTATAATTATCAATGTCATTTTCCCAAGACTCTTTAAATTAAGCAAGCATTGTAATTCACGTTTATAATTGAACCAAAGAAACTCAAGTCTATTATTTGGGTCCCTCTAATTATTTGTGGCCACAAAAGGAAGGCAAAATATTCTAAACAAACAGCTTTTAAGCATATTGTTTCCTGACCTAATACGGTGGAACATATAATAATTCGACCATTAATAAGGAGCCATGCTTTCTACATGCAACTTAATACTACATAGTCAAAAGGTAAATTTCGCATTGATGCTCCAGTGAACTTCAAAGATAAAGCCAGAAACAGTTCATAATAAATTTTTTATTTGTCACAAGTCTCATGAGAAATAACAAGTAATATTTATCCACTGTACAAGAAAACACTTAAGCTACTGATAAGATGCACATAAAAGCATTCAAGAGAAGTATAAAAATATGGGTAGCAAAAGAAATAAAAACCCAACTTGAACTCATGTATATGTCCATTAACATGTTAGGCCAAATTTTAAAAATAATTTTCCATCTTACTTTTTTTCAGAACCTTTTTTTTGTTCAGTTTTTTTAACTTCCTCTGAGCTGTCTTTCCCAATGATATACAGTTTCATTGCCAAACAATCAACAACCACAGAGGTCATAACCATAGTCACATTTAAATAGTTGAGGTTCAGGAAAAATCTCAAGCGGAAAGGAAAGAACTATTCCATCTTATAAATTATTGAAGTTGCTCATTTCTAGATCTTCATAACACATGTTCAAACTCCTACCTCCATCTTCATTTCAAACCATCAATTAGCTCTTAATAGCAACCAATAACCATCAACAACTAGAACGCGGCTTCGGCCTCCTACCTTCCTAAACGCCTATCCTTACCAATAACTCAGAATCCGTCTCATGAAAAAGTAAGAGAAGATTTTCAAATAAATAAATTGCCTCGAAACAAGAAAAGTGAGTAAACTCAAAAGAAAAAAAAAAAAACCTCGGCAGAGACGATCGAGAGAAAAAGAGAGTTTGTTTTGGGTATTGACTGCATCGTCTACCCTAGAATCAAAATCAGTTATGACATTAGCGAAAATCGCAGTGAGCCCCACAGAAATCTCTTTTCCCTTGTCAGTCTGATTCGAAGACAATCCATCGGCCTCCACTAGATCTCCGTTCGGAGCAACAGATGTCTCCGCTTGAACGGGAACCTCTTCATCGTCATTCGAATGTATCCTCGCTGAAGAAAGGCCCTCGAGTCTTCGTCCTGGATTTGGGATCGTCTCTCTCCCTCCCTCCATTTTCAACCCCCCTCTCGCACTGCGTTTGTCAAAGTTATTATTGTTATGGGTAAATTAGTAATTTCACCTCCATTAAAATCCAAAGAATCACATAAATATGTTGTACACTTCTAGATCAACATAAATAAACTGACTTTCCCCAATCAAATAAAGTAGGTTTTTGCAATATAAAAAAAAAAAAAAACAATACATATAAAAGAGAATCAATAATATTCCGATTGATGTCCCATTGCTCGTCCGGTTGGGCAAAGCCTGAAATTGCAATTCAAGCTCGAACCGAAAGTTCGGTCCAACGAATTTGCTTTCGGAAGTGATAGAACTGTGAGTCTAATTGTTAGAGATCAAAAACCTCAAAACATAACTAAACCGTAGGACCGAAATGGTAACACAAATCCAAATTATACCTTAACCAATACTTAGAAAAATCAAGCCAAAACCAGGTCCAAACCCAAAACAAATAGCCCAAAATTAACCAGAACCAAATTGGTGGGTGGTTCCAAAATTTATCAATCTGTCCAATAATTAAAAAATAATTTAATATATTAATTATTTCACGTTTTGTAAGAGAGCATTCAATAATACTCTTATTTAAAATTTAATATCGGAACCATGGACAACAGGAGGCATCATCTAGTTCCACGTGTTAGCAAAAGAAGAAGATAGTGTCAAAAAGAGACCTGCTGGGGACCAGACTGCAATCGGACGGTTGCAACAAAGTCAAATTAAGGCAGTTCTCTTTCATTTTTTTGGTTCGATAATTCCAAGGATAAACATTTTCGATAATTAAATCCTTTTAATTCTTTAGTTATTTTTTATACTTAAATTTGAATTTTCTTTCACTCAAATACCTATAATTTCCTTTGTCTCATTATAATTTTGTATTTATTATTTATAATTTTAAATTAATTTTTACAAAACTTCACTATCTTCTTTTAATAATAATAAAAAATTTTAATGACTTTAACGCTAAAAAAAATATATAAAAATAATTAATATTATATTTATTTTTTAATTTTTAATTTTATTTTACGACACAATATTAAATCTAATGTACTTTTTAAATAATAGTGTGTAACTCTTGAGGTCAAATTCGAAGTCGTACCGTTAGATCTAATGTTTAAGACTAACATTAAAATTACGGGTACTTTTTAACTAACTGTATCTAACACGAGTAGTTAAATTCAAAGTTGTGCCCTTAAATGTAAGAGATGAGATAATAGCTATAAGCTTAGATATATTAGTGGATCAACCTAGTATTGGAGTTGATATTTAATAATTAATTGTAAAATAAAATGGATTAAGAGTTGTTCGTGGTGTAGTTAATTAATTAATTAATTAATCTTCTAATCTCTCTCTCTCTCTCTCTCTCTCTCTCTCGTGGAGGCTGTAGACAGCAACAAAAGCGGAGGTCCAATCTTGTCTTGCTCCTTACAGAGATTGGTTTCCATGTATCTTCTCCTTACCTAAAAAGGTTCTCTCTCTCTCTCTCTCTCTCTCTCTTGATTCCAGTTCAAGGGGCTGGAGATCTGGGTCTGACCCAATTGCTTCCTTCTTCTCAGTGTCTCAGTTTTTTTTACCAAAAGTCGTAAACTTAGGGACGCCCTTTGATTCAGGGAGAAAAGGGTCTTCTCTTCTCCTTCCCCATTTTGGCTGGCTACCAAAATTTTCTGGTAATTTCTTTTGCGCTCTCTGCAATTTCGCCTTCATTTCTCAATTTTCATCACGTTGGTTTTGTTTCTGCCTAGTTTTTAGACTCTGGTGTTTCTCGATCGTTGTTGTCTAGAGGGGTTTTTTTGTTTCGGGCGATCACGGATTATGAAATTTGTATCTTTTTAATTGCATGCAAGGATGTTGACTTTCCTCCATCTTTTCCTGCTTGAGTTTCATTTCATTTTTTTTTCATCGTTCTTTCGTTTTCTGGGTCTGTTGAATGGTTGATGATGCATTTCGTTCTCATGCAATGCATCGTCGCTATTCAACTTTGACTTTCAGATTTATTCATTTATGTGTTTGGTTTCAAGAACTTTCTGGAGCCATTTTTCCAAATCTGAGTTATTTTAAACATCTCTGACGACCCTTTGAATGGCGTTTTGAGTGAAGTGTAATACCCCTTTTTGCTAGGTTTGTCTAATTTTGATACTGATTTATACTCAGTCATTAATAAACCACATGGGAAGGTGTTCTACCTGAAACAGAAGATCTCGTCAATAAATAGGCGGGGCATGCAACTGTGAAAGAGTTTCAGATCCCTGCAAAAGTCTCTAAACTCAATGATCTAGAGCAGGGAAATTGAAAACTAAAAAACGGTCTTCATTTTTCACGCGTCCATGAAATAGTTGTTCCTTGTCTTTATAGAACTTATTTTGGTTTAGCTATTTACATAGAATGATGTAATGAAATTATTTAAGGATGGCATTTCCTTTTCTAGGAAGACGTTTTTTCTATTTACAGAAATGATGTGCGTTTAAGTATTCACGTCTGTTCTGTTTTATAACTATCCATAAAACAGATGCTTTTAATCTTCATAAAAATGATGTAATTTTAGTTTTCCTTTTGTGTCAGGTCTTCTGTAATTTTCTTTGGTTAGAGCCATGGGTGTTGAGGTTGATGGATTTGAGGTGGTTCAAGCACCGTTGGAGGCTTTTAGCGTAGGAGAAAAGGCTGTTCTTCGTGGCAAAGAAAATGGAAAATTTGATCAACTGAATGGATCGAAAGAGCCAATTAAGTTCGGTAGTCATGGAGACGAACCAATTAGCAAAGAAGGAAATGATGATTCAGTTGCTAACTTACCCAAAAATGCAGCTGATGAATGGCCAGCTTCTAAGCAGATTCATTACTTCTATTTTGTAAGGCATCGTCCTCGTGAAGATCCGAACATAAAGATCAAAATTGATCTGGCCGACAAAGAAATACAGAAGAAGAATCAATCTCGATTTCAGATCGTGGAGGCTCTGAAGGGAAAGAGGGTATACGTTGATAAGATTTTCTATTTGGGTTCTTTTACTTTGCAATTATGTGTCTTGGTTGTTTTGATTTGCAATCGTCCCAAGTTGGATCCAGCTATTAATCCCTTTTAAAACACCTTATACTTCACGTATCAGTTTACATTTAAAAACACCTTATGCTTCACGCATCTGTTTACATGACGTGCCTGTCTTAAGAAAAATCAAACCAAAACTTTTTTTTTTTTTTTTAACGAAAGTTCATGAATTATGCAGTTTTTGTTAAATTGATCGAATGTTTTTATAATTTTCCATTATAAGATTCATACTTAATTGTTTGAGTTGCTAGGAATCGTGTGGAAAATCCTGGTTAGAAATATGTAAAAATTTGTACCTTTTTCCTTGCAGTCAGAAAGAGCAGAGCTAATTTTTCAGATTAAAGCTCTAAAAGAAGACAACAAGCAGATTAGGACTATCGTGGATGATAAAATTAAGGAGATTGAACCCCTTCAGCAGGCTCTTGGCAAGTTGCGCAATGCAAGTAACACTGGTCGGGGTAGTGGTCTATGCTCATCTGAGGAAGAGCTTAATGCCGTTGTATGTATTTTTGAAACACAATTTATATTGCAAAATTAATTTGTCACTCAATGGATTGATATTTTCTGAACCTTTTTCTCACTTCCTGTCACAGATTCACAGCCTGGAGTACCGCATACAACACGAGAGTATTCCATTGACTGAGGAAAAGCAAATTCTTAGAGAAATCAAACAGCTTGAAGGGACGAGGGAGAAAGTCATCGGTAATGCTGCCGTTCGAGCAAAGGCTCAGGATTCGTTGGTTCATAAAGAAGCTCTCCAAGACCAAGTTAAAGTAAAGATTCTTGATTTTTCAACAGGGTCTTCAACTTTAAGAATTTTTTTTAATAATTCTTGAAAATATGTTATTATATAGGTGATCGGTGGTGATTTAGATGGAGTTAGGAAACAGCAACAAGAAGTTAAAGGCAAAATTGTGCTGCTCGAGGATGCGTTGAAGGTGATAGATGGTGAAATCAAGTCTTTGCAGGATGAACTAGCGGCTGTGACGGAAAAGAGGGACAAATGTTATGAAACCATTCAGCAACTTCGAAAAAAGCGTGACGAGGGTGTAAGTTCCACCAACTCTTCTCTTGCTCAGACGCCTATTATTGGGTTTCGTTTTTAGACATAATTCTCCTCTAATCATCATTATAAGTATGTAGGTTCGATACTGGGCCTTGCGAAGGACAGTAATTTGACTTGATTTTTTTTCTCAGAATTCGAACTTCTATCAAAGTCGTCAAATCTTGACCAAGGCGAGAGAACTTGCTGCTATTAAAGATGTCAAAGGAATTGAAGAACTTTCTTTTTGTGAGGTCTGTCTATTCGTACTCACCATTAATGGAAAACTAGAACATCTATGAACATCCCTAGTTTAATCAATTTTTTATGATGTTCATCAGGATGAGAAGTTTATGTCCATCTGGAATAGTGACAAGGCTTTCAGGGATGATTATGTATTAAAAGTTTTTCCATCACTGGATAGTCGACAATTGAGTCGGGATGGACGCATAAGAAATCCCGACGAGAAGCCATTAGTTGTGGTAGAACCATCTCCAATTACACCGTCTGAAACAGATTCGGTTGCAAAGGCAAATTCCAAACGAACTAAGGAAGATTCAAAATCTCTTCAACTGAATCCAGCACCAGCGCCTACACAGAAGGTCCAGAAAGACCCAAAAAACAAAACGGATGAGTTGAAAGCTAGTACAGAGCAAATCAAAAAACCAGATCCTGAGATTTATGCATTGGAAAGTCCAAAAAGTACATTTCTTCCTCAGAAAATTGAGATTGATCCAGCGAAGCTGAAGGAGTTGAAAAGAGAGGAGGAAATTGCCAAGGCCAAGCTGACTCTTGAGAGGAAGAAGAAGTTGTCAGAGAAATCTGCGGCAAAAGCCGCCATTAGAGCTCAAAAGGATGAAGAAAAGAAATTCAAGGTTAGTTTTACTCCCCTTTTCTGGAAAATACTTGTTAAGAATGAAATTTCAATTTTTTTGCCTATTTCTTTCTACCAACATCAAATACTGAAATGGTTTTTTTTTTTTTTTTGGTTGTTGTTTTCAACCACAGGACCGGGAGAAGAAAGCAAAAAAGAAAGCCAGAGCAGCCGGGCCTGTTACTGATACTCCAGAAGAACAGGCCGACACGGCAGAAGAAACTGCAGAACCAGAGAAGGTGATTGAAAAGATCGAACCTCCAGTTTCAGAGAAAGAGAAGGTTCGAAAGGATAACACAGTCCGGATCAAGAATCGATCAAGAGGGTCAGACGCAATTCGTCCGAAAATCATTCCGAAAGCTCTGCGAAAGAAGTCGACCAACTATTGGAAATGGGCTGTTCCTTGTGCCGTATTACTGCTAGCGATAGTGGTGGTTCTTGGATACAACTATTTTCTTGTGAAAATATGAAACTTGGATTCAGGAAGAGAATTTATGTTAAACTAGTTTTCGTGGTTGATTAGCTCATGAACATACAAGTTCAATTCATGTTTTTTGTTTTTTGGAATCTGGGAAGAGACAGACTCAACTGATGACATGGGTTCTTAGCTCAGTACTTTCATGCCTTTTTTGTACTTTGAAATTTTGATTACTCAAATTTACATTTACATATTTATTGACTCCTTGTTCTTGCTTCTACTCATTCTAACAGTAAATTTTGGAAAAAAATATATATACAAGGAAAATAAGATTTAGTGGATTTTTGTTAGAGCTTCTTGAAATTTTACTGCAAGGATCTCACCTCTGAAGAGAAATTTTATGTATTTGTCAAAATCGACGTGTTAAACAGCAACATATTTCATCAGAAAGCCACGATTGTTATTAACAGACATGAAGAGAGAAGGCCAATCTATGAACACTAAAACTGGGCTGTAGGTACAAAAGTTCTTCATTTTTTTATGTAGTTAGTGAGAAAGTGAGTGATTGTCCTGAACCCATGGTTCTCCGGAAGTGATCCATTTCCGGGTCGGATAGAAATAATCGTTTCAGGAATAATCGATTCCAATCCTGAAACGGAACAGAAAAATTGACAAAACATCAGAGGACGAAGAGATCAATGTCTGAAACAAAACCAGAAAGCAGAGCTGATTAGCATTAGTCTTTGAAAAAGATGTTTTTTTTTTTTAGTATATTACTCAAATGGTGCTCATAGTCACAGTCTAGATGTTCTTTAACTTTCGTTCATATAATATTGTTTTTCTCCTCAAAGTCTTCGCATCATTTCACTTTTCTCGTATAAGATTATTATAATTTGATTATCTAATAATTCTTCTAACTTTTCCACAACTCTAAAGAGGACTCAAAGGACAGCTGAAAGGCATACTGAAAGAAGAAAGAAGCCTCATCACCTGCAGCTTTTGCTGCCGCAGATTCTTCAACATAGCTGTTCATTTCTCTTTTCTTTCTGAAATAAGAAAAGTATGAACTGATTTTGTTGAAGATGCTCAAAAATTTCTGGCCAAATTTATAGATCATCGATGTCTATAAATTTAGTTTTTTTCTTTTAAAGAATTCTGCGTATACGTTCTAATTTTATTAATTAAACTTGGTATTTTAAGGAATGTTGATCATCTACTTTTGTTTGTTTTTGCAACATTGTCCACTGTCGTGAGATTAGTAGATTAATCAAAATATAATTTTGATTAAAAAGAAAATTCGAAAGATAATCACAAACCCATCTCAGTAAACTCATGTAACTGTTGGGAAAGAATTACATGTCTCAAAAACAAAGTCAATGGTTGTCACACAACAAGTGGCTGTCGACTTTCCTCGTCGTCGGTCTCAAACAGAATGATCTTCTTCCATTTCCCATACCACATTACGAACACGAGCGAGATAGTTTGACAAAAGAGACCCGTAATTAAGCCTATCCACAAACCCTGTATAGAAAACGACCTGTAAAGATGACTGTATTATGCTTCTTCTTCATCTGAAATGACGGGAGTACCTTAGCATGTAGTTTAAACTTGAATCCGAGCACGGATGCAACTGTCATCCCAACGAAATAAAACGTCGCCAAGTTTATGCACACAACAAAGTGTTGCCACCCACAACCTCTGGCCGCCCCTGCGACATAACAACAATTTGAATCACGATAATCATATGAGACACGGTTTGCGAGTCTGGTGAGATTGATCTATGAGCATGTAAGTTGGGACTCAGGGTCAACAACCGATCTACTGACAGGCCCAATCTTAGGCCGAGTCTGAACTTGTGTTTCCACAGGTGCGCCGACTGCTCGCCAACTTTTTTAAGGAGTTCGTGCAGATTTTTTCTTTTAACAATACGACGCTGATGGAAAAATAACATGTCCGCCTCAAAAGTGAGCCCGATGAACCAAGGTCAGGGCAATGAGGATAATGAGAAATTTGAAAAAAAATCGAGATTGAAAGAAGGATTGGACCTGACAAAATCCCTTGAATCGAATCGAATATGATCGAGGTAACAAGAAACGGTGTAATGGAAGCGAAAGCTTTGATTATGACATGACTATCACTGAAGAGGGAGGCCCAGATGTTATGACCAAAGCCAAGAGCAAGAACAATGACAAACGCGAGGAGGAGGGAGAGCTTGAGAGTGACTGCCATGGCCGCCTTCGCTTGCTTGAGATTGCCTGCTCCCAGCTCATTTGACACTCTCGTGCTGCATAATTTGCTCGAATCGATCAAAATCACCCGAAAAAAAAATGCTTCTTTTTCTTGGTATGTAACAGCAACTTATCGGTTTGTGAAAAATTTACCTTGCAGCAGCACTGAGGCCGAAGGTGCTCATGTAAGCAAAGGCTTCAGTGTTTACACTGAGAAATCGATCGAAAACTCTTACTGAGTTCATCCATGAAAAAGAAAGACAGAGAGATATAAATATACCACATTGCAATTAGCGACGTAGTTGTTTCCGGGTTTGGCATCAATCCAGCTAAGAGCACAAGAATCTCGAAGGCCCAGTACTCCAAACTTGCCAATTAGAAACTTGTGAGTTTGACGAATTGTGATCAAAATTCGGAACCTAACTCGTAAAACGATAATTCTCAGAGTTCTTCTATAAATCATATGCCAAATAAATGTTCAATTTGTATCTTACTTCAGCAAGAAGGCTTCTAATTTGTGTTTTAAGAAGACATCAATCATCAAAGTTTGAGGACACTTACCAAACCATGGCTGCAGACGGAATAGCAAGTTTGAGGTTCGTGAAAACGTAACCAAACGAATCCATCGAAAATCCATCCCAAGTATTCTCAAACTTCTTTGATTTAAGCATATAAATTGCCAAAACCAGAAACGCAATCCATATAGTAACAGAAACAGCCATTGCAGCTCCCTCAAATCCCAAAGAAGAAACATTAACAAACAAATATGCAATTGGGATATGAACGGCCATTGGAAGAGCTGAGAAGATAAGCAGTGGCACAACCTCGGATTGTGTTTGAAGAAATCTTACGATGTTTTGTAAGAATCCGTAAGCTACCAAGCCCGGAATCAAAAACTTCATGTATACTCCGGCTTTCTTAGCAATATCCAGTTCTTGATGAAGTAAAATCAGCACGGGCTCAGTGAAGAACCAAAAAATGGAAATGAGGACAGAGAAAAAGAAGGTTATGAGACAAGAGGCCTGAAGATATAACCCCAGATTTCTGTAACATTTTGCACCAAACGCTTGTCCACAGAGCGTTTCGAGAGCTCCGCTAGAACCTATCTAAACATCGAAACGGAGAACATAACCAATCACAAAAAGGAATCAACTAATATAAGAACGATGCTCCAGAACTATATCCCTCAAATTTCATGTGATTTGGGCTGCATCAGTTAAATTATGACAGAAAAAGGGCAATAACAAAGCTTGCATCAAAAGAAATGTCCAAATCAGAAAGAACAAGCTTCAAAGATTTCTTTTATAACCTAGCCAAACAGCATCATCTAACGCGTGGGAGCAGTAATTCAAGTAGACAACCATAATTTCGAGGTTCTAAGTAGACAGATGACTCAGAACAGCAATAAAATTTCTCTCAAGAAAACCCAGAACTGCATCTAGTACAAATGGTAGATTAACAAGATGAAGCTAAGAAAAAACCCCATGAAAGAAAAGAAGAAAATGACAGAAGAATACCATGAAAGCAAAGCCAGTTACAGTGGACCAAGAATTAGCAAGTGTAGCTCCGGCGAGTTCAAGCTCGCCGAGATGTCCAGCAAACATGACGGAGACCAGAGGAATCAAATAGTAAAACGCATTTGTCAGAATCATGGGAAGCGAAAACAAGATTTGGGTCTTAGCCTCCTTTGTATCCAAAATATGGGTTTTCCACCATTTCGAACCTTCTTCTTCTTCGCCATTTTCTTCGACATCTTCTGCCTGAGTTACTTCTACCAGAGATGGGTATGTATCATCCATGGTTTCCATTTTCAAGATTATTCCTTTCTGTTCTCTTCTTCGTTCTGCAAATATTGTTTTTGAAAGGAGCAGTTGAAAAGGTTCCAAGAAAGAAAAAAAGAGCGCAGTAAACAGAACCTACCCTCAACAACTAAACCACGATTTTGCGGAAAGTCCATTGAAAGCAAAAGTGCATGTGCTCGTTTCTCGAGAAAGTGACAGAAAATAGGAAGAACCAACAAAGACATACGTGTGACTATGAAAGTTCAAAAGATCCCAACTTCAATAACTTGGACAGAAAATTCATCAACTCAGGACATTTTCTAACGACATTCCCTCCTTGCTAGTATTGTACTCCAATGAAAATACTGCTTAAGTTCATCTCTTTTTCTCCAAAGCCACTTTTTTATCCGTGATTTGGCTACATTTATATATTAATTCCTTCGTTAACTGATATAATAAATTTATTAATTAATATTTATTTTAACTATTTATAATACATTACTCGATTTATAATATTTCAAGGCGAAAAAAATTAGAAATATTATTTTTGTTTCTTTGCTGTTAAAAAAACATTTATAATAATTTAACTCAAATTGTGCTTATTTATTCATTCATCGCGGTGTTTCATTTCCATGACTTCGAATTGTGCATTTTAAAGATAACGTCGTAAGAAATTTATAAACCAAATCTTAAATTTTTTTTTTGAACAAATTCAATCCGACCTTTTAATTATTAAAAATTTAGATATTATTTTCACTTTTTTCATTAAATCTAACATGTCTATATCATATTTTAACTCATTTTCTATTTTCTAACTATTTCTAACCTGATTTCGAACTCTGGTTAAAAATTGCAAGACAATCTGAATAGATTAATGCTCAGTCACTCCTAAAACTCGAACACAAACGTAGAAGAATTCCAAAGATTGCTTATTCCATATCAGCAAACCAAATTAAAGACTAAGAATGTGCATAAACTTCAGCATAGTAATGATATATATAAATCATTTGATGTGTACAGATCATCAATAAGGGTATCTACATAATATTTACAAGTTTGGAAAAGTTTCATTTATTTTTTTCACAAGCAATAAAAAGTTTACATTCATCTAATCCGAATCTAGCATCTTATCATAAACCTTAAAAAAAAAAACTAGTCCAACTCTGAAAATAGATGATGGAGACTTGAAACTTGCTTATCTGAACATACCTCATCATCATTTATGTTTAGGGTCATAAGTATTTTTCGTCTTCAAAGTCGAGACGATGACTTTTTCAGCCCATTTGATATTGTACGATAGTCGTAGACCCCTATCCCTCTTTTTCTTCCGAGGCGACCTGCATTAACATACTGCACAAGAAGAGGACAAGGAGCATACTTACTGTCTCCCAGACCAGAATGAAGAACTTTCATAATAGATAAGCAGGTATCCAAACCAATGAAATCTGCAAGTTCTAAAGGACCCATTGGATGATTTGTCCCCAGCTTCATTCCCGTATCAATATCTTCCTTAGTAGCTACGCCGGTATAAAGCGCAAAGAATGCTTCGTTTATCATTGGCATGAGTATTCTATTCACAATAAAGCCCGGATAATCCATGGAGCATGTCACTGTCTTTCCAAACCTGAATAGTGGACACTCTCAGAAAACCACCCGAAAATATTACATCGCCTAGCAATAGTATATGGCTAAACACCAAAGAAAATAAAGTAGAGGAAAATTAGCCATGGGGGCATGACATGTGATAGTGGGAATTTAGTACAAAATTAGGTACAAAGCATCACTACACAATTAAACAAGTGATTCTACATCCATAAAACATGTAGAAGACAAATTACATGATTTATTAAAAGTTTTGGGAAAGAGTTAGAATCACAAATGCCTGGTTAAACTAAAGGTTTGGATCAAGAACAAAGAATTTAGATGTCCCGTTGCTCATATTTTGCATCGCATTTATAAGTTTCCTACAACAATTAAGGATCAATTTTCCATTTAAAGGAAAGACACAGACACTGCACCTTTCTGCCAGAGCTTTTGTTGAGTCGAAAGTCTTGTCAGACGTGTCAGCACCTCTCACAATCTCAACAAGTTTCATAATAGGAGGAGGGTTCATGAAATGCATACCAATCACCTACAATTAACAAATTTCCATAGCCAAGTCATATTCCTGACTAAAACCCCCACTATTGCAGTCACAACAGAAATAAGAAACCACATTCATTTTTTATCGACACAATATTTCATTAGGGATATAAAATAACCTCTATACATAGACTTGAGGCCTAACCTTGTCTGGTCGACTAGTTGCTGATGCTAGACAAGTTATGGAGATTGAACTTGTATTAGAAGCCAATATGGCTGAACCTTTCGCAATCTTATCTAGTTGCAGAAATAGCTGTTTCTTCACTTCTTCAGATTCCACAATAGCTTCAATGATCACATCTGCAGAGTGAAGTTCATCCAAACTAGATGTACATCGTAGTCGTGCCAAAGCATCTGTTCCCACTTCCTGTTAAGCAAGAACAAAACTAGAAAAAGTTTAAAATACACGACTGGAACTTGAACACCAAGAGTAAAAGAGCATATCCCTAATTATTTGTAACATTCTCTGTTCTCACAGTTCATTACACAGAAATGCATAGGTAGACCTGTCGCCTTCAGGGAGACGAAAATATGTAGGTTATCATATAGTCATAACATTTCTTTTATCTCGTAGAACTCATTAAATTGTCTGTCCTCTGAACATGGAATATATGGTGTTCTCTTTTTAAGGGGGCCAAACTGATCTACCAACAGATATAAAAAGCTAAATTATTGTTGATGAGAAAATATGCACCTAATTCTATTTTCTATCCCCATATTATTGAAAATTCAACCAACTTGCTATGAAGAATTAGTGATCTCAGTAGTCATGATAGTTTCACTCCTGTGGTAAGGCATATTACAGAAAATATGTAGGTTTCATCAACACCAAAAGAAAAACAGTAAAGAGATAAGGAAACGTAAAGAATATGATACAGTTTGCACAAACATTTGCTCCTGATTAAGTATTTGCAAACCATTATAAAAAATGTATCATTCAATATATAAATAATTTTCTCAGTTCACCTTCTTTCGCTTAACCATTTGGCCTCTTTAATACTACATTAGGAGCTTTATTTCTTCAAGATACATCATAGGTTTTGCAGAAAAGATTTGAAAATCTGAAGATTTGGATTAAACAATTGGAAACACAAATCAAAGCTGGGGAACTCGTAAATTGAACAAAACAAACTAAAAACTCTTAAAATAATCTCATCAAAGTGCCAACAGAACAACACAAACCCAGTATAAAAATATAGATGGAAGAAAGAGTATCTTACGCGAGAGAAGTTGCCTTTCGCAACCAAGCGTTGGATTGAGGAGGATATGGATTTAATGGCTCTAGCAAGAGCGTCAGGGTCGGTGTCCACAAGCCAAACGTCGTAGCCATGCACGGCGGAGAGTTGAGCGATTCCGGAGCCCATTTGACCACTACCCACCACTCCGATGGTCTTCATCTCCGCCATTTCCACTGCCTTGAACCACTCCCAAGTAAGAAAGTAGACCGTAGCCATCAGGCGTGTTGGATTGGATAGTAGTCAACGTCAACGCCATGACGTCAATGGGAAGGAGCAATATGGGCTTTCTTGTACAATTATGTGACTGGCCCAACCAATTTAGGTTTTAATTTTCCTATTTAGTTTATTTATTGTTGTAATTATTAAATAATTTATAAATACTTAAAATAAAATATTAATTATATTTGTTAATAATTGTCACTTCATTAGATAAAATTCAGAATTAATGTGTAAAATTAGAAAGTAAATTTATAATTATTTTTTTTCTTTCGTTGCATTCCCGCCAGTCGATCATAAATTTAAATTCGATCGAAAAGTAAACTACAATGTTCTCGTTGATGTAAATGATTTTTTCGTCAAATTTATGATTCCTCCTTAAGACCATGAAGCTATAAATAGGATTTATATTTTTAATCTTCAAATAATTATCATAATGTCTTTGACCTGAGATTGGGCAACTGGCTGCATGTGTTGGACTTGAGCCAAAATAACATATCAGGAACAATTCCCGGATTGATCTCGGAGATGGAGAAGAATTAGATTTATCAAACAATCTTTTTGGATCGATACCTCCATTGTTTAACAAGCTTACATTCTTGTCTAGGTTCAGTGTAGCATATAATCACTTGGAGGGAGCAATTCCGACCGGAAGACAATTCTTAAGCTTTTCAGGCTCGAGCTTTGCGGGTAATCCTGGACTTTACGGAAATATATTTTCTCCCTGTCTGGAGATCGATGGAATCGGCAAGAAACTAAAAAGTGTTTGAGATTCTGACTCTCAATTAACTGGCAGAAGCATCATTTGCATAACATTCATAGCAGGCATTGGAATGGCTTTGCTTTTAGCATTTGTTTTACTTAGATTATCAAAGAAGAGAGTAGAGGTTCTGAATGAGGATTTTGCAGACGAACTAGGACCCAGGACCAGGACCAGGACGAAGCAATTGATTATCCGAGGCTTATGGTTCATCAAAGTTGGTGCTTTCTCAGAATTCAGAGTGCAAAGATCTTTCCTTTGCTGGCTTGTTGAGGTAACTTCAGCCAAGCAAACATAATTGGGTGTGGAGGATTTGGTTTAGTTTATAAAGCCAACCTTTCTGATGGCAGAAAAGTTGATGTCAAAAGACTTTCCGGCTATTGCGGTCAGATGGAGCGAGAATTTGGAGCCGAAGTCGAAGCTCTGTCTCGAGCTCAACACAAGAACCTTGTTTCTCTTCAAGGGTATTGCCAAAATGGAAGTGATAGACTGTTGATATACTCCGTGGAAAAAGGAAGCTTGGACTATTGGCTATTTGGCTTCGCGAGAGATTCGACAAAGGCTCATTTTTGAAGTGGGAAATTTGGCTCAGAATCTCTCAGGGCTCAGGTCGAGGATTGGCTTATTGCATTAGGACTGCGAGCCAAACATAATCCACAGAGACGTGACATCCAGCAACATACTGTTAGATGAAAATTTCGAGGCTCATTGGGCCGATACTTGTAAAGCCATTCTCTCCAAAAGACCATTTCTTTATGCGAGCAGGGATTGCTCGATGATATCAATTATATACAAAGTTATTTTGAGGATTATATATGTGCGTATTCTCTATAATTATTAATTGCTCCTTTAATTTTACGACTAGTTTCGCGCATCGGGTTCTCGAATAATTCACTCATCGATAACCGATATGTCTTGCAGAAGCAAATATTTTCTAAAAACTACTTTCACAAACAATTTATTTTATTGAAGCAACAGAGATGACTTTACAAAACCAGTGGGAATCTGCAAAGAGGAGTTATTCAACCATCACAAAAACTCAGATTCTTAAAGAAAACACTTGGATTCATAGAGGAGAGTAAGCATAGAAGAACAGTTGAAAACAAACCCCCAAATTTTACTACTCATAGCTAACAAGTATCCTCTGAGTTTCCGACCCAGCAATCATGTCGCACCAAAGCAGGTCCGAAAGCGCCATCGTCAAATCACCGACTCTTCCTGTTCATGCAAACATTTATATCAAATTTCTGATCTTAGAAACCAAAACTCATAAAACCATGATCACAACAAGTAATTCTACCAAAAAAAGATGATGTTATGAACAAAAATATTGTTTCTTAATTTCATGGGTAAATTATACATTAATAATCTTTATAGCTTGCATCCTTGTGAAGATAACTTAGGGAAGATCAAATGAAGACATCAACAGAAATGTATAGATAGGATCGAAAGCATTTACCGTCTTCGATGGATTGTCCGTCCCACTCAATAATCGGCAGGATCGGGA
Source organism: Begonia peltatifolia (assembly GCA_022433055.1). Classification (NCBI taxonomy): domain Eukaryota; kingdom Viridiplantae; phylum Streptophyta; class Magnoliopsida; order Cucurbitales; family Begoniaceae; genus Begonia; species Begonia peltatifolia. The sequence goes on from CM039519.1 coordinate 28,270,224, forward strand.
GCGTACTTCCAACATACATCATTTCAGAAGCCTTTTTGGCTTCATGTAGAGTAATATTTGTAGTTTTTACTGCTCTCAAAAGACCCTTCTCAACCAGCCTTGGTGCAAGTTCTAAAAGCCTCAAAGCCGTACACCCACTTAGAATCTTATCAAACAATGGCATTATAAGCTCCTTCTCACTGTTTATGAAGGCAACGTTAACATTTGGACCTTCTGCAACATAACCTTCGTCGTCGACCCATATCGAAGCAAATGCTCCTTTCTCTTCAGCCTCCATTTTCGAAAGCACGTTTGGGAGATAATTCACGTTCTTCATCGTAGCAAACTCGGGTGACTTCATGGGGATAGTAGATGTTATGACTTTGACCCCTTCTTTGCACTGAGAAACTTCATCTTCGATGACGACTGCATAAAATGCAGATTTTGAGCAGCCAGACGGTGAAAGCAAGAAATCTCCAGGCCCTGCACTTAACCAGTATCTTAAGGTTCCTTTTCTGCACTTAGATGTTGATGTGAGTTGGATAAGAATGCTTCGGAGAGTTGATCGAGGAAAAGGAGAGCTGATTTTGGCCTTTGAAGCCGATCTTAGAAACCGATCCAAATGGACATCAAGCTCGTATAGATACCTGCTTGGGATTAAGAGAGTATGAGAGCAAAGAATCCGAGAATACAAAATTTGAAGTTGAGAATAAATTTTTTACCCGTTTAAAATTATAGCCGTGTCGAACACACCATGGCCACGATGAACCATGTGATCATCAATTGGAATTACCATCAATGCTGGATCAAGAATAATTCCACCAAAAACACTGGAATACATCGCAGGATATGGTTGCTTTTTTATTAAGCTCCAGCTTTCATGCAGTTTCTCGACCAACTGATCAAATTAGATAACATTGTATTCAGAATATGAAATAAGATGAGATTTAAAGTTTTCCAGCAACAGCAGATCCTTCACTCATTCAAAGTCTCTCCAAAACTTTCATTTTTTTGTTTGTTTTAGTCTTCATAATGTTTCTTTGATGAAAGATCAAAGGAACTGGTCTCACACAATCAGACAGTTACGATTCAAGAGTATAATCGGCTTTCTCTCTTCTGGTCAAAATTGAATTTTGAAAATAAACCCCATTGGATTACCATCTGTTTCCTTTTTCAGTTAACTTTCCAATTCAACGAACATCAATCTGTTCAGACACAAATTTCAAATAAATAACAAAAAAAGAGAGATATGGAGTCGAAACCTCTGTTGATGAAGAGAAAACATGAACTTTGAAGTCACTCTCGTTTCCAGCCTTCTCTGCGTCATTAAAGCGAACAGTTGGTCGACATAATTATCAATATTTCAAAGTAGTTCAGGGAAAAAAACACCACAACCAATTCCAACACATAGAATCGAAAATGAAAATGAACCTGTTTGCTGGTCAGAAGAAGAAATGAAGTTCTCCATCAGAAAATATAACAATGCAAATAACAGAGCCGATAGAGGATGAAGAGTTGAGAAGGAGGGTCAGTGATATAACGAAGAAAGTAGAGGGAAAGAGATAACTGGTAAAGACAAACAGGCCTGGAATTTGTCGGTGCAAAGAGAAGAGAGCAATTTTAAAACTTCCATTTTTGATTGTACGTGGTGTGTCGTGACGCAGAAGGTATCGATCTCAGGCGTTTGCGGTTTGTCTCGTGGCGGATGAAGCTTTACACAAAGTGACCGGCCGATAGACATCGGATGGGCTGAGAAGCGGCGGAGCACAACAACCGGTCGTTAGAAGCAAGACGAAGAGAGGAGACGATGGCCTTCTGGTCTTACATTTACGTGTTACTGCAATAGTTATTATCAAAGTATTAACATTTGAGATTATTTAATAGTATATCGTCAAAATATAATATTTAAATATAATATCAAGAATAATTTAAATATTAACCTTTGAGATCATTTAAATCTAAGTCCTTATATATCATGTTTAATATTTAATAAAGTGTTTAACTAAATTATTGACAATTTATCAGAATTCTAACATTTTAAAAATAAATATTTAATATAAATATGTTGTACATAAAATTAAATTCTTCGCTCGACATGGCATATCAAATTCAAAGCCGGATACCAAAATCCAATGCCGTCCAACAACATTTGAGCCCAAAAATTTTGAAATTAATCAAAATATTGTACAACAATCCAAATTATTTTTATAAACTTAAAACCCAACGTTTTACTTCCAAAACGGGGCTTGAAACGATTCGAGAACGATAGGATGAAGATTTAGAAGGGAAGATGGATAAAAATATTGAGCAAGACATATTCTAAAAACCTAACCTCAGATATCAAACTTCCCAATCTATTGACATCAATGACTATGATACGCAGGCAAAAGAAGAGTTTTCGAATCAAATATACCACTGAAATTCTTTTAATCTTCGCTGCAAAGACGAAACAATGATAATTATAGAATTATAAAAGAAAGTCTAGAAATTTTCTCCCTCATTGAAGAAGTAGACTTCTTTCATGATCCGAGTTGAGTTCTACAAATCGACTTATAGATCGATTAAAATAAGTTTGGTGGACTTTTTTTCACTTCTTTTTTTGCCGTTTCAAGGGAAAGATAGATATTTGAGGATGAGAATAAGATAATTTTAAATCTTAGTTAACAATATATTTGAATGTACATCACCTAAAGGTCTTTACTCACTTTTGAAGTGACTAGATCGACCAATAATCGCATTGTAGACCAATTTTCGAATTATTCATTGATAACTTGCCATTTGACCCAAAGGCGAGCAATTGTTCAATGGCTGATCCATTGTTAACTTATTGGCACCACATCACAACTTTTCCGTGACCATATCTTCGGTCAAATAACCACAAGACGAATTCCAACTATTTTACACAAACCCTAATTTGGATCACGAGTAAAGCTAAATAGAAATTTTAATTTTAAACTATAATATTAAAATCTTATATTTTGTGTGCATATCCTTCATTCATTGAAGTAAGTGGTCTATTATTTATATAGTAACTGTAACATCCATAGTCGAAGTCAACACGTATTTGTTATTAGAGTTAGTTATAAATAGGATGTACTAGGTAGCAAGAGAAACTTTACATATAAACTATGCATCTTTCAATCTCTAAAAGGTATAAGATTGTGCAATCTCATTGATATGAGTTGAGCTCTCATACTGGGTCATTTTAGTCTTTACATGGCGGACTGTCACAATCTCTCTCTCCCTCGTTGATACACTTTCTATTGGTTATTGGTTTTGATACAATTTGTAACGTTTTCTAATGTTTCCGGTGTAAAGTTGTTCACTTTGGGTTAAAACTTATACAGATTTGTTCTTGGATTAGCCAAAAACATGGAGTAAAAAAGAAAAAAACTCTACTTATATACCAAATATTTTTCACTCTCCAGACAATGTAAGATTATACTGACCATTCTAGATTTCACTCGACGGACTGTCACAATTACTCTACTAGGGAACCAATAAGCAAGTATACGACACAAGTGTGTAAAATTAGAAGAAAGTAAACACCTAGTGTTAGTATTGAATTATTTGCACGTGATTTAACAAATTATTGAGTCAAAATATGACTAGACGTGTAATTCCCTACTGCAGATCCCATTACATAATATACACCTAGAGACCATCATTTAAACCCTAGATATTAGCAATTACTCAAACAATACAACTATTGAAATCAAACTTACAATTATACACATATTTCAAGTCACTCCAATTGAAATTTCATAATGGGGTTGCCGTATTTAATGCAAAATTTAAAATTCATTAAGAGACAAGTGTAGTACCATGAAATTATTTAAAGAATTGAAGATTTTCCTACACTGTTACAACTGCCGTTGTGCTATATAACTCATATATAATGTATGCATGCATGCATGCATGCCTATGGCAGAGAGAAGTCGTTTTGCCATTATGGTGCCTGCTCGACTACAGTTATGAGCAACTTTAATTCCTATTATGGTTATGAGTTTATTAGAATCTTTCTTTGTTAAACAACTTATTTTCTTAATATTTCATAAACTAAACATTTAATTATAATAACAATCTACTACCTATAATGCTGATAATATTACATCCATGCTTTAATTTTTGCGTGCCAATATATTGGTACATTATTTTATAATCTATTACAATTATAATTACTTTAATATCTTCAAACTAATGTCCTTTAAACCAATTGTTTAAAACAGTTTTGAAAAACAATCTCCTAATGTTATTTCAAGGAAAGAAAGAAGGTTTTAAATCAGATTTGATCTCATATTCATTTACAAAACAATGTAAGAAAGCTTATCATGCAAAAACAAGAACGATCTAAAATTATTTTCGCTGCCAAGACTCAGACTATACCAATAGAAATACACCATATTAGATTCAAAACATTCCAATCAATTCAAATATGTAAAATAATAGGAGGAGGAGGTGATATGAAATGAGGGAAAGGAGAAAGGAAGAAGAGGATGAAAAGGTGGCGTGTGATAGGACTGGCTCTGTCTTTTTAAGTATTAAATGTTGGTACGATGGTTGCAGAAATAGAAATATGAAAACAGCGTTACTCAGCTCCAAAAGCATTTAAATTAATGTTAAAACCAATTTCAACCTTCAATTTTTTTAAAATACTTTATAAACTAAAAATCAAAAACAAATTAAATATTACATTATTCAAAATATAACAAATTAAATTATATTGGGGTGATAACCCGATCACCTCCACTCTTTGTTCACGCCGAGAATGGGGGACCGATCTCAAATGAACGCCTCCATTTTTTATTTATCATGTCTTCATTTTTTCTTTTATAAATTAATTTTAACAAAAATCAAACGATATTGTATTTATTTGAAATTTTATCACATTTTCATCAAATCATGAAAAAATAATTTAAAAATTTTTATAATTTTTTAACACTGGTAAGATTTATTATAATTGTTTTATAAAATAATTAACTAAAATTATAATAAATCGTATAAGTGTTAGAAATTATGAAAATTTTCAAATTATCTTCCATGATGTTATAAACGTGTGGTAAAATTTTGAAGTAAATTTAATATCGTTTTATATTTTTTTTAAATGAAGAAGGAATAAGCGTAAATAGGAAACGACGGACTAAAAAAATATCAAACGATATTCGATTTACTTAAAAATTTTATCACATGTTCACTATATCATGAGAAAATTGATTTTCTAATACTTCTATGATTGATTATAATTGTTTTACTTATACTTTATGAAATAATTTATTAAAATTATAATAAATAGTGTTAGAAAAATACAAAAATTTTCATATTGTCTTCTCATCTCATGATGTGTTAAATATGTAGTAAAATTTTTAAATAAATTTAATATTTTTTTAAAAATTAATTTATAAAATAAAAAATAAAAACGTGTTAAATAAAGAAAATTAGTCCGTTCATTTGAAATGATTTGATTTGTTATATTAGGATAATTTAGGTTTTGATGGATAGAAATTTTAATTTATGGAGTATTTTTAAAAACAAATTTGTATTAACCCTTTAATTTAATTCTTTTCGTTATGGCAATTTCTCTCTTTTCTCTTTCTTTGTGTCTCCCTCTCTCTACGTCTCTACCCTGCAATTATTGCATGTCTGTCTGTCTGTCTCTCTCTCTCTAAACTGCATATAGAGTCAGACGAAGTGACAGAGGTGAAGAGAGAAAAACACATTATTTTATGCATAGCCATGTCAAATTATCAATACATCTTGATCTTAATTCAATCTTTTTCTTCTGCTACACGGATTCATCAACTCCCTATGAAACCCATTTAAACTCCACCTTCTTCTTCCCACTTCCTCCTTTTACCTTCGACATCCCTTTCTTGTTCTTGGATTCCCATTAACTGCGCTTCTCTCTTTTGGTTTTTCTCTGACATGGATATCAGGGCTCTGATCATTTAAGCCATTAAAATTTAACTTTTTCGTCTGGTTTTCGCTTCATAAAAGCTTCCTCTATAAACCCTCTCTCCTCTGTTTTGCTTCTCAGTTTCAAATATTCGGCCATGGATATCTACCAAAAAGCTTATTTACCTCCCGGCTATCGGTTTTACCCAACGGACGAAGAACTCATATCTTCTTACCTTCTCAAGAAAGTTCTTGACATTAATTTCGTTTGCAAAGCCATTGCTGAAGTTGACCTAAACAAGTGTGAGCCCTGGGAGCTTCCTGGTAAACTCACTCATCTTTATCTCTCTAAAAATGTTTTCAAACTACACTGAATTTCTGCGAAAGGTTAAGAATCCAGTACTATTCTGAATTTCCCAACAAAAAAACTCAGCTTATTGCGGACTTGATTTTTGGCTGTTTTGCAGAGAAGGCGAAAATGGGAGAGAAAGAGTGGTATTTCTTTAGCCTCCGGGATAGGAAGTACCCAACTGGACTGAGGACGAACAGAGCTACCGAGGCTGGATATTGGAAGGCGACTGGAAAAGATCGAGAGATTTTCAGTTCTAAAACTTTTTCTTTAGTGGGTATGAAGAAAACCCTAGTTTTCTACCGTGGAAGAGCTCCAAAGGGAGAGAAAAGCAACTGGGTTATGCATGAGTATAGTCTTGCCGGCAAATTTTCTTACCATCGTCTCTCCAGAAGCTCCAAGGTTCTCTCTCTCTCTCTCTCTCTCTCTCTCTCTCTCTCTCTCTCTCTCTAAAACCACTACAAATCTGAGTATTTTTTAGATTTTCAAGTCATGATCTACATCAAATAGGTTTATTCTTTATGAGCCTGTCTCCCTCCCGGCAAAATAGGGTTTTTTTTTCTAAGAATCTATACTCCAAAACAGACCGGCTAAGGTTTCTCTTTTCTTGTACACATTTTCAATTAGAATCTCTCTCTCTCTCTCTCTCTCTCTCTCTCTCTCTCTCTCTCTCTCTCTC
>CM039519.1:28277132-28298728 GCA_022433055.1 Begonia peltatifolia
CTCTCTCTCTCTCTCTCTCTCTCTCTCTCTCTCTCTCTCTCTCTCTCAAGAAATTTAGCTACTCAAGATGAAAGTTAAATCTTAACAGACCACAAAATCATCTCATAATCTGTGTCAGTCAAGTTTCTTTAAGAATATCTGCTTTCAGTGTACCCTATCCAATCATTATTGCCTAACCCATTCTGATAAATGAGTGCTTTGTCATTCAATCATAAACCCAAGCTTTCAGGTTCTCATGCAGACGTCTACCATTGATTCAGACCTTCTATTTATTATTTTTCCCAGAGTTAATGCACCAATGTCCTTGCGTACTAATTTCTAGTGCAGTAAAAATTAAAGAGTTGATCGTAATTTTGTCCATGTCCTATGATTATTCGTTGTTATCGAGGTCATTTCTTGAAGGCTCTGAAATGTCGTAATTTAATCACTTGTACCGTCGCCGATTGATCTGAGTTTTATTCTTGATTGATACTCTTGTTAGCAAGTTTTGATTGTTTACTGCGATTTAAACTCCACTTAATCTGGCACAAATCTCACTTTTTAAAACCAATCACTAATTACTAAATAGAAAACACAAAAATTTTGGTGTACATTTTCCTGATTTTATTTTTTTTTCCGGAATGGGTAGTTCTTCTGACAAGATGATAGCTTTTTGTTGTTAACAGCATACCTTTAATTCTTTGAGCTCACTTATATTGCTGATGGAAATAGGACGAGTGGGTTATTTCCCGGGTGTTCCATAAGAACTGCGTCGCCTCAGGTGGTGCAGCCTCAGTCAGTGTTGGATCGAAAAAACCCGGCCGTGTCAATGCGCCGGTAATGGGTTTATTTCTGGATCCAGGTTCTCCGTCGTCCGTCTCTCTACCTCACCTGCTTGATTCTGCCCCGTATCCGAACACATCCACTGCCACTACCTCGTCGGCTAATCTGACCGGCCATGACACCTGCTCCTTCGACAATCCAACAACGAGGGAGCACGTGCCCTGTTTCTCCACGAACAGTGTCGACCTCTATCAGCCGCCGGCGCCACCTCAAGAGCTCACTGGGATAGACAGTTCAGTCGAACTTCAAAGAGCCACCGGTCTCTATTCGTTTCCAAGCTTAAGAAGAAGAGAATCTCAATCTACATCGTTTCTATCTCCGGCGACGATCACCCATGTCGCCAACAGCTTAACGGGAAACTGGCCTTTGTCAGAGGACGCGAGGCCAATGGGTCCCAACGAGCTTAACTGGATGTGGACCTACTAGAGGACAATTTCATTTCTAGCCTTGAACTTTGCATAAAACTACGAGTTGTGCTTTGTAAACCCTGTCAATTTAAAGGGTATTTTGGCACTTCACCGGAATTTCTAGCTCTTAAGTTTCATATGGTAATTAATTCTATTGTTGTCCATTAAATCTATAACGAGTGCAAGTATATAATCTGTATTACAAAATCAAACACAACAAATATAGAACTTATAATATTACACGTGTGATAGTCCGTCCTAAAACAATGACTACCTACAATTTCACATCGCTTGAGAAAATAAAAATTGAGTGATTTATAAGTAGAGTTCTCATTCTAACCTAATTTAATTAATTTTGTTTTAAGTAAAAAATAATATGTGTGGAATTCAATTTAAAAAAAATAATATTATATTGAGAACAACAGAAGACTGTATAATATAAATGATTAAATTATTTCAACTAACATTTTAAATTCATGTTTTATTACACGTAACGAGACGTTAATGTCGAACTCCATTTTGTGAGTTATTTGTAACCTTTACGACACTCGTTATACCAGTCAATGTTGAACATTGACCACTTAGACAGGGGACCAACCAACTTACACAACCTACGACATTAAATTTGCCACATATAATTTGATTGCCACTTTACATCTTATCTCGAATCTTATATAAAATTTATGTGTATTATATTTATAATTTCCAATTCGTATTTACCTCAGAGCTACATTTATGTGTATTGTATTTTTTCTTGTTCGATTAGAGAATGTATTTCGAAGGTATATTTAATAAATACTATGCTATTATTAATTTCTATTTGGTAAAAATATATAATATGTTGAAAAATAAAGACAAGAGCTAGAACATAAACATGAAAGTCTACAATTTTTAGGCATGGTACCAACCTATCCAACATGACCAATATGTAGATATTAAATCTGAAGCAAAATTGGTGGCCCGACCTTAGTAGGATGTAGCACAAACACTAATCGAAAAATTTTAAAATAAAAAAATAAATTTAGATTTATTATTCTTAAATAAATTTAATTAAATACAAAAAAGCCATTGTGGCCTAAAAACACCAAAAGACAACAATAAAATGAAAATATTGCGAATAATAGTCCTTTATACATTAATTTAAAACACGAGCAGTACATAAATTCACAAATGTGATTTAAAAAAAATGCGACTTACCACTTCATGGTAAATACTAAATATAAACACTAATAACATTAATTTTTTAATCATTTAAAATTTTGAAATTATTGATAATTTAAACTTTTAATATTACGTGTAAACTAGAGGTTTGAATCTTCTTTATAACTTTTGTTTCTTTGGCTTGTTGTATTAGTTTCTTAATCCGATTTAGAGGGGGTAACGAGCTAACGAACCTAGAACGTTGGGTCGGATTGTTTTGGCAAGCCAACCCGCTTGTTCGTCTTCTCTATGGTTGTGTATGCCAACCTTGATGAAATTTGCGTGTGATAATTTCAAGCTCAAACAAGAAGCTCCACCTAGCCAACCGACTCGGCTTCCTTCCAAACATGCGGCTCTGCCGATCAATGAAATATTAAATCTTGTACAAAACCTAACTTGCATAATCTATCATGAGTGATGACCATACCATATAGAATTTAAATATTTCGCGGTCAAAAACGATTAAACTAAACTTCTATTGCTACTTGGATCCTTGCTTTGTTACAAATCCAGGTTTGATGTTTAAAGTTAATCCAAATGTAGCTTTAGTAGAAATGAAAATATTTCTTTAAAATTGATACATTCAAAGAAATCTAGTAAACGATAATGGGTATTATTATCATTTTAATAGAATTAAATTATATAACGCAAATAAACGAGGATAAAAAATAAACAAATAAATTATTTCTCCAACGTAATTTTGTGAACAAAGCGTACGAGAAAGTAACAACGTTGATTAATTTATTAGAGAGACAAATTTAGATCTAAAATAAAAACACATCAACGATGTATTTATGCTCACGATAAATTATTATTGATGATGCATAGGTTTTGCACGTTGTCACTGTTATCCACACCACGCCGATTATTCCACGAAAACTAAATTCCAACAAAATTACCTATCACTTTGTCTTATTCTTCTTCCTCTCTTCTTTGTCTGGCAGCAACTAAATCTCCAGCAGTTTTTTCATAAATTCATCAATATAACCACTCATGAAACCTTCTTTCCTCAACAAACTCCTCCATTTCTCATGGTTTCTCTTCAATGTTTCGCAGACTTCATCTCCTTCACTCATCACAGCTTTAATGGCTTCACTTAAACCCTCCTTCGAAAAGCAGCCATTTTCATCTCTCTCGACCTCCTTTGCCAACTTAAGCTCACCGGCCAAAAGTCTGGTGTTCAATATCTGATCACCCAAATGAGGAACTAGAACAATTTGACAATCACTCATCAAGGATTCCCACATCGATCCAAATCCACAGTGATTAACGAAACAGCCGATGGATGGATGTTGCAGAATCAATGGCTGCTGAACCCATCCGCCATTGACGATTCCTCTCTCTCTTACCCTTTCCTCGAACCCCTCTGGATATGCTTCTTCCACGGAATCACAGCCAATTGGAGGCTTTAAAGCTATGAAAAATGGAAACCCTGATTCCTCAAACCCTAAAAGAAGCTCCTGAAATTGATTCTTCTCTAAAATGTGTTGGCTCCCAAAAGCACAGAATATCACAGATTTTCGTTTGAACGTCGACAACCATTTTTCCCATTTCTCTTCCAGTTTTGATTCTTTTGGTTCTGGTAAAACAGGCCCTGTAAGTAAAACTCTTCGTTGGTATTGATTCGCGATGTATTTACACAAATCTCCTTCGACTTCTTCGCAAGTTCTTATCGAAATCGCATCAGATTCTCTCATGCCGGTCGTGGTTCTCTCGTAGAAACTTATTCCGTCTCCGAAAGGAAAGGAAATGAAGAGCAGAGATCGAAGTTCGTGTCTATGGAGAACAATGGAGGTCGATGGGTATCCTTCAGGTGGATCACGTAGCTCCTCTTCAGTAATTTGCTTCTCTTTACTCACCATTCTCGCCGGAACCAGAGCTATAGCGATGGCTGCGGCGCTAACGACGGAAAAGCAAACGGATTTGACCCCTAATTTTCTGCAGATCTCAGGTACCCAGTGGGCAAAATCAAAAAAGACGAAATCTGGTTTAAGATATTGTAACGCTTCTTCGACTTGATCTCGAGTAAGATCCACAGCCGTGGCGAGCAAATGGTTGAGAAAAATGGGTATTTCTGAGGCAGTTTCAGTGTTTGGAGGCAGGCCTGCAACGTGAGGAACGATTATAATTTTGAAGAAGATGAGATCAGGGTGAAGATTTTGGTTCTCCAACAGGATTTGAGCCTTTCTGGGAAGCAAGTAGGTGATTTTATGGCCTCTTGAAGCAAGTTCGTTAGCAAGATGGAGAAATGGAGTCATATGGCCAGTTGCAAACCAAGGAAACATGACCATGTGGAACTTTTTCGATGTTTCTTCCGCCATTTTTGAGTTGCAGGTTTCAACAATGGAGTTTTTTTTAATGTTCTGCAAATGGAAATTGAATTTGGCGACGGAAGATGAGTTTCAAGAACGGAAAATAAAGCCTGAAATACTGGAATTTGATTTGACTTTCTATGTAAGAAGAAATTGAGATGCTATTGTTAACTATCATAGTATAAATAGGGCAAACAAAAATAATAATAAAATTACTATCTCAGTAATTCACAATGATATATGATAACACTGTCGACAAATCATGCAACTCTGTAGGCCAGATGCAGTCACATCGACCAATTAAGTCTGACCATAGCCTAATTATTAGGCTTATTATAACAATATTAGATTGACCAATCAGAAAATTATTATAATGTTTATATACACGGACCGATAAATTTGTCCATAAAAATAGATAAGAAATGGGGAGTCCCTCGGACCCATGAATTTAATATTCACGCTAGAAGGCTTTACAGAAGAGCAGGTGAGAAACGTGTAGCTCAATTTCAACTCAACAAGAAGCTCCAGCTACCCAACCGGCTCGAAAGTCGGCCAGTCAATGAAATATTAAATCTTGTACAAAACCATAACTCGCATTGTCTATCATCACTCATAATCATGTCATATATTTACTTAACAGAATTCAAATCTTTGGTGACAAAAGACCGTTAAACTTGAAGAGATCAAACTTCTATTGCGACCTCGATCCTTGCTTTGTTAAACTTCGAGGTCAATGTTTAAAGTTAATTCGTTCGAAGAAATCTAGTTAAAATTGACATTTATTATTCATTATAATGAATTATACTAATTAATATTTTTCACGTTTTACAGCGGTGATATTATTATTATCGATCCCATCCGATTTCGTTGTTATTTTCCCAACAAGTAGGATCAGAGGAAGGTTATTATGGCGGGAAAGATTGAAATTGAAAAATTCAACGGAAATAATTTTTCTCTCTGAAAATTAAAAATGAAAGCACTATTGCGGAGAGATGGTTATATTATGGCTATCGGCGACATGCTTATGAATGTTAAAGACGAAAAATGGAACAAAGCATATGTGAATGCAAACTTCTCAGATACGAAAGTGATGCATTCAAATATAGACTTTAGGATTCGGTTGATAAGAAGATTGTCAGAAGTCGGAATACATATTCCTCGGATGCAGAAGTGATGCATTCATATATATGCTTTGGGATCCGGTTGACAAAAAATTTGTCAGAAGTCGAGATGTTGTCTTCTTTGAAGATCAAACCATTGAAGACAAAAAAAAAAAAATATAGACCTGAATGAATTTCGAAGTACATCCTAAAACATGTAGATCCTTAAGGATCTAAGAGAAGAGACAAAGGTCTTCTCTGATAAAAGGAAAAGAAATAGCGAAGATTTTTAGAGGGAGAAAAGAAATAACATGAGAGAAAAATAAGTGTGGTGCTTTTGTATACATGGTGAATTCTAAGAGGGTTGAATTTCTCTTAGTAAATATTTTCTACATATTTGATATCTAGAAAAATATTATAAATCCTATTTTTCATAGTGAAATTTTTCTGGACTCGGTTCCCATGATTTTTTCTCAATTTGAGTTGAAAATTCTCGGTGTTCATTTTTTACTATTATTTCTCTTATTTCTTGGTCATTATAATCTTACAGCATCATAAAATATTCCTAGTATTTTTCGTATCACATCTGCTATCGTTTCTCGTACTACTTGGTTAGTGGTGTAATTGTACTGTATAAGTTCTGTTTATGAGACTGAAATTTAAGTGGATTGTTTGTGACCCTCCAGTCTTTCCTAGGAGATTACTTGAAAAGATATTTCTGTTTAAAGAAATTGCTAAGAATATTCTTTCTTAAAAATTATACTAATCAGTATTTCCACGTTTTACAACAGTGGTATTATTATTATCGTTCCCAGCCGATTTCGTTATTATTTTTCTGACACATAATTGCTCATGAAATCTTATTTTCTCGACAAACTCTTCCATTTCCCGTGGCTTCTTTTCAAAGTTTCACAGACTTCATCTTCTTCACTTGTTACAGTTTTAATATTTTTCGTTACACCTTCCTTTGAAATTGAATTTGGTGATGGAATTTGAGCTGAAGAACTAAAAAAATTTAAAATGAACTACTTGATCTCTTTCTCTGACTTTTAGTGATAATGCAAATTATCCAAAATTAACAAAATAATGACTGCTTTATAAATATGCATATGGAATTTGTCATATTTAATTAAATTTCAAAACTTGTTGGTTTTTTAAGTTATTTTACTAAAGATAAGTTTTATTATAAAGTTATTTGTAAGTTACAAATAAAATCCAACGTACTCTTGATAATTTCTTTATTTCAAATAACAAAAAATAAAAAAAAGGCTACTATAATGTTTATTCATATTCTTATTTAAATTTATAAATCCAAAAAAATATCATAAATTCGTTCTAAAAAAATATTCAAATCAACTTTTTCTCGACGGTTAAACGAGTCTAAACAAGCGCATACTTCGGCTCGATTAAGACCAAAACGATATGTTATCGTCCAGCAATCATATCGACCATATACCATTAAATTATATACATGATAGTTAGAGGTAGAAAATAAAGTTGGACATTATACAAGTTCTAAAAATATCTCCCATGACCTTAGCACAATCAGGCAGAAGATACCACTACTATCTTCCTCAACCAACCAAGCTCTCTCTCTCTCTCTCTCTGCGGACTCCTCAAATGTTGCAGTCTCAGAACCTCCTCGCCTCCAACTTCATCTTTGCTCTCTCTCACATTCCAAAATCCTTTCTTTCTCCTCCTACTCTCTTGTCCTCTCCTCTCACTTTACCTTACAGACCCATCACCATTTCCAGACCCGTAATCAGTCCATGTTTTGCCCAAGTCTCCGAGGCCACCGACTCCACCATTACTGCGCCAGAGGAAGGTCCCATTGAGCTTCCACCTTCTGCTTCTTCGTCTTCCATTTTCGCTACCAACGACGACCCTTCTCCTATCCAGGTAGCCACCAGTGTTCTTCTTACTGGATCCATCTCCATCTTCCTTTTTCGCGCTCTGCGTCGTCGGGCCAAGCGAAGCAAAGAACTGGTACTTCTTCTTTATCTCTTTTATTTCGTTTTGATTTCTTCCTTTATCCAATTTTATATGTGGTTCTGATTTGCCTCGGAAATTTTCTATTTGCGTTTGATTGATACTTTCTTATCATTGTCGATGAAATTGCTTTCCTTCCAATTTCATTACTTTGGGTCTAAGGTTTTGAAATTTGTTCTTCATGGCTTGGTGCAAATGCAGGGTAGCCTGCAAAATCATCACATTCTACATGAATTAATTTGAATTTTCTGAGTATTTTGCAATCTTTTTTTGAGAAGTGAACTCATTTAAATCTGAACTATATGAAATAGTTCATAACTGATGCATAATTGGATAAAGACAACTAAGATTTGCTTATCCACCTGGTTCAGATATCCTTTGCACATTTGATTTCTAATCTAAATTTATAAAAAAGCAGAAGTGATAATCTAACTTTTCGTTCTTTTCTGTCAAGTTTAATTTTTATTTTTTGGGTGTAACCATTTGGATTTTGATGCATTGATGCTGGTATAGTTTAGAAATTTAGGTCTTCTGGAGCTAACAAATCCATAAATGAGGAAGCACTGGATAGCTTGAAACAAATCAAAACGATATCAGTGGAGAAGCGCCCGCCTTCCCCACTTCAGGCACTGCTGGGAGCAATATCAGCTGCTGCCATTGCTCTAATTTTGTACAAATTCACCACTACCATTGAAGCTTCACTAAATCGGCAGACACTATCTGATAATTTTTCGGTATGTTTGAATTTTTCTTTGACACTCGTGATTTCATGTTTTGGGATCCCTTTCTCACGCAGAAGAATGATCTTTTTTGGGTCATTCGAATAGCCGGTCTGTGTTATCTGTAATATAATGAGTCAACATTAACTGAAAAGTTATCAAAAGACATTTAAAAGGTTTTTGTAGATAAATTCATTATCAAAATTTTTGCAAGCGACATAAGCTGGAGAGAAGCTATCATTTTAACCGTCTCCAGGTGTATGTTATATCCACTTGACATTGTCTTGTACGCATTAATGCTCTGCTGTTTTGCAGGTTCAACAAATAACGATTACCATAAGGTAACTCTCGTTTGCTGATTTATGGTCTATTTGGTTTTTTACTATTAGCTTTCTTTGATTTTCTCATGATTTGTTGTACCAGGACTATCATTAATGGCTTGTGCTACCTAGCAACATTTGTTTTTGGCGCAAACTCTATTGGCTTGTTCCTTTATTCCGGTCAGTTGTTCATAAATTCCTTTAGTGATGACTTCACAGAGAAAGAAACGAACAAAATAGGCGATGAACGAACAGGGTTGACAGAGTCAACAGCTCAAACTCCGACTGCTAATAGCAAGGAGGAATCTGGCTGGGGCACGAACGAGGAAACCAAAGATGAGTCATAGAGATAATCCTATTGGAGTTAGTTCTACTTTCTCTGTGAATGTCTTGACTGATATTTTTTTTGCTCCATCACTTTCATTTTCTTCTCCATGTTCTTTGTGGTGAAATATTTTAGAGATGAAATGGTCTTGCAGAACACTACTAGAATTTCATGCTTAGAACTAGGAATATGAAAGAAATTCGACTAAGCCTAGTTAAACCTGGATTGCTGTGGCTGCGAGGCGCAGATAATTGCGTATATGGGACTACTGAGTTTTTAAATTTTGCGTATAATGTTTGTAAATGCGTATCATATACACGAAACATTTGAAGACATAAATATTCGTATTGACAGGTATGTATATATGCATAGTTTTATCGGTGTATATTATCAATCCAGACAATTTAGGTAGATGGATTCGTCTAAGTATTGTTTTCTTTCTCCTGAGTCACTTGATCAATCTTTAGATCGATGATTATGTACTGAAAACTACTTATCTGCTAACTGGATTTGCATATGCAGAAAAATATGAAAATATTCCTTTTCCCTGTGAACATTGGCAGAGAAACTGTGGAAGAAGATGCAAATAATTGGCTTCATCTTTCCCAATTAATTAATTTGATAATATGGTTTTTATTTCTCAAGATGTCGCCTTCTCCACCTGTAATTCACACACATATACATCCAATTGTCCAACAGCTCATCTTTCCCCATCTGGAATTTGATAGACATGCATGCATATGTATGTAGAAAAAGAGGATTTTGAACATTAGGGGTGATTCAACTATAACCCATGTTGGAAAAGCTTCAAAAAAGTAATATTATTAAAGCAAAATCCAATCTTCAGCGATAAAAGCTTACATTTTTTAAATAAAAAGGAGGGATCTTGACATTGCTTTACTTTCAGGAAACACCCGAAAGCATTGCCAAACTTTTTTTTTTTTTTAAATTTAAATAAAACCTTTTAAGAGAAAGGTTAAAAACCATGAATTGTCCTCCGACTCTCCGTCTTCGACTTTCTAGTCGATTTCACGATGGAGCTACTTTTGTTCCTCCACTGTTTTAATATAATTACATCGATGAATAAGTGTCACGTTCCTGGTAATAGAAGAAGAGGAGACGGGAAAAGAGCGGCTAAAATTATTTAAAAAGGAGCATAGAATCAATTCATATGGTTGAATTATTTGGTGATAAAATGACTAATTTATCATTTTCAAAGCTGTCCAAATGTCCTCTCACCACATGACTACTTGAGGGTGTCCTTCATTCAGTCTTGGTGGCCCGACTTTTTTAAGTACACATATGGATTTATCTAACACCATATAAATAAATAATAAAATAATAGTATTTGTATATTTTAATGTACTGATTTATTATTTTATTTTATTATTTATATTGCAATTAATGAACGAAAGGATGGCTAATTCTAAGATGATTCATTGATTTAAAATTAGGAAAAAAAATCAAAATATAACTTTACTCAGTGAGACGACAATACCCCTTAAATTACAATCAAATTACCACGCTATTTTTACCACGATTTTTAAAAACCTTTTTACCGGCAGTCAAAGCCCAACCCAAGCAGTGTTCAATCCGAGTCTAGCCGAACAATACGGCTCCACCTTTGTACCCTTCCAAAAGAAAGAATCTGGAGCCAGCTTAGACGCCGATTTCCTTGGCTCCGACTGACATCGAGTCAGCGCAAACGGCTCGCGAACCTTGGAGAACGCTAGCTTCTGCTCTATTAACGACACCATCGAAGCGGGAGTCATCGCCGGGAAAGAACAAGACGACCTCGTCGGCGGCAGCAATGGTTTTGGTCTTTCCGGTGGCTTGTTGTCGTTCCCACCGCGCTTCGTGGGTTCGTCGGAATCGTTGATTTTGCAGACCTGCTTCTTCTCCCTCGCTGGTTGCCATCTGATGAAATCGGTACTGCAAACCCACGTCTCCTTTGAAACCTCCATTGATAACTTTGGTTCGTACATCATCAAAAGCAAGCAATCTGGTAGGACCGAGCTTTCTTTCTCTGGCTTTGAGTTTCCCCTTTCTCTCTCCTTTGACTTTTGATTCTGAGTTTGTGAA
The DNA here is from genome assembly GCA_022433055.1 of Begonia peltatifolia. Classification (NCBI taxonomy): domain Eukaryota; kingdom Viridiplantae; phylum Streptophyta; class Magnoliopsida; order Cucurbitales; family Begoniaceae; genus Begonia; species Begonia peltatifolia. The sequence continues at coordinate 28,288,409 of CM039519.1, forward strand.
TTTTCAGACTCTGGTCCTTCACAGGTCGTTACTTCTTCTTCTTCTTCTTCCCCGCCTCTTTCTGCAACTCCATCTTCTTCTGTTTGTTCTCCAGGTTCTTTGATGTCTTTTTCTTTGATTTTGGCGACCATTTCTTGAATTAAAAGGCCAGAATTTTCTTCTCCTTCAAGCGTTTCCTCCTTCTGTTCTTCTAGTTCGTTGCTTTGTCCCAGCTGATTTTCAGTTTCTAGACCTTTTCCGCCATTTTCGACCGCGTCTTCTATTTCTGGATACTCGTCTTTTTCATCCTCGTCGCCTTTAATGTCCTGTTCTTGCTTGAATATTTCTTCTGGTGACATGTTATGTATGTTTTCCTCTTCGTTTTCTTCTTTTTCCTCTTCAATTACAGTGGCAGAGGTCTCCAAAAGTCGTTTAGCAAGGGCAGCCATTTTTACAGGATCAGATCTGCATCTCATAATCAACAAAGCATTCTTAGGAGGAACACAAACACTCTCAAAACCAGAGTACTCTTCCTCTTTGAACTCAATCCCTTCAAAAAGCTGTCTTCTTTGACTGTCTTTTCGCTCTCCTCCATCTTCCACCACTAATTCCACCATTAATGTCGTGCAAGAGCTCGAAATTCCCGGTTTTCCGTCCTGTATCTTCTCCCTCTCGCTTGTAAAGCAGTTGAAATCAGCTCCAAACCCTCTCAAAGCTTCACAAATCGTCAAAGGCAGATGAACCCACTTGGCGTTGCTATCAGTCAAATACTCCCTCTGTGATTTCTGAAACTGTGGATTCAGAATAATTTCCGCGCTTCTCCTTCTCGATCTGCTCCTCATCTTTCTCCCATTTCTCTTATTCTTCTTCACTCTCACTTGGCCAATACAAGTCACTTTTGGAGAAGTAGGTTCCGGATTTTCAACAACGCGAAACATAGGAGATGCCTTTCCGCCATTGAAGCTCCCACTGGTTCTTAGTCTGCGACTCCGCGAGATGGCGAGAGAGACTTGAGGCGGTTCTCTGCCAGAAACCCGAACTGGGATGAGATGAGACGACGATTTTGATGAGATTTTCATCGAATCAGAGGAAACAAAACGAGAGGTTATCAAGAATACGAAGATCTCCAAGGAGCTTCTTTAATGGCGGCGCTTCTGCAAAGAAGGTCGCTCTAGATAAGTTGCTTTCACCGCAACAAACTCATCAATGTTTGTGAAATCATCATGAGAAGCAACTGGGTTCCAACCACGAGGCTCTGCAACTGCAGAGAGAGAGAGAGAGAGAGAGAGAGAGAGAGAGAGCTGTTAACAAAACGGAAGGTAGTGAAAGATATTATGTAGGTCAAGGTGTAATGATAAGGTTAGGGAAGTTCGATGAAATTTGAAAGGACAGTCTCTGTTCCAAAGGATAAACCCTTCTTTCCAAATTTCCAAACCAGCAATTCCATCTTTTTATGCAAAAAAACCGAACATTTTTTGTTCGACAAAAACCAACCCGACATTTGAATGAACCGAGATTAAAAAACTCGGTTCATGAAATACAGAAAGGGACCGAAAAAGAGTTCCATGCTTGATTTTATATATCGATATATAATTCTTTAAGAAGTCGCGTATGATGAAACTTAAAAAAAATATTACTAATTGTTTCATGTCAACCTCGTAAATAAAAATTTTGATTAAGTTTTGAAATTTTTTTTGCTCGATCTCGATCTTTGCTTTAGAGTCCACGTTGTGCGTGTGCGTGTGTAATTGTATAACTAAACCAACCAATATTTAGGGTTTAGTTAGGGCGTTGATCAAATTCACCTACTTTAATTGATAGTTGAATTATAGATTAGAAGTTGCTTGAAGTTAAGATTAAATACTTTGTTCAATTTGTCTTTTTTTACGCGTGAATTATCCTAACTCCAAATTAGTTGTTTATTCTTTTGTTTTGAGAGATAACTCTGAATAAATTATATTTGTTCATTTTGTATTTAATTATGCGAAAATTGTAAATCAAGTACTATCAAATTGTCGATCTTCAAAAATGTAAAAAATTTTGCATGCAACACGAGTATTTAACAAGGGAATGTACTTAAATTATATGCGTATTGCGATACCTTGTTCATCTTCATCAATTTGTTACGATTCTAAGCATGCTACATTTATTAGTTTAAAAGTCTCCTTACAACTCTTAAAAGTCAAAATTCAAAATTTCATTTTTGGTAGTTGTCTTTCTCTCTGGTAATCAATATAACTAAATCTTGCAATTATAGCTTTATGGTGGGTATCTTGTAGTCTAGCCTGTCATTAAAAATGAGATCAAATTGACTTGGAAGAATCACTCTCTCTCTTTTTTTCTTTGCTTCTTTTCCAAAATCACGGTAGAATTGGTATCAATCATTTGACTTAAACGTTGATTATTTCATTCTTATACTCAATCTAAACAATTTCGTCGCGTGACAGTAAAAGTGACTACAGATTTAGTCAATAGTAACAGAGTTGCATCATTTTGTATTACTTAGAAAATAAAACAAAAATCAATACCCAAATCTCACTAAATAAAACACAAGTAAGCAATGTAAATTTCAAATTTACCCATTTTGGAAGGAAGTACAAAAATAAGAAAGGCAACAAGGCATGGGAATGAAATTGACGAGACAATATATAATTGCACATGCTCTTTCCATTGAAGACACGATAGACAACTTTGATTTGAAATGTTCATCATTGTCTTCTTGTAATTAGAACATGAATTTCAATCATTTATCTTAAAAGTTTGGAGTAATTCCTCTTCTACTCCTACTATCTTGACTAAGTTTCTTTCAAATTGGTCATATTTTCTATAATTTTATTTTTCAAATTTTATTAAAATTAAAATATATAACTCAAAATGATGACAAAATAAATAAACAAATTTTTATGAATTATTTATTTATTTATAATTTATCGTATTAATTATATGTTTAAATAATTAAAGATTTGTCACAGCTATTATCATTTGATTTCTTTCAGCACTAAAAAATGGACGGCTGTGATTGATTTGCTTTATAGATAATGGAAAAGTAAGATGGCGCGTGCTAACTAACGACGGTGGCGATGAACTTTTAGAGGGAAGAAAATGCCTCGCTGGCCTAACGTTTCCAGTAACAAATCCTTTCACTTATTTTAAATTAATTTTTTTTATAGTTTTTTATCGTTAAATTTAATGAGTAATTATTTTTAACAATCTTGACGCGGTTTCTCGTTATTACGACAATTTGTAATTTAATTTCAAACTGTATTGATTTGTCCGGTGATTTCAAACTTTCAAGATATCAACATAATTTGAAATTACGTTAGAAATTTATAAATGAGATTAAAATATCTAATTAAAAAAAAAACATACTATATATATATATCTTGGATTAAATCCATTAGATTTAACGAACATATTTGTGACATGTCAAAATTGTTGATAATTTAAAGCCGGAAGTTTGATCGTTCAAAAAATAATTCAAAGTGTAATTTACAAATGAATCCAAAAAAAATGCCTGTCTTTTGCGCTGCGAGTTGGTCGAGTGTAAAAATAGTTTCCAAAAAACTCGTTAAACCGACCGGTTTCTTATATAAATCCAAATTTTCATTCAGCGTTTTAGTCGTCGATTTAAAAAAACTAATTTACATAAATGACACATTTCAGAATTTAGTGTATGAAGTCTAATGACCTCTAATTTTTGAGCGATCTTGTTTTTCTTTTGTTTGGTTTCTATTTGATTCGTCCTTTTCACACCCAACAATTCTTTCATTTAATTTATTAATACATTTAGTTTGAATTATATAACACTTCATTCGTGCGTACGCATAATCTATTAAATTAATTATTTATATTATACAATAAAATTCTACTGTAAATAAATGACATAATTCAATTTTATTAGATCTCTTAATAGACTTCAACTTATAATTATAATCAAAAATATAAACCCATCGAATAAATGTCAATAAATCCAAATTTAAATACTCGACGGACTTAGTTATTAATAAATTATCGAATACATCTCCAAAGAATGGGGTCAGCTGACGGACGGTACGAAGGTTGTATTTATTGCAATTAATTGAGGAGGGACAGAGGGAGAGTGAATAAGAACAAGAATGTGCAAACTCAATGATTCCAAATAAATGACCAAATAATCAGAATCACAGGTAGACACTGTTGGCAGCACATGTCTTCATTTATAGCTGAACAATCCAGATATTGATTCAGATTTCTCATAAACATTCATCATTTGCAATCTCAAATCTTCGCTGAAATAGAAGTCTTACAGAATATGGGGTTTGGATCAAGTGCTAAAGTTCCATTTTATTTTTTTGACAAACCATAGCAAATAAAACAACCCACCATCCCCAGATTATCTCCATCAAAGTTACAAAATCGACATTAATAAGATACTATATATAATGAGGACAACAGTAAGAAATTCCTCTGATTTTTATCTAGTAGAAGCCATAAGCCATAAGATTGTTGACCTTTTTCCTTCATCAGGGTGTGGGTGTGGAGAGCCTAAACACCATCCTCTTCAAGATTATTGACCCGCTCACATTCATCGATCCATTCGCTGTATCTGCAATCACAGCAGAAAGAGTTAAACTAAATGGTTCGAATCTGATGAGACCCATTTTCAAGTGTAAAATAAGTTAATTACAACTTACATGTCTATTGGTTCAGTTAATGCTGCATAACAAAGAAAACAAACAGAAGTGATCAGCACAGCTTCAAAATGTATCGAAGTGAAATAACTACAAATTTTAAACAAAAATTTGAAAATTTGTGATGCAGTAAGTAAAACCACTCCTCCAAAAGTAATCAGTAGAAGACAATTTAATGATTAATCCTGTTTAGAGCGTAACTTTAATGCGGAAGTATTCACTTCCTCGACTAAAATCCAAAGCAAAAAACATGTGTGCATCCTCAACATCAACTTATATACACAGAATACCTGTGACAGTGGTGCTAAAACTCTCTTGGCAAATCCTACAAGAAGCTTCTCCAATCAGGTTCTTCATATCACTAAAACCAAACAAACATTATTCAATGAGAAATAAAGAAGAACCAACATAGTGAAAGAGATGTGAACATACATCTAGGAATACAATTTTAATCAATATGTGCGTATATGTATTGCCATATATCGTTTTATACAAATCAAGGAATACATTTGTGTTATTGAATCAAGGAATAGACATAAAATGCAAATATTCTATGACAAGAATATCTGCAGTGTAAAAGTTCTTTTTTTGTAGGAAAGTTTTTTATAGTTTGATTTCATTTTTGAGCTTTTCTCCAGGCTCAAGATTCACATTGAACCTCTTTAAGTTGGTGGAATGCATGACACCATTACTTAGTGAAAAATTATTACATAAATAAACCTCCTTTGAACAGATGATTAATAATCAATGACTCGAGGTCTATGTAAAAGAGATTAACCTAATCAATCACCAATTAGTTCTCATGTTAAGAAGAAACTAAATACTTACATACGACATTCAACACTCGTTCCATGATTGCAGAACGGACAGCTGAAGACAGTATCAAGCTTGTCCATTCGCTTTTTAGGTGGTGGCTTTGCTCTTGACTTCCTTTTCCCCATTTCTTTTATAAGACACCTCTGTTGTAATAAAAAAATCTCCATATTAAAATTATTTAAGAAAAATCATCACATAACCTAAACCAATTATTTTCCAATGCAGGATTTCTAATACAATTTAAACCACTAATCAAATAATAGATCCTTCCCTTTACCAAGCTAATTACTAATCTAGAAAATTGACTAGCACGAGGTTAATGAAACTTTGCACGAATATTATCTACTTAATAGAAACAGATAATTTAAACTTTAAAAACATAAAATCAAAACCAGTGTGATCCTGACAAATTACCCTCAGTACTCCACGACTACTGATAAAAAACAACCTTTACCAACAAAAACTCTAAAAAACTAACTTGGCATGTATAATATCAATTTTACTTCGCTAAAAAGTGGGAAAAATTCTCGCTAACTGGTCTGACTTTATGAATCTTACCAAAGTGAACAACTCAACCAAAACGACCGCTATCCATTCAAGAGAAGAAGGTGAAACTAATGGAAGCAAAATAAAGTTCTGTTCATATTCCTCCGAATGATTCCAAAGCGGCAAGTGATCGCCAAATATAAAAATTAACCATATCCTAACGGAAAATTCTATAGAAAAAAACAGATCTTTTCAGCACGACCGAAATCAACCGCAGGCTGTGAAACAATTAAGACATCAAGTCGAGCATTACAGAACTCCCCCAAGAATCCACCGAGTCGAACAAAATAAAAACCTAACAAATCACCAACTGGAAAAAACAAACCCTAACGATTCAAGTCGTAAAACAATCAATCAAATCGTACCTTGGGAGAGAGGGAAAAAAATATAGAGTGGATCGACGCAGGAAGACGATTTCTGCAGAGAGAGAGGAGATTTAGAGAAAAGCAGAAGATAATAATCGTAGCTTTCCGAAGCTAAGAAGTCTCCCTCGAACGTATAGTCAAAATTATCTTAAATCTTTATAATTAATAATAACAAATATAAAAACCAGAGTAATTAACTATAAAAATATTAAACTCCCGATCATTCACAAAATCAATCTTAAAATATTTTCGTTAACAAAAAAAAAATCTTAAACTATCAATTTACTAACAAACATACCCGACGGGATCCTGTTCATGAGAATGGACTCCCCGTCTGAAAAGTAGGAATCATTTTCTTAAAAAACATTTCTAAAATATGAGTGAATATGTCTAAAAATATAACAAACAATATCAGATTTATTCAAAATTTTTAACACATTGAAAGTTTCACGATTTTTAACACTTTTATGATTTATCATAATTTTTACTTTTTTAATAAAATATATCCATTAAAATTACGTATGTCATTCAAAAATTTTGAAATATTCACAATAAAAAATAATATTATAATTTCATTTGGAGTTGAAAAACGACTAGCAAAAAGAAGATAACATGTATATATCCCATTTTTTGATATAGAAAAGTCTATTGTAAACGTTTCATAATTTTTAGATAAATGCATGTTATATTTTTTTTGGTAACGTTTCTCAATTTAAATTGGAAGTATAACTAGAGTTAATTGCGAAAATTTTAGATTTTGTTAATAATTTTAATAAATTATTTTGTAAAAAAATAAAAAATTACAATAAATATTGAAAATATTAAAAAAATACAAAATTTTCAACTATAATTCGTACAATTAAAGTAATAAATTAACTAATTTATTACTTTAATTGTACGAATTATTACTTGATATTTCAAATTTTTTAAGAAAATAATCACAATAATACTCTTTTTTATAAACAAACTGTTAGTTTAAGATTTATTTCGCTAATAAAAATAAATTTTATTAATGACTTATGGTTGATGATTTTTTTTTTGTTAATCACCCTGATAATTATTTTAAGTTAATAGGGATCTAATCAATGGCTAACTAATTTGTTTATGGATAATATTTTAATTATATGTTATAATTTTATATTTTATTAAATAATTTAATAATTAAAGTAAATTATAAATAATTAAAATAAAATATTAATTATAAGGTGCAAATTAGAATGCAAGATTAAGAATAAATTGTCTAAGTTTTGAGGATGCTTATATTACATCTTCGAATTTTAAAATAAAAATTTAAAATTTAAATTATCATAAAATTTCTTAAATTTTCGTTATACCAAAATCAGATTATTGATCCAACGCGGGCTAAGAGGACATGAGGAAGAGAAAATATAGGAGGAAGAAGAGTTGGACCTGGAACTCTAGCCTAGTCCAGTTATCAAGCCCAACTTCAAGACATCTAGCCTAGTTTGGTACTGCACATCAAGACGACTCAGCCCAACTACTAATCAAGTGCATAAATTCAGCCCTTAAATTTCATCTACTGCTGTAATTTGACTTGGCCGAGCTTAGAAAGGGATCAATTTAGAGTGATCCGGCATTTTTGCCCCGGCCCCTGCGCGGGTCTTGACACAACTGGTCCAATATTTTATCTCACTCATTGTCTAACAAGTTCATTAAATAAAATAATATTTTGAAAAATTATAATTCAATTTTAGACAATTATTTGTTTCGCAGTTATATTTTGATATTATAATCATAAATAATTATTATAATTTTAATAATTAATTTTTTTAATATATATTATATTGATATAATTTATGAATATTTGTGTATGTTGAGTTCATTAAGCTCAATTCGTTAAGAGTAGTTATACTAAAAACTCGTTAGGCTCGATTTGTTTAATGCACTAAGCTATATAAGCTAATTTTTTCAGATTCGACTCAGCTAAATTAAGAGCATTTAATAATATTAACCTTTGTCACCTCTAAATTAAGATCATTTAATAATGTTAAATATATTTGAAATATATAAATGAGGATTTGTTGATTTTAACCTTGTGGTTTAATCATAGTAAAGGTAATTAGGATTTTGAAGAGATTTTACGAAACTAATTACACATTATTGTTGAATTATTGACATATTTAATAATTAGGGTTTACAATGTTCTAATCTAATTTGATTTGAGATGTCAATAGAGGAAAAGATTTTTTTTATATGGTTTGAAATTTAGGGAATTAAATTTTAAGGACGTTACGTTGCAAAATATAGTTTAACTTAATCTTTTTAAATGCTCAACCTTCTCATCAGGTGCGGCATATAATCAAACAATTTCATGATATTTAGAGACCCGAAAGAAAGCGATAAATCTTACCATGGAAATAGACATAAGATTAAGTAAATATGATGATAAAAAGATTCAAGAAAAGATAGAGCCGTTTAATCACATATTGAAATTATGTTTTGAAAATAAAAATATAATCTCGATCATCACAATAATTTTTAAATAAAATATAAAAATAAAATTGCAAGAGGCTAAACTCATAATTAATAATATTATACGATTGAGTAGATATTAAATAAAATCAAATTCAATGTTTAATTAAAAGCGTGACAAACAAGGGTGTCAAGTCTCTCTCAAGAGTTGATTGTAATAGCCAATAATGTAAGAACAAAAGACTATAACCAACCAAGTATTTAAATTATTCCATAATTTGAATATAAATAAAAACTAATTTGAAATAACATAACACCAACCCACGATGGAATAGAGACTCTATGGCACAGGTATAACAATAGTTCAATCACAAAGAAGTCACCGGTTTTAAGTCGAATTCGTAAACTCAAACCTTAGAGGGAAGGGATTATGTAAATACAATTCGATATCAAAATAATATTATCGATAAATTTGACAAACCGCCACGAGAAAGGAGACACATGACTAGAAAGAAATATAGATTGAAGAATGGATACGAGCTCGTAGAATTTTGCTAACTATACGGAGAATTTCGGATCATCAAATGTCGTTTTTTGGTCCACCTATATTTTTGGGTGTTAACTTCATATTATTAAAGTTTAGTCCAATTCCAACCACGTAACAAGATATATAGAATAAATACTTTAAAAAAGGAACTAATATTAAAAGTGGACCCAAAGTTACATATCAAGTGAACATAGACTATATACATGGGTCCCACTTCAAATTGTCACTAGGGGACGGGACCCACACAAGACTTCCTACCCCACCTTTATCTCTTAGCTACTCTATATTCATTATTATTTTATTTATGCAAAAATAAAAAATAAAAAAAATAAAGAAAGTTGTCCTCAAAGAATATATCCATTGGCATTTTCCCTCTTACGTTCTATTTTTTGTCCTTAAATCACCACCCTCGATCAGATCTGTGGTTGAAAAATGTGTACGTATGCATGTATATATTGCTATAAATAAAAAAATAATAATAATAAATTACGTAGGTTAAGCTTATAAATCTGTTTATAATTTTATATTTTCATAATTTATTTATTGATTTTCGAAGAATACGTAAAATTAAAAAAAAATATATAAAAAGAAATGAAATTGAACATCCATGCTCTATGCTTTAATAATAATAATTTATCGATATAATTAACATCCTGTAAAATTATGTCATCCAACTAGACCATATTATAGGACATTCTGCTACAAGCAAAAGAAACACGCTTATCTAATGATTATATTAATTTGGTCAACTAAGATGTCTTTAAAACTAATTAATTTAATTAATAAATCTAAAAAAATTATTAATATATAAAAGAAAATATTTATTAGGTGGGAAAATGGGCTGTGTTTTTTGATAATAAGCAAACCATGTGACTTGATTAATTGCATAAAAAATGTCAAGTCTTATATCATAAATTATTATGAAATTTTCTTTACCCTACAATATAAAAAAATTGAAAATTTT
>CM039519.1:28299128-28322181 GCA_022433055.1 Begonia peltatifolia
AACTTACATAAATCTATTTCTTATTTAAAAAACATTATTTATATTTATATAATATAAAAAATTTTTATTTGTTGTTATTTTTAAAATAGAAAATAAAAAATAATATGGTAATTAAAAAAAAACTTCCCAAACAGGAAAATGAAATGTATAAGCGACCCCACGATCTCTCTCTCTCTCTCTCTCTCTCTCAGTCTCTCCCTCATTTGGGTCAGTTTGTCGCTTGCTCTCATCAATTTTTCTTTGATTTCTGGGTAATCTTGAAGCAGTTGGGTTTAATTTTCAATTTATGGAGGGGGTTTTTGTTTGCATTGATGAATTGTTCTCTTGAATGCGGCACATTGTTCAATCATACTTCTTTTTTTATTTTAATCTTTGATTTTTGCAGGTACCGGTGGATGAAATTTAGGTTCTTTCCTAGGTGGGTTTTGATTTCGTTCATGACTAAAAGGTGAGTGGTTTCGGATTTCCACCTTCTTCTTCATAAATATTACGCGACTAATTTATCACAAATTCGGATCTTATCTTCTTGTTTGGTTTCTTGGAGTCGTTTGAGAAATAGGAAGGACTTCATGAAGTTTCTCTCAAGTTTTTTGGGTTTCCTGAAGTCTGATGGAATTATGAATTGAAATCTTCTTTAGTATTTTTGTTGACTGATGGAATTATGAATTGAAATCTTCTTTAGTATTCTTGTTCATGTGTCAAGAACTTTTTCCCCTTTTGTAGTTCTTTTTTTTCCCCAATCGATTGTCTGAGACCCGAGTTCAAGCATACATTCTTTTGATAATTGGAGTTCGATATTATTCCAGAATGAACAAAGTTTTCTATTATTAGTACCTTTATGTGTCTGGTATTAAGGCGCTCACATCAAACATAGCTCGCATTTGCTTATTTGGAAATTGTTAAACTTTGTATGTTTTATTGATGTGATCAAATGCGAAAATCTTCCCTATAAGTTTCTTTTTGGCACTATTTCTAAGACCACATACCAAGCTTTGATAAATTGCTGTTCGATAATTCGCTTAATTTAGATATTTGATACATTAATGTGTATGGTATTAAGAAGCGTGGCATCACACATGGCATGCATTTCCTAATTAGGAAATCGTTGTACTTTTATTTGTTGTTAGATGATTAAGTTCCAAAGCATGTTGTCAATAGACGTTTTTCCTTCACTTGATTGCAATAGAAGTTGACTTTTCTGATAAACGAGGGGATTGCCCAGGCCACTTTTCTGCTTTATGTATTTTGACATTATTTGAATTTGCTTTTGCAGTAACATTTAGTATTTTTTTTTTTGTATGAAAAATGTTGGCACGGATTGGGTTGTAGAGCTGGTTAGGGACGTAGAGAATAATCCCATAGAAATACCTATTTTAGAGCCTATTTGAAGAATTGGTGGGAAGTTGCATTCTTTGGTGTAGGACGTAATTCTTGATCACTTAGCTTTGATGTTTATCGAATGCAGAGAATGAACAGTTTGGCATATGGATGTATAGAGTGGGGTAGAGCCAGTGCTTTAAAAAAGAAACCTTTTTTCTCCAAGAAGACATTTTTCTGTATACAGTTACAGTCAATTTTGTTGTTTTTATTGTTTTCTTTTTCTATCAAAAGATAAAAAGAATGTTTCAATGAACAGTGTGGTACTACTTGTCCATGCAATTTTTTTTTTCTCGTTTCTTGCTGGAAAAGAGTAAAAAATAGATCTTAACCTTGAATGTTGCTTGTTTGAGCATTCTTTGATGGAGTGTTTGATTTCTATTAGATCAGCAATAATTTGCTACCATCATTCATGCAGTTTTAATCATCATGGGGCAAAGGATACCATGTACGAGTCAGATGATTGATTTTGAGATGAATCAACAACGTCAAGGTTATCTTCGACAGGAGGCTCCCATTCTTGTTGGAGCCTCAGCAAGCTATCCTCTGCCTAATTTCCCTACCTTAGTAACATCGTCTGGGAGCACTGCATATTTGGAATCTCACTATCTACCTGAGCATTATGATGGTTCCATGTCTTATGGAATGAATAGATATAATCGTGTTCATCAACAATGTAGTTCAGATTTAAATTTCGATGCTCCTGGAAGCTTCTATTATTCGTATGCAACTCCTCCATCAAGTATTGGGCTATTGGGTGTTCCGTTCAATCATGCCATTTCTGAGCAGTTGACCTCTTCAAGCAATCATGGAGTCAATCCTATTGGGTATTCTGCAGCTAACTACAGAAGGCTACATGCTCATTATCTAGACGAGAGCAGAGGTTCAAGCAAGAGAAAAATTGCCGAAGGATATCCTGTGAATTTTCCATTTTCTAATGGCTCAGCAGGGTCTAGCTCTTCAGTCCTGCATCCTGAGGAGGTTGCTGTTGTGGATTCTGCTTCTTTAGGCCTCCCTCAATACCGAGGAACTTTGATTTCTGGTACCGATGTAGGGCTGTGGAGTAGTATCAGGAACGGATCTGGTGCACTGACATTGGATTCTATCATGTTGCATGATCATAATAACCATAGGACCGGTGGAACTTCTTTGGGGCAGCACCTTCAGCTAGCGGGCGAAGGATGTGCTTCATCTTGGAATCTTCCCTCTGCTCATCCTTATTTGCACGGTACATCTTTTATCTTTAGATTTATTTTCTAATTAGAGTATCATATCTTTCAATTAATTTGCTTAAAAGCACAAGTATGTGACTGACTTGCACTTTTCCCATAAGTTTAAGGGGTAATATGTACTTTAACCAAATTTGAGATTCTTACTTCAATTAATGAACATACTCAAATCACAGTGTTCATTAGTTTATTATATTATATAATATCACATTTGTGAGGGGTTGTCTAATATTATTTCTTGAGTCAAAACATGGAAAGCTAATGTTTTTACTTTAAACAGATAATAGTTATTAGATTACTGGCTGATAGGATTTGTCATATATGTTTCACAGGAAGTAATTCAACTGGGACTTCTTTGGAAACTCTGAATCCGGGTGTGAATGGATATCATGAAACAAGTTTTCACCATCCTCCTATGAACAACTGGCCTCCTCACAATTACCACCATCTGTCAGGTTCATCGCCAAGTATGCAAGGAACGAGAGGCCACAATATCAATTTTCACTCCCAAATACCACCTTCTTCATACAGGTTTCCTCTGAATTACTCGCGAAGCACCATAAACATTCCCCATAACACTTTAGAGATAGGGCATAGGGAACTAGGACCCGTCCCACCTACCGGATTCAGGTTATACCAGCCCCACAGGGCAGCTCTTGTTCCTGGCACTACACTTCGACACCAGAACCTTCCTCATTTGAGAGTTTTGCCAGCTGATGTAATTTTTTCTCAACATTTTTCTCTTTTTATTTCCTCATAGTTATCAAGAAAACCAAATATAGTTTACCCACAACACTATCTGTTGTAGGAAGTTGCATTATTGGAGATTCCAGAATTCTACGAAGTCGGTAATTTTGTCGATCATCATAGAGACCTGCGCTTGGACATAGAGGACATGTCTTATGAGGTTACTGTTTGTGACATTAGATTATTATTGAACTTCATAAATATATGATAAACCTCTATTATAAAAGTGATTCCATGATCATTGCAGGACCTACTTGCATTAGGGGAGCGAATCGGTAGCGTAAACACTGGGTTGTCAGAGGAAATTATCACAAACCAGTTAAAGACAAAGAGTTATGCATCATCTGCAACTCTTATCACCTTAGAAGAATCTCCATCTGCGGATAAAGAAGTGTACTCTTGCATTATATGCCAGGTAATGCCTAAATAGCCTAATTTGGCTTATTTTGTTGGTAGAAACGCTCATTTCTATGTATTTTTGTGCTGTTTGATCTGCATGCACCCATTTCCCATATGTTTGTCGTTTACAAACGATTAAGTTTTGTTGGTTATCTGCGCGTACCAATTTCCTATATATCTGTCTTTTACAGGAAAACTATCAGAACAATGAAAAGATTGGAATCCTTAATTGTGGGCACGAGTACCATGCAGATTGCTTAAAAAAGTGGCTGTTCATCAAGAACGTCTGTCCCATCTGCAAATCTGAGGCACTGGCCGAACGAAAGGAATAATAATGATAAAAAAAATGGGGCTGGTGTTGGTAGATTTAAGTAACAAAAAAAAAACCCTCTTTTAATTAATCTGTCAACCTATCCATGATGGGAGTTAGTTTTATTTTGTATATTTTGCTGCATATATATAATGACTAACTGTGTAACTCATTTATTTTTTTGGCTTCCAGAATATGGATCCTGTACAGACTTTTGTTTTTCTTTGCTGTATTAACTTGGAATTATGCACATATCTTGTTCATCTGTTTTATAGAATGGTGTGATGGCAAGCATCATGGGTTTATATGTGCTGAGTGTTTGTTCTAATTTGAAGTATCATGGATTAGGATGAGATCATCGCAATAACACATTTATGCATGGATGTAGATATGTACGTCGCAATTTGATTTGCCGAATTGTGACAATTAATAAGAGAAAATACCGATTGAAGTTTGCCGAATTGTGACAATTAATAAGAGAAAATACCGATTGAAGTATGCCGTATGGTTTGATCAAAACAAAAAGAAATCTATCAGTCACTTGTTCTTTTCTCACACTTGACACTGACTACAAGCCAGAAAGAAAAAGCACAAGCAAAAGACTAAGCCTGCTCATAACTTCAAATTGAGATTAACACTGTCTTCTATTTCCCCACTATTCTTGCTTGTGGCATGGCTGATATGTGTAACATCTGCAGGCGGAATGAAGCTGTAGAACGGCAGACTGCTTTGTTCTGACTTGGGCAGCTGGACCTCGTCGCTCGACTTCCAAATATTAATAAAAAAATCACAAAAACCAGATTATGAGATAGAATATAAGAACTCCATTCATTAATTCTCAAATAAAGTCCACTTTTCCATGTTTGTACTCACTTGAAAGGGCAGTGATTCGAAGTCTGGGAGCTCGTGGTAGCGGAATGCTGGATCAGCTGAAGGAGTAGCTAATGTAAGAAAATCACCACCGGCACTATTTTCTGTATAGCATTTCTTTTTGTTTTGAGTGAAGGAGGAAGTCGAGTAAGACCGGCTGTCTCTGAGTTAGGCGACGATATAAAGCCAGTTAACAACATATTTTAATTTTTGATAAGTAAGAAACATTATAGACAGCCTCAAAAAGGTAAAAAGAACAGAACAAAGTATATGCATAAGACATTCTGAGAGTGTTCAAGAATTATACACCATGAAAAAAGAATCAAGAATAAAACACATGACTGTTTCAATGAATTTGTATAGTAAGTGTCCGAAATGTGAAAAAAAAAGTAAAAATTACCTGAAGTTTAGGTTTCTGAACGAACCACTATTTTCATTCAATGCTGATGTATCTGATCTGATTGGAATAGAGGTAAGCGATTGGTAGTTTGATGAAAGGCCTGATGGGTTGTCTAGAGAGAAAGGATAAGGTCGCTTCACGCCACAAATCTATACTACATTTGGAAAATCATATAATTCCAATAGTTAGATGACTTGATTTTACTCCCAAACAGCAGTTTTATTCCCAATTAAAATGTTATCACCAACAAAATCAAGCTTATTTTAAGCTTTTGAGTCAACCAGATTCTGTCTAACAGGAATCCACAAGGGTATTTAGTGGAACCACAGCCCAAATCCTAAATTATAAAACTCAAATCCAAACACAGAACATTAGAGTTAAACTGGAGGAAGCAATAGATTGCGGACGGTAGTATATACTTTTACTTTCGTATTAAAACTTAAGTTCAGGGATATATGCATGATTGATAAAAGTAGGAACATCATAACTTAATAAATTGGAGAGAATATGACGAGTTTGTCTGATTGCAACTAAATTAAGCAAACATCAACAACAAGTTCATGAAGCTAGTTGGACAGCAAAGTATAATCAACTCAGAATAAACTGAAATCTTATTTATAATAAGAACGAGATGTATACTTTCTTGTTAGATATAACCACGTTCAAATGGATTGACATAAATCACCAAGTAAATTTATGACAATTACCAAAAAAGGAGGAAACGTATGTTGCCGATATATCAAAAATCATCCCATACACAGAAGAATAAAGCCCTTAACTTAAGAATCCACATTTTGGCAGTAGAGTAATAAAAAAGATTAATCGAATGTGAATGAAAATCTTAATATGTAATGAAAGTGTGGATGAACTAATAACACATGGAATGTGTTATAACTAGAGTACCTTTTCTTCCTCCGGACATTGCGTGTTAAGGTAGTCGTAATGATAATTTTGGTTTGAAGGGGGCTCCATTGGAAAATTAAGCATAGATGATGACAAAGTTGCCGAAGCAGAGTTTGCCTACAAGATTCACTATGCAAATCTATCTTTAGTCGAATAAAATTATGTGAACTTACGATGAAAAAGGAGAGAACTAATAAAAACAAAACCATATTACCGATATGAAAGAAGATTCCTGAGTCAATTGAATTGGTGGGCAGCTGAAGTTGGATTGGTAAGGAAGAAAAACATTCGATTGAAATGGCAATCCAGGATCAGCTCCATCATTTCCTCTTTTGACATATTCACAAGAATTCCACATTTTAGGACCATCTTCTTGCCCAAGCACTGTAATTCCTGGCCACAGGGCCTCAAAGCCAGTATAACTTGTTTGGTTTACCAATGGCAGAGTAACAGAATTCCCAAAATCTACGCTCTGGGCAGGAAATGGCAGCCTTGTCATCGAATTGGAAGAAGAAAGATCGGCTTGAGATACAGATGGAAATGAAATTGACAAGGAAGATTGATTTGAGTGAGGGTGGTTCAGAATTGGTAAAGAAGGGGAGGACAAAATTGAAGGAGAAGCGACAGCTGCTACGTCTTTGTTTTGTTGTTCTTCTAATCTGATCTTTTCTAACTGTGCTACGCCAAGTCCTCTCTGTGGAGCTTTTCTTTGTTTAGGCTTTCTAGACGAAGATCCACTGTTTAAACTACCAACTAGGAAACTAGAACCACTACTATTACTGCCTCTTTGGATTTGATCTTCTTGTGCCATTCTTCTTATCGTCCATGAAATTCAATTTTATTTGAACCAGTCCAGATTAGAAAGACAAGATTAAAGAGCAACCCAGATTTTCTTTTCCCAAAGCAAATTGAGCTGTTCTTTAATACAAGACCATCAACGAAAGACACGCAATCGCTTTTATAGACTAAAATCATGAATTCTGAGGATAAATTCAAATGGGAATCGAAGGAAAGAAGGATTACCCAAGAATCATAGAGGAAGAAATGAGCGAACGGGACTCTTTTTGCCTATGAGAGGGAGAGAGAATCGCACAGTTTTCGGATTCTTCTGAAACAGAGTTGCTTCGAGGGAGAGACAGATCGAAAAATTCAAAATTTGAAGTGAAGGAAATCTAGAAGCACCACAAGAAATCCATTTTCTCACTCTCTTCTCGCCCAAATCCTCGCTCCACTCATCGTTGCCTTCCTAGACCGACTCTCCCTCGCTCTCTGATTCTTCTCTTTCTAAACTTGATTGTATGGACACCGAGAGTGACACACTGGTTTTATTTTTACGGTAATTATCGTTTAATCTTATTCTATTGCACTTTATTTCCATTACCACTATGTAATAAAAATATCCATAAATTTAACCTTGTAATTTAATTTTGTTATTTTATTATAATTTCATTTAAAAAATTACAAATGTTATTAAATTCACTTAAAATTTTTAAAATAATTTAAAAATTATAGTGATTTTTTAATACGTGTATAATTTATTGTAATTTTATTTTAATAATTTATAAAAATATTATAATAAATTATATAAGTTTTAGAAAATTACGAAAATCTTTTTATTATCTACCCTTGATATGATAGACAAATAAATCTGATATCTTTTGGTATTTTTTAAAAATTAATTTCAATTTCATCTTTACTTTATAAATTAATTTTTTAACAAATACAAAAAAATATTAAATTTATTTAAATATTTTTTCACATTTTCATCAAATCATGAATAGATAATAGAAAATATTTTGTGATTTTTTAAAACTTGTATGATTTATTATATAATTTTTATAATAAATATACAATAAATTGTACATGTGTTAAAAAATTACAAAAATTTCTAAATTATCTTCTCATTAAGTAATGAACATGTGATAAAAATTTCAAGTGAATCTAATATCGTTTGATAATTTTTTAAATGAAGTTTTAATAAAATACATAGTACAGAGTTAAAATCGATAATTATCCTATTTTTTATTATTATTTTTTTAAAATTAAACAAACATGTATAGTTTGTTTAAAACAATAGTATAATTATGAAACAAGGGTCCCGTAGCTCAGTTGGCTAGAGCGTTGGTCTTATGAGCCGAAGGTCGCGGGTTCGAGCCCCGCCGGGACCAATTTCTGTATTTTTTTTCTGAATTTCTTTGTATGGTGAGAGAATAAGGTTTGGAGTTGGAGAAGCAGTGATTTCATCTTCCAAACACATCGAACTGCAACTATCAGCTTTGGTTGAGGTGTCAATGGAGATAGACGAAACTTCTTTCTCTCCTCTGGCTTTACTTCCATTGTACTCCTCCTCCTATAATAACTACCCAACTCATGGCACCTTTTTGTCTCAGGCCACCATATGAAACTTCCTTCTACGCTGGTATGCCCTCTCATCTCCCTGCCAAAAGGCATGATTTTTTTTTTTGGGTTTTTATATTGGTGAAAACTATGATTCTGGGTCTCGTTTGATTTTTTAGGTGTTACTAGTTAATTTGCAGAAATTTTCATGTAAAAGAAGACGTGCTGTTGGAATGTGTTGATAATATCCACGACTTATGATCTATGTTCTCTATGTGTTTGGGATAATGCCTGAGTGATGCTTTTGTATATGGGATGGATAGTGTAAACCTTCTTGGTAGATTCTTTCCTTCCTATATGATAGTTGTTAACGCAGAGAATTTAGCATGTTTTGTGAAGATTTACATGTTTAGTAACTCATGATCATGAACTGAAAATCAATAGGATATAAGTAGAACAAATAAACCTTATTGGGTATCTTGCATTGTAACAGGTTAATGAATCATTCTGTACATTAAGAAATGAGTCCTGGAGGCTGGTTTCGGATAATAATTAAGCGACGGAAAGCTAAGAAAGACAAAACCTGTGGAGAAAAGGTAATTTTTTTCTTGAAATCTCGTACTTGAGAGTGAATAACTTTGAGATTTCTTGTCATTTGTTCTGTTTTTTAGAAAAGTTATGGATTGGAAAGAAAATTCACGTTTATATCTCAATGATCCTGAGTAGATCAAATCAAACGACTCAAATGTTTGAAAAATCTTCTTAGGAATCAGTCTTTTTAATTAATCATGTTTGAGACAGGTAGATTTAACGACAGGAAAGTATAATGGTTCTAAAGATAGGAAGAATCACATTCAAATAGAATCAAGCATTTCCAATGGTGATTTGAGTCAAAATGCATTGAGTCCTAGAAGATCCCTCAAAGATCTCGCCGCAACACAGATTCAGGCTGCATTTCGAGCATTTATGGTACACTCAACGATACATTGTAAATATTAGACAAGTGACCCAGACAATTTTCACTGCCAAACTGATTAAATATCATATAATATTACGCTTTATGACTAATTTCAAGGATCAAATGACTCCAAATATTTCAATTTTCACTTTCTTTACCTGAATCGGAAAAACCCAAAAAAAAAAAAGATTAATTTGGATTGAAATTTTAAACTTCATGAACTTATCTTATTTTGCCAGGAAATCAATGAGTTTTCTTTGTTTGATTATGGTGCAGGCAAGAAAAGTTTTTAAATTTTCCAAAGGGACAGAGAGATTTCACGGGATACTTCGAGCTGACATGTCAAGAAAGCAAGCATCAGATGCATTAAGATACATACATTCATGGAGCAGGATGCAGAATGAAGTTAGAACTCGTCGACTATGCATGGTCACAGACCATACAACTCAACGAAAGAAACTGGAAAACCAGTTAAAACTCGATGCTAAGCTTCATGAACTTGAGGTAAGAAAGTTACGGAAGTTTTGAATGAAAGATAAAACTTTGATGTTGAATGGAAATCTAATCAATCATCTCATAAATTATCGAATATGATCAACAGGTGGAGTGGTGTGGTGGGTCTGAAACAATGGAGGAAATTCTTTCTAGAATTCACTATAGAGAAGAAGCAGCAGTTAGACGAGAGAGAGCCATGGCTTATGCATTCTCTCATCAGGTCTGCATTCAAATTTCTTTTAGAAGTCGACAAAAATCTCTGGTTCAATTCAGTAATGTCGACTTAGTTCAGTTTTTCAAGGCCTCGTAATTGAATTACATAGGTTTTTAGAAAGAGGAGAAAAAAAAAACTAAATTTGAGAGAATGTGCAGTGGAGAGCAAACTCAATATTGCATGTGAGCCCAGCATGTTACAGCATAGACAAAGAAAACTGGGGATGGAGCTGGAAACAGAGGTGGATAGCTGCTAGGCCATGGGAGATCAAAGCTCATGCTCACCCCACCATTCCTAAGAAACTACAAACCAAAATCTCCCCTAAATCTCCTCTCTCCGATGGAAAACACTCTCAAACCCATTAAATTTGGCTAACTTTTGTCCACCCCCGTCTCTCTCTCTCTCTCTCTCTCTCTCTCTCTCTCTCATGTTTGTGTTTTGAATTGCTATTGCTGTTTGGGTTAAATTACTCTGCATGTGACTGATTTAATAATCCTTACTATATAAGTCGATTTATGTTCTTTTTCGTTCATCTGATCAAATCAAAAAATCCCCGATCTTTTTGACGTTACCTTTCTCCATGTCCATTCTTGTAAATCTGAAAAAGATGTAAATATTAGCTATCGAGATCTCGACTCAAAATTGGTTGTTTCCTATTCTTTGATGCTGCCAACAAACAGAAGTAAAAGAAAAACAAAAGAAAGCCAGCTCGATTTGAAGATATTTTGAATTAGACACTGAGAATTTGCAGGGTAGGGGACCAAAGACAGATAGATGGTGAAGAGAAGTACATTCTTTTTTGGTGCTATCCATCTGCGTTTGCTTTCATTATTGAGGGCTTCTTGTGCTCACCCTCTCGTGAGAATGGATCGAATTCTGTTCAAAACGTCCGATTTGAATTTCAAATGCTTAGATTTGGACGATGACGATGACGATGAAATCATAGACTTCGACTTCGAAGCTAGATTCCTCCATTTCTTGAGCATGCAAGGAAGGAGAAATGAGGAATATTTGGTTCTTTTTTTTTCTCCATCGCATAACAAATGGATAAATTCTAGAATTCAAATTATGAAAAAGGGTTCTAATTTTTAGGGATGATTCCCAATGAAATTGAAAGTATTGATAAGAACAGAATCAATTTTCAGTGGTAGAACAAATCTAGTTGGAATAATAAACAGAAAAAAAAACTGTTGTCAAAAGCAGTTTCTGAGGGTTATATAGTAAAAATGGAACGAGTTTACTTACTGTTCATGACGAAAAAAATGGAGGACTGAGTTTGGAGGCAGGCACCCTGTTGATTTAGAATAAATTAAGATTCACGAATTTGAGAAAAATTCATTAAGGTTGAACCTAAGTTCCTCTCCCGCTAAATAAAAAACTAATTTTACAAAAAATAACAAACGATATTCAATTTATTTAAAATTTTTATCGCATATTCGTTACATTATTATAAAAAGATAATTTAAAAATTTTTATAAATTTCTAACACTTAGTAAGATTTATTATAATTTTAATTAATTAATTTATAAAATAATTATAATAAATCATACCATAACGAAAATTTTCAAATTATCTTTTCAGAATGTGATAAATATTTTAATTAAATTGAATATCGTTTGTTATTTTTTGTAAATTATAATTTTAAAATTTAAAAAAAAAAATCAGGGTTTGAATTGCAAAGTATAAGAATCTAATTGGATAAAAAAAATTCAAAATTAAATGACAAATGACGCTCACCGTAGGTTTTGAATCATCTTTTCCCATGAATTTTCAATCAAAAGAAACAGTCGTATTCATTACAGCAAAATCAAACAGCTGTCATTCGGAAGTCTAGAATGAAGAACACAAGGCAAGAAATCCAAGCAAAGACCAGAGAAAAACAGAGCTAAAAGCTTAAGAAAGCTGTCTCAGCTCACACGTGAAACAAGAAAACAGAACAGAGGGAAAGAAACTTCCGAAAATGGGATTAAATAACCTGAAATGCACAGATTTGTACTGCCCATTGGATAAAGCCATTGCCAACTAACGAAGAACCCAGAAATCTCTTCTGTCAAAGCCTTTCGAGCTAACTGATCATTCGTAGAAATAAATTCGAACATTGCTGCAAAAGAAGAAGCAGAAGAACAACATCATGAAACAGACGAAACATGCAGCGTATGAGTTTTACGCAATATGATAGTTAAATATAAAGAACCAATTTTTCAAGGATGAGTTTTCTGATTGTTCTGTTACGAAGAAGATGATGAATGAGATCGTTAATTAGAGAAAAGGGTCTCAAAATCAAGCACCTTTAAAGAAGACCGATGAGATTTCAAATTTTAGCTCAATCAATGGCGCGAATCGGAGGAGGCAGAGGACGGCTTGTCAGAGATGCTGTCATGCTCCTCTACACCATGAATACGCACCGGAAAGCGGAACCCTGGGAACCCGCAGGAGTCGAGTCCGTAGCCGGAAAACAACGATTGGTGGACTGGTGATGGAATCTGATGGTTTGTGGAAGGAGTTGATGATGGGTCTATCCGAGCGCGAAACATGGGTGTGTTACTGGACTGAAGGGGTCCCCTCTGAGAAAATAGCTGGGTTTCGCCGAATAACGGCCGCAACAATGGCGGCGGAGGTGGCGGAGCTGGATTAGAAGGCAGATTGAAGATGAAACTCCCATTTCCAGCTCCGTGCTGATCACTTCCAGAACCGGTTTCCGCACCAGAACCATTCCAAGAAACAATCCTCTGAAACCGGCCGATCTCCAGCGGTGGGTGGGCGTTGTTTCCCTGCTCCCCCCAGTGGGCCGGAGTAATTCCGTCAAGCACCGGTAATGGAGATGCTCCAGAGAAGAAAACATGCTCGTTTTGATGATTTTGAGGCTGAGATTGATGATGATGGAGTAAAAGCGGGTTTTTAAAGCACTGCAGAGAGAGCCGCAGATCTCCGGCTGGAGGGTAGCTCTGAAACTGAATAGTCGACGATGGTATCTCCGGCGACGTCGTCGCCCCCATCGGGAAAAAGGACTTGATGGTGTCAGCTATGGAATCTGAGTCCAGTGACGGTGGGAGAAGAC
The DNA here is from genome assembly GCA_022433055.1 of Begonia peltatifolia. Classification (NCBI taxonomy): domain Eukaryota; kingdom Viridiplantae; phylum Streptophyta; class Magnoliopsida; order Cucurbitales; family Begoniaceae; genus Begonia; species Begonia peltatifolia. Next base: position 28,312,426 of record CM039519.1, read on the forward strand.
TAGAGGTATTGTTATGCGGAGTCTCTCCCATCGGCAAAAACTGTAAATTTTGCAGAGTAATACTACCACCACCCGCCATTGTTGATCTAAGAAAACTAGAAGAATTCGCAATATTGGACTGAACACCATCCGGGTTCTCTCCATCTTTAACCAAACGTTTCGTTCGTTGCTGCAGAGGAATCAAGTTTAATGCATTCGGCTTCCATGCCGGAAGTTCTTCGAGCTCGTCAATGGCGGTTTTGGCCTTTTTAATGAGCCAATCGACGGCTTTACTAGGTCGGTCATAGCCGAGACGATCTTGAACGTCGTAAAACTGAATGGCAGTGTGGGCGGAAAGGCGAACCCGGCGATCTCTCGGCCCTTTCGCCGTGCAGACCTGTGGAAAACAAAATGGGTACAGAAATTTGAAAAATCTTAAAACCGAGACGATAAGACGAACTTGATTACCTTGCTATGTCGATCTTTTCTTCCAATGGAGCGAACAATGTGACCTCCTTGAACCTCCACAATCTCTCCTCCACTCCCTCTTATCCCCATTCTCGACGACGTCGCTGCTTCTCGCTGCAAATCCACCAATTGTCTCGCATATTCGAAGCTTCCACCGTCGAAAGGTCTCGGTTTCGCCTCTGCCTCTAAACCTCCATTAAAATGGGGTTTCTCTTCTTCTTCTTCCTCCTCCTCCTTCTCTTCTTCCTCTAAGGTTGACCTGAAAATCTGGTTGTGATTGCGAGGATCCAGACTCAAGCTCCTCTGATTTCCCTAAACTGAAACACCCAGATGACCAAACAACCTCACGTTTCCCCCCTAACCCATTTCCCTCCTCTCTCCCTTCTTTCTCTCACTAAACCACTGCTTGTGGAGAGAGACAGAGAGAGAGAGAGTGAGTGAGGTGCTTGCTTTCTTTTGGGATTTTTTTCCAAGGGGGATAGGGGGCTGTGCTGATGACTGACTGTGAGTGCACAAAAAGCATATAGGGAAGAGGAATTCTCTCTCTAGTTTCTTACTTTCTCTCTCTAGATTCTTGTTAGTAGGAGAGGTTGACAGTGGCAGTCGTCGGCAGTACTTTATCAGAAAGCAGATTAAAGTTCTCTGATTTCATCATCACTGCATTCTGCCTCCTCCAATCCGTACTATCTTCTTCATACCTCTCGCTACCCAAATTCCGTCTAACAACTGTTTGCATATACAGCCATCTTCCCTCTAAACTGTATTTTATTAAATTCTATTTTATTATAATATAAAAAAACTAAAATACGGAAAATATTGATACATCATAATAAATTATAAAAATTTATACTTATATAGTGAGACAATTTATTAATTAATTTTATATTTTTAGAATATGCTCTATGAATATATAAATATCGAATTACTCTCAATAATATCTAATGTTTTAAAAAAAATGGTTTTGTCGGGTCGTTTTCTTGCCATTAAATCTAATCTAAACAGGGAGGAGCAATTGACACTTGGTCACTTTTTTTGGTCCCTATTTCCACAAAAATATCAACTATATATTCTTCATTAACACCTTCATCCCTAATAACTGTGAGATGGGTATTTTATCTACAATATCCGATTAACTGTTTTCAACCATTTTTGATCGATCGATCGGACTTGTTTCTCACCCTCGTCTTGTCGAGAGAGAAGTTGTTACTACATCAGCCAACACTTGTTTATTCCATTCTTTCGATCTGCCTAGACAATTAATTATCGTTAATTGTAATTTTAAAATAATGTCTCGTGAAAATAAAACAGTAATTATTTGATAAATTTATTCTTTTAAAGTGTAGTATAATTTAGAGAGAAAAGTAAAAATATATATAATTTATCAATCTTTTTCTTATGTGCAAATTGGTTCCTAAAAATTGGAAAGTTGTCTATCAATCTTTTTCTCGATCGAGTTTATATTTGTCACTTTGTTCGTGGTTTTTGCAAATAAGTTTTTTTCTTGGTTGACTAGCATTGGTGGCTTCAATTATTTAGATCCAACTATTGTCTAACGAGTGAAAATATATATCGAGTGGATCAAAAAATGTGCAAGAATACATACGTAACTCGAGAGCAACAATTTTTTTAATAATTATAATTTTTTTAATATGACAAAAACATCAACTATTTTTTACAAAGATGACATCGAAGGTAGTTAAATTTCAGTGAGTCAAATTTCATGAGGCTGATTAAAACTACGTTAAAAATTTCATTAGAGTTTTATTTTTTTTACAAATTCATATAATTTAGAGTACGAACTCACAATTATATTTTGATTTTTAAATTGATATTATTATATGTTCATGATATTTTTATTGAAAGAATTTTTTCACGTAAATATAATGCCTTTATCGTATTTTTTTTACGATTATCGTTGATTTTTAAACAGTGGTATCATAGTCTGGTTGGAAGAGAGTATATTATCCACATAAGTAGAGGCAACATAGCTTTAAATTTAGGCCATGCAAGAAAATGACACGGTCATACCATTAAATCAATGGGAGTTTTGTCTCTTTATCCGTCCATATCATTAGATAGATAAAATTTCTTTTTTTTTTTGGAAATTTGTGAATTAAAACAAATAATAACAGTATTAATATTTTAATTAAATGAAAATTACATTAAATATTTTAAAAAAAAGAGAGAAGTTAAGAAAAACCCATAAAATTTTTAATACTTCTATCAATATTGCATATAAAGGATTGGAAGCAAATTCGCATATTCTTGGCTACCAGACTCATTGAAGAGACATGGCATTTCTCTAGAACAAGAGTGTTCTTGTGTTCGATCACTTTTCCCATGCTTTTAGTGGGTTTAAATTCAGATTCTTTTGAAGGGTTTCGGGCAAAATCAAAGAAGATTCGAGCGAAAACTTGGTTGCGTAGACTTAAGTTTAATTTTCCGCAAACTAAGTCGTTCAAATTAGGCCGTTTGGGATCACCGATGCTTAGAGAAACTTGTTCAAATTATTGTTTTCTTGTATGGTCGAATTTGATTAAATTAGTTTTTTATTTTAAACTTGCAATTTGAATTCAGCAATGATATTAGAAAAGGGTTTAACTCAAGTTCAAAAAGTGGGATGAGCCACTATTGCTAGAGGACATGGGTAAAAACATTTTGAATTATGAGAATCTTTTTTTTTTTTTTTGTATTGGGAACACTAATTTTGTGATTTTGATCTTTGGATTTGAATCCTCTTTGTGTTATCAGTTAAATTTGTGATTAATTAAGAAAAAATGCAAATTAATTTATTATATAAGACTTGTCAAAATTGAACAATAACACCAAAGAAGAAAAACATAAAATTCGATACCAAGATTATACGTGGATAACTTAAATGAAGCACTATTAAAAAAACTAAAATATTATGAGTTTTACGAGTCAAGCTAAATTCATAGAGCAACTGAACAATTCTAGTAACTAAACGTGATCGAGGCATGGCTAATTTGACATGAATTTTAATTAAAGTGGAAGCTTTTTCAATCTTCCACCAAAAAATTATCTACGTCTTCCAAAAATTTCTATAGATAAATTTAACAGTTGATACCAATCAAATTTAAGCAATATTTAAACTTGAATGTCATACTCGCGGAAAGATTATAACTCCCCTTGCATGACATCATCAATATATCAAAGTCGTCACATAGATAAGATCATAAATCTGCATTTTGATCAATTTAATTGTTTACTTTTAGTTCCTTAGGCACAATATAATTTAATATACACAATTTATAAGAATGAATTACATCATAGAAGTCTAAATTTTTTTCCACCTAAATTTTTTCCACAAAACCAATGTTTAACAAAAGTTTGTAGGTATTGTGAATTGATCAACTCACGTATAAGAAACCTACAAAAAATTATTGTAAAAAAATTTAGTTTGTATAATTATAAATATAATTAAAAATTACTTAAATATATGTAAAAAAAAATAAATTAAATTTTACCTTGTTGAAGCAAATTAAAGAATGAATTGAGAACATTAAATAGATTGAGAGTAAATTGAATACAAATTGATTAAGAACACTCTAAGGTGTAAATGAATTGAAAGAGATTGAGGTGAAACAAAATGAAAGGAAAAGGAAAAATTTATTAAAAAAAAAAAAAAGAGAAGGGCAAAGGGAGAGAGGCCGATAGTCTAACTCTCGACTCTCGTCTCTCTTAAGCTCTCAGAGACAGAGCAACCAGCAACGGTCACCAGACCGTTGCTGAGAATCTTAGCGACTCAGCCTGAGATTGCTCTCAGAGCAAGGGTTTTGTTACTGTTGCTGAGAATCTTAGGCTTCTCAGCAACAATATGATGACCGTTGTTTGACAGAGATTGAGAGAGCAAGAAAGAGCCAAGAGGGCACTGGCTAGTGGCCTCTGGCAGTCGGCAAGAGAGGAGACTGTACTGGAGAGACAAAATCGAGGGGAAGGAGAACTGCCGAATTGAAAAGGAGACGCAGAACTTCGAAGCCAACCGAACTGCTGAAAGGAGGGACGACCGATGGGAACAACAGGTTTTAATTTAGGCTTGGGTTTCATCGATCTTGTTCGCAATCGTCGGGACGTCAATTGGTTAGTCAGAAATTTCATTGATCTCGTGCTCGGCAGGCGGCCGCTCGGGTTGGATGAAGAAGATCTGAAAATGGTTGTATTTGTCGTCGCTGGTAGATGACGAAGGAAGATGAAGACGAGGTTGTCCCTGTCCGCTGTCGAGGCGTCAAAGAGAGCCTCAAGCTGGCCGTCGGAGAGGGTGTTGGAGCTGGGGTTGCCTGAGCCATCGAAGACTGCCGATTGCCGAGCGTCGGAGAAAGCTCAGGGCAGGTCCCCGAGCTTAGTTGACTGAGCCAACTCACGAGTAGACTCGTTGAGCCCGGTCATCGACGGGCTTGTGAACCCGGATGGCCAAGCTCGGCTCAGCTCGTTTGTGTGGTCCGCGCCAAACTCGCACGTGGCTCGGTCCGCTACAGTAACGAGTCGAGCGGGCGGGCTGGCGAGCTAGTATGCTGTTAATGGTTTTTCCACACGTAACACAAGTGCACATGTCGCTAACAAAGTAATAAATAGTAAGTAAAAGTCGATCTTACAAGGATATCGTTCACCAAATTTAATTGCTATAAAATTATATTAAATAATGATGAATTAACAAGAAAAATATTGTGAACGGTAGAGTAATGTCAAATTGAAAATTACTTAAATATGCTAAGGAAATAGATTGAATCAATTTAGGATGATTGCGATAATAAAAGGCTCGGTTATGGTCAATTTTCTCGTTACGTGAATTTTACTACTGATTCTACAAAAAACTTTGACATTTCCTACAGAGCAACGAAAACAAATATTTTTCTAGGGTTCTATTGAATTGCTTAGTTAAATTCAACTTAAGGTTTCTTTCGACTTTGAAAGAATAAGACTTGAATTGAATTTCTTTTCAACCCCATTTTCAATGCCAAATAAATTAATGTTAACAACCTTGTAACAATTTAATCTATTTAATCAATCATGCATCTTAAAATTCTTATCTATTCATCGATATAATAGGAACATGTAACATCAAATTTGGCCGTCGACACAATTCGAATTAAACAATAAAGATCATGATAAATTGTTTCATAAAAAATACGTAAACTTTCATAGATTTAAGTAAAACACATAACGAGTATTTTCTATACTAACCAAGATTAAAAACTTAGCCTAAAATCATACTAATAAAAACCATCATAAAAATATTGATAAAGAGAAAAATAAAAAATAGAAAAAAAATTGTCGTTTTCGCTCTTCTTTGGAAAACAATCATAGAAGGAATTGTGGTCTTTTTTTCAAAATGTTGCACGTCCGGCCAAGAGGAGAGAGACCTCCCTTTCAAAGGTCAAGATAAGAATAAAAATCCTCATTTTCCAGGGAGAGAATAATTCTTTCTCTCTTTCCAAAATCCTCTTTTTTTTCTATTTTTTTATCCCTTTCAAATTCTTTCCTCAGCCAACCGCCACATCACCCTTCTTTTGTCTTTTAGTGCCACATCACCATTCTCTTTCTCTTTCCTCTCTTGTTACCAGCCAAATAAATCTCATTGATTTTAGAATATTATCCGTCCATCTTCCTCTCTTTTAAGTCGTTCAAATAATGCAATCCAATCTTTCCTAATTCTGTGGCCAAAGAAAAAAATAATTATTAGTGCTAATAATCTGATTTATTTGAAAATATATGCATAAAAATCATTAATATCTTAAATTCTTTCTATGTTTAATAATCTATAGTAATTTTTATAATTTTAACCACATTCTATTTAAATTCACTTAAATCAAACGAATTTTATTAATAACAAATAATATAAAATAACTGTAATTTAAGAGTTATCACCTGTCGGTTTAATATCTCTACTATTCGCGTAGCAACACTCGCTCTCACCGCATCGCACATGCTATCTCTAACACATTGGAAATGAAATTAAAATTAAAAAATCACATTTTTTTAATGGCTACACGTACCCTTTGTTCTTGCTCAATTTTTTTTGTGGTTGCTTAGATTTATGGCATTAATTTCATATCTAGTTGTTTCAATTTAGCCAGTTTTAATCGGTTAACTTTTTTTTTTAAATCCAAGAGTGTCATAAGTTTCAAATGATAATGTTACATATCCCTCGTAAATTGCTATAGTTTTTAAATAATTGAGTGAAATGCATTTTAAAATCGTAATTTAAAATATCCGAACAACTGATACCCTAAACTATTTTTTTAATCAAACAATCTATCAACTTTGACATCGTTAACCAAATAAATCATTGTTAAAATAAACATACATTGACTCTCCCAAGCTCAAGCTCGTGTTGGAATGAAAGTGAGAAATCCACTTTGAAGGGGTTCTTGTCCTTCGACCTCCATTGATGCTTCATATCACCGCCTACAAACTTTACAAGAAAGCACGTGAGCTCGAAGTTTAAGTAAAGTTATCCTCTTTTTACACATCTTTTTGCACTCTAGTCTATTTTCAATTGTTCTCCATTCTACTTAAATAGTTGAATAAATTCGTAATAATACGTTTATTTTTTTATTTAACTCTTTTAAATTATTTAGTGATATATTAAACATGATTGAAGTAATTAAAGTGTAATTAATATATAAATTATAAATAATTAATTTATTATATTAATTACATTAATAATTATTTGATACGACTACAAAATTATTTAATTTCACAATTTCGCGGCTTTAATTTCTAAGCAACCAAGTGATGATGTGGACCCGCGGGACCTTGTCGAAATTGAAAGCACGTGCGCAATTGTTCCTAATTTGGCTCGACTACTCACACTCAGGAGCGTGTTGTCACGCTCCATTCCACTGACCCAAGCCGAGGTTTGACGAACCGAAGCAAAGGCACGGAGAAACGTTTCGAGCTGGTACGGAATATGATTGCTGCTTCCTGCAATTTTGTTCCCTGCAAATTCGAAACCCTAGTTTTTTCCCGTCGTTTATTCTTGAACCCTCGGCCTTCGGATCAATTCAAAGTTCAGCTGCAGATTAGAGTTAATCTTCAAGTACTGGTTGAATTTTAGATTGCTCTTTCTGCAGTAAAGATCGAAATCCTTTTCCTCTTGCTCCATTAATTAGGTTTTCCTTGTTTATAGGATTATATGTATGGATTCAGGACCACTAGGTGACGACGGCAGAAGAAAGAATCAAGGTTGGCAAGAAAATGAAAAATTACTTTCTAAGAATCACCAGGACAATGTTAAGAATCCCAGTCATGTCCCTCGGGAATCCTCACGAACCTTTGTCACTACCAGCCCCTCGAATGGCGGTAGTAATTCGTTGCCGCGGCCTCGGAAAAGATCAAGGGTTGATGATCCGATGATTTCTGGCAATTTTTCGACGGATAATCCAATTAGGATGCCAGCCAGCGACGATGGTGTGCCGGGATATACCAGGATCGAGGACCGGGTTAAGATAAGTTTGGGTTTGAAGTCGAAGATGGCCATCAACGAACTCAAGAGGAAGTTGAAGAGCGAACTGGACCAGGTCAGGAGTGTGGCGAAGAAGCTTGAAGCGAAGGAGTCGAAGCTCCGTGGTTGCTTGGCTGCTGAGTATAGTCAGTCGCAATTTTCTTCTAATATCGTTGCGGAAAAGGTTGGAAGAGCCATGAACTCATATTCGGAGGTTGGTTCGGTGGAAGTGCAGGAATCGATACCAGGTCTTGTTGCTACAGAGAAAAATACTGCTGTGGAGAAGAAGAATGTGCCAAAGACAAGTAAGTCTAAATCAAATTCAGAATTTGTTCATGGAAAAGCTAAGTCCACCCCACAAGATGGTGAGTACAATGGATTTGGGGTGGGTAACGATCAAAGTCCAAGTCAATTGTTTAAAAGTTGCAGCAATTTGCTTGCAAAATTGATGAAGCATAAGCATGGTTGGGTGTTCAATGTTCCTGTCGATGCAAAGCGGTTAGGGCTTCATGATTATTGTAAGATAATTAAAAAACCGATGGATTTAGGCACAGTTAGGACAAGGCTAAACAAGAACTGGTACAAGTCACCTGGAGAGTTTGCAGAGGATGTGAGACTTACATTTAGGAATGCAATGTTGTATAATCCAAAAGGGCAGGATGTACATATAATGGCAGAACAGTTATCCACGATATTCGAAGAGAAATGGGCCAGTATGGAAGCTGAATATAAGTTGACTAAGAGATCTCAAATGGATTGTCGTGCAATTTTGCCCAAACCCACGTCTAGACACATTCCAGCTCCCACTGCTCTTCCATCTCCTACTGCCACGGAGGAACCAACTATAGGTAGATCACAATCTATGAAAAAGACTCCGAATCGACCACAATCTATGACAAAACCTATAGATTCCCAACTGAAATCTCCTAGCTTCGGTAAGCCTTGTCAGATGAAAGCTTTGAAGAAACCAAATGCAAAGGTTTCTGAAAAAAGGGATATGACTTACGAAGAAAAGCAGAAGCTGAGCACAAGTCTTCAGAATTTACCTTCAGAGAAACTAGATCAGGTTGTCCAAATTATAAAGAAGAGGAATCAGGGACTCTTCCAAAATGATGATGAGATTGAGGTTGACATTGCTAGTGTAGACTCAGAAACCCTTTGGGAGTTGAATAGATTTGTGACTAATTATAAGAAGACCTTGAGTAAGAATAGGAGAAAAGATGATGTGCCTCTTCAATCCAGCAAAGAACCTGAGGTGAGTATTATAAGCTAACATCAAGAGTTGGAGTTTCTTTCTTATCAAGCTTTCGTTATCGTTAATGAAAACTTATTAGCTTAATCATGCTTCTGGTTATTTATGCAGAATATGCCAGTAGGCAAAGATTTTGGTGAAGGTACAGAGCTTGAAACTATATAATTTTATATTTTGATCTTGCCATATTAGTTGATATTCCATTTTCTCGAATGAGAATCAAGTTTAGATCTCACCCAAGAATACCTAGTTATTGTGTGGACATAGTCATTCTGAGTTGTGACTAGCACCTATCTATTCTCGAGGTCGCATGAACATCTTTATTCCTTCTCGAGCTGTGCCTAGTATCAGCTTACTTTATTCGAGTTGTGACTAGCACCTAATTATTCTCAAGGTTGCATGATTGTAGTCATTCCTTCTCGAGTTGTGCTAGTACCAGCTTAATTTTTTTCTTTCAATAAAGTGTAATTGAATTACTTATTAGGGTGAAAGTTCATCCCATGAAGTTAGAGTGATTCGTAATCAACAAATCAAATGTTTTCTTTTTTTTTTAACATATTAGACCCTGGAAAACAAACCGTGGTGTTAAAAA
>CM039519.1:28322191-28368498 GCA_022433055.1 Begonia peltatifolia
TATCGCTATGGAAAAATTCCTATTCTTGGTCAATGAGAGAGAGAGAGAGAGAGAGAGAGGCTTTTATACAATAAATGCTATGAGCGAAAAAATTCAGATGGTTTTATTGAAAAGACGAAGGAATTGATTCGTTGGAGATTATTTTATCAAATTTTTAGAAGTCGTAGTGCAAGTTTTGCCCATGGACTAAAGTTTAGGCTCTAATGTTGCCAAAAAAGGTTCAAGTTGGTTTGCGTGATTCATCCCTAATCTCATTGGGAAAATTGCACTTAACCTTATTTTTTAAAACTATGATAGAATTTAAGCAGTTAAAAGGTTTACTACTTGATTTTCTCATTCTGACCTTGATAAGCTTCCCACTTGTAATGATCATTTGTGATATTTGAGAACCAAAGTTTATTTTGGCATTACGGGCAAAGACCATAGTTAGCAATTGACTGTTTCATTTGCTGTACAGATTCTAGCGGCAACAATACTTGTGCATCTGGATCAGATGAAATTCATTCACCGATAGCTTGAATTGAAAACCAAAAAAAAAAAAAGTAGAAAAAAAGAAGGCAAGGTAGTGTGGCTATCAATTGTCCCTGGCCTCTCTCAGATATTTCTATGATATTATTGTTTTTCTGCTGTTGTAGTCCACTCTTGGTGTTAGAATCTGCTACTATTTAATCATGAGTTCCACAATAAAAAACTGGAAAGTAAAATTAAAAGTGATATGCAATATATTTAAGTGGTGACTTCGTTGTGCATCCTTTCTTTGACAATCAATTTTGGATCAAATAAAGACTTCTGCATGCCTCTTCTCATTGTAGAATCTGGAGTTATTTCTCATTTTTCACAGGCTTTTAAATTATCTGTTATGTTTAAAGCATTGGGCAGAAAACTGAGATACATAAATTGGCATTGTTGAATTTTCCTGTTACACACCTTTGTTATGTTTAAACTATTAGTATAGCTATATCTCTGCGAAAAGATTTTTGAAAAACTAAGCTGGAACTTCTTCACTGTATGTGAATTTTTCTTTACGTGCTCATTTTGAGACTCAGTTAACCTCTCTATTTTTTCGTGTTCACAATTAGTAATAGCCTGCTGTTGATTATGTCGCAGATTATTTATTAGCACGTACTCAATGAAATAATTTGATGTTTATTTTTTAATGGGCTAATCAAAGAGTTTTAGATAATGAATCATGCCATGATGTTAGCATAAAATATGTTGAGGTCTTGATGGTTAGCAGTGCTTTTGATGTTTAGTCAGCATTTCTTCTGGTAATCCTTTTAATTTATGTGGATATTTTAAAGGCTGGATGTTGTTTATATGTTTAGATTCATACCATAACATGTTATCTAGTGTGATATAACAAGACCTCAACTTACAGGAGTTGATAATCTCCTTTTTGGGGGTTGTTTAAAGTTTGATATACTACTTTCTTATCAAAAACAATTGTTTAGTAGTAGTACTCTAATTTCGACAAACTTTTGACAGACACGGTAGCGCATCGGGTTTTGAGTCAGAAGTATCAGAATCCGACCGATCAAATCTGTTTGAATTTTTGTTGCAGCCGAGATCATTACAAGAGCTGCTCTGCTGCTCACAATGGAGTTGTCATTCATCGTCTTCTTGTTTTGACGTTCTTCCATCAATTTGTGGTAAGAGAATTAGGGTTAGTGATAGGTTTTCAATTTTTCTGAAAGTAGTAGGCTCTTATTAAGGTTCCTGTAGAGCTGCACTTCAAGCTCAAGAAAGCTCTCATTAACTATGCCTCAGTTGTACAAAAATGACATCTTAATTTACCCAATATGTGTTGTATCAATAGAAAATGGACCAGATGAGGAAGATAATTTATTGGTTTCTTTTCATCTAAATGTATTGGTTAAATATGTGAAAAGTACAAAAAATGGTGAAATATTTTATAAATAATAGATGAAAATAATCAAAACTCTTTGATACCCTAACTCATGAATCTACACGTCTAGAGTTTCTGGTTCATTCGCCATCTATTTTTCTTGTAAAATGTTAAATCAAATATTGGAGGAGTGACATGTTACAACATGGGGGTCCATAATAGGACACACCAACAAATGGAACTTCAAAGACAAAAGAAGACAATGTTAACCAGAGATATTAATCATTTAAGTTTGAATATGAATTTGTCACAAGATCCCCCTCTGGAATTTATTTGATGAACTTTTGGCTTACAACAAAAGCCCTGCCCTACTCAAATCAAAATAGCAAGGCCGGTGAAACTGGCACTTCAAGTACAATGGTCGTTGTAATATTGCAAAAATTATATGGGTTTCTACTATTCTTAAATTATAGGTTCTGCTAACTCTGATTGGCGAACTTAATTCCCTTTTCAATTGAAGATTTGAGTTCGGGCTTCAGCTTCTCCAAACCTTCTTTCTCATAGTCTGAAAGGGGACCCAAATCCATAATCGAATCAACCCCATTCTTTCCAAGCCTCACCTACAAGCGACAAGCCAGCCATAATTTTAAATGTCATCGTGTTCGATGTGTCTAATGTTTTAGAAAGCAGCTCGAATCATATTTTTTAAACTACATACAACACGGATCTTTGAGGCTTGTAGAGGTTTCAATTGAACTATTGAAATGACGTAATAAAAAAAAAACCTTTGAAGCAAAGAAGGGAAGTTCAGTGATGCTTGATTGAACAAATGAACACTCCACAACATCCTGTACCCCATTTAACCCTTTCAGGCAAGCATCAGCAAAAATGGCTCCAGCATACCTGCAAGAACGAGCATGCAAAGATCATTTACTAAAATGCACAACCGAGGAAGAAAATTAGTATATTTTATGAAGCATGCCACATGGGATTGAAAGAATGAAGTGACATGGAAAAGAATGATTTCTTGTCACATTTTATTTTTCTGAAGTACTTGATAATACAAATCTGACTATTATATTAGGTGATAAATAATCCGTACCACCAGAAACAAACCAAAATCTTGTCAAGAGAACACTTCTCCGAATTGTTTTTTTCATCCACATATAGATGGATGTTATCCCTAATAGATGCTTATCTGTGAAGCATTTAATAGTTTGAGGTTTTGAGCCATACAAGTATCTATCAGAGATTACATCCATCTGTACGTGGAGAGATAAAAGGGGCTCAAAGCCTCAACCTGTTAGATGTTTAACATATAAGCATCTATTACATCCATCTACACGGAAAGATAAAAAAGACTCAGAAAACTATCAAGGTTGTAGGAGTTGAGCATTCTTTTTTGTCTCAGTTCATTTTTGCATAAATATGACTTCACTATTTTCTTATAAAATCCTACCAAAATCTGGCAATATCTGCAGAAAAATGCCAAGCATAGGTAATTCAACTATTCTTTATTTCAATTAAAAGGTCAAAATCTCCTAAAAGAGTAAAATTCAAAACAGATTAAATCCATTCACCAATAAGGACACGCACAAATGAAGACACAGAGGTAAAATTTAATAATAGTATCTTACGCCATAGATAATGTAGCAGATCCCTTTCCTGCCTTTGCTTCCACAACTTCCGTTCCTCCATCTTGTGTTCGCTTAGTTAGAGCCTCGATGACATCATTAGATAGATTTGCACTTGGTGTGGCCTAGAGATATTCAAGCAACTCATACAGAATTAGAGAATATCAAACATTGCCAGTAATCCAAAAACAATAGGGCAATCAAACACCAAGTGAAAATTGGAATGTGTCACATATGTGGAAAAACCAAAGAAAGTCCAAAAGGGAAGGAAAGTACTTGAGAAAACAATGGAAGAATAGTTATGCCAGCATGTCCACCAACAACGGGTACATTTACATCTACAAGAAGATGCAAAAAGTTTAAACAATATTGATGAACTTAATTTTTTTTCTTAATCAACGTGCGATAACCATAATATGAGCATATATTAACTGTTGTTGGGTTCATTAAAACATTTTTTAAGAGGTGGCAATACCGGCAACAGGGACATTGGCCTTCCCGGCATAGAAGGTCTTAGCCCTAACCACATCAAGGGTAGTGACACCAAATAATTTCTTTTCATCATATGTTCCAGCTTTCTTAAAAACCTCAGACGCAATTGGTACTGTTGAATTCACAGGGTTGCTAATCATAGTTACAAGAGCCTGCAAAAAAGAACAAAACCCCACCATCGTAGTACCAGACCTTCGTAAAACAAACGAGCACAACTTGCATCATCAAATACAAATGAAATTATCAACACTTACATGAGGGCAATACTTTGCTATAGCACAGCATAGAGATTTGACAATGCCAGCGTTGATGTTAAAGAGGTCGTCACGAGTCATGCCCGGTTTTCTTGGGACACCAGCTGGAATGATGACAACATCTGATCCCTCAAGAGCTTTACCGAGTTGCTCCTCCCCCACATACCCAGTGACCTGAAGGAGGACGTAAATGAAAGAAACTTTGAGATCCAGCAAAAAAGCATAACGAATTTAAAGCCCTTAAATCATGTTGTGAACGGAAATCTACAGGCAACAAGGTAATTACACAAAAGGTAGAAGTAAACATATTTAGTTGAAAGAGCTAAGTAAACAGTAAAAAAAAATCCTATAAAATCAACATAAATCGCACCAATGTGCAGACTATGGACGAATCAATCTGAAGTCTGATTCAAGTCCTCCACATGATGAAAGGAAGCTAAACACGAAAAAAAAAAAACAAGATAGGAAATCGGAGAATCAAAACTATTTCAATGGAGCAGTAAACTAAAATTACGAGACAGAGACGGAGTACCTCAGATCTAGTGTTGACATGGCTAACATCAGCAGCAACACCAGGAGTACCAGCGATATCATAGAGAGCGAGCTTGGAAACCAAAGGGTTAAGCTTCATCAGAAGCGAGAGAGGCTGTCCGATCCCGCCAGCAGCTCCCAAAACAGCCACTTTGCGCTCCGGCACAGCGTCCGACCCGTACCCTCGCCTAAGCAGGTACTGTGATGAAGACGTCGAAGCTGACGTCCTCTCAATGGCCGTCCGCACGGATCTCATCATCGAGGCCCTCATTATCGCTCACAAGAGATGCAGAAAGGGAGGGTTTCTTTGGGAAATGGCAGAGGGTTTGGGTGGAAGAATCAATGGGAAAGGGCTTTTATAGTCGACTTTTAAATATTCCTTTTCTATTATCTAAAAAAAAAAGATATTATTATCTTATATTATAAATACAAATTTATAATTATATAGTTAATAAAAATAAACTCGTATTTAAATTATTTTTATTAATAAATTAAGTCTTAAATTATTATTAGTTAACCAAATAAATAAAACTTTAAATAGGTGTAAAATAGAGTCGACAAAGACGAACTTTACTTGTCACAGTTGCTCCCACTTATATGTAGGGAAGAATACAAAGCATGCACCCTGCATTTTCCTGTCTGCTTATCAAACTCCAAAGGACCCTCCTCAATTTCTCCGAACAAAGAGAAGAGAGAAAGCAATTTATGAGCAGGCATGTCAACTGGGACATTCGCCACATAAATCTTCCTCAACGATATATCAGCAGGGTTTGAATTAGCACCCCAATTCCCAGCCACACCGAGCTGCGAAACCCTCCCTCGCCCATTCACAGTCTTGCTCCGTTCTTTCAAAGCAAGTAGAGTACCATCAACGTGCTTGAAGGTGACGAATCCATACCCCTTCGACTTACCGGTGGTTTTGTCGAGAATCGCAATGGCTTCTTCGAGCTCCCCGTAAGCCGAAAACAAACCGCGTAACCCTTCCGTCTTAGTGTCGCAGCCAAGACCGCGGACAAAATCTTCCTCCCGGCGATATTAGGATCCGCCAAAGACCGAACAGCGCCAAGGTCATCAAAATGACGAGTTGGTCTGGACAAAACCTCTCGATAAGCTTGCGAGCGTCGTCCGGAGTAAGATTCGGGGAGGAATACTCAGAATCAGGAGAGAGAATACCACAACCATCCATCCTTCGCTTCTTGGTAACATCCATGACGAAGACTAAAGAAGAAACTTCCAAAATATCGTCTTCCACTGATCTTTTACAGCAAACCCAGAACCCAGAACTAGCCCGAAACCTCAGACCTTACGAGGGAGAAAAAGGAAGAGCAGTGAAGCAACGCAGTGCATAGACAAAAGAGGGAGACATCCGAGTCTAGTTTTGGGTTGGGCTGGCAATGGATTTGGTGATTGCTAAGCCAAGCTTCCTCTCAAAAATTTCATCTTTCAATTTATAAAAATCAAATCTTGTCCATGTTCAATTATCATAATGAAATCATTTGATGAACTATATGACAAATTATGAAGAGACAATCAGACAAAACGATCCATTTGTGTGTTTTATAAAAATTATCTTTTTATTATAGTAAAATCATAATTCATACCGCAATATATGAACGAAGTTTAGATTAAGTTAATTACTAATATGCTTGCGTTTAATTATAAATATTTAAAATTATCATTTACAAAGAAAAAAACATAACTTTTTTTTTTATTGTCAATTTTTGTTTGGTGAAAATAGATTTAAACAGGTTGAATTTACATCTCCTCGCACCCTCGAAATAGTTGGGCTTTGGGTAAATCTGGTACAAGATGAGACCCATATCAGAATCCATTGAAGCATTGCAAAGCTGGAAGCTTTCGTCTCCTCCCCTTGCTCCTGGGTTTTAAACCTTCGTTCTCTCTGTCCAAACCTTATCGAATAATCTCAAATGCCATTCCTACAATTGTAAGTTCTTTTCATTTTATTTTTCATATCTACGTCATTTGAATGAACTCATTGCTTCGTTTTCTCTTGCCTTCATTCTGGGCAATTTAATCTCTCAATTCGTAAGTAATATGTAAATTTTAATTTACTTGGAATTGTTAGTTTTCACTGGGTAGTTTCAAAATTTTATCTTAGTGGGCTCTACTGGAGGTGAAGAGGAATTAAGATACGGATATACATTGCCATCGCATTTCTTCTGTTCTTTTCTGGGCTGAAGTTGTTTCGAAACCAAAGTGTTATGCACAAAAGTTTATTGTTCTCTGTGAAATGGAAGCATAATTATGCAGTGAGATTGAAATGGCTTGTTACAGTATGCAAATGATGATTAAAAAGAACTCATTGTGATATCATATTTGAACATCTACCAGGTTCTTGACTGCTCCAAGCTCCCCTCTCAATAGCCCTCTCAGCTGTGTTTCAATAACTGTTCCACCATTTTCTGATTTCACATTTGACTACTCGTATTTTCAGTCGAATTCTGCGAAATTGAGTTGCCATTCATTTCCAGCAAGGAACACTAACTCCTCAACTGCCTCATTTAGTTTCTTCAAACCAAACCCCTTTCGAGCCTTGCTTTTCACTGTTGATGTGAGGGATTCTGAGTCAAAAGTTTCGGTTAATTTATCGGGTAAGCAGATTTTAAACAGCCCTATTCCTTGTTCTATTGACTCTGCTCAAAATGTTGGTAATGAAGATGATAAGGAACAACAAAGGCGAAAAAAGATAGGATTAGCAAATAAAGGGAGAGTTCCATGGAACAAAGGCAGGAAGCATGATGATGGTAAGTGCATTATGAAATGTTATTCCGCTCCAAATTATTAACTCCTTTTAATATAATATGGCTTTAATCTCTTATTGTAGAGACTCGTGAGCGAATCAAACAGAAAACGATAGAGGCTTTGAAAGACCCCAAGGTGAAACTATGCATGATATCAATTGATTGTACATTATGACATACTTGCATATCTGTTCTGGATGTTATCCTGATGGTAAATTCTAAAGATCTGTAATTATCTCAATCTCGACCAAATTCTTAGTTTTATCTTCGTTCTACTGTCGAATTTCATGAAGCGCGTTCATATCGCTGTAGAACATCCTGTTCGTGACGAATTACTTTCGTATTTTATTTTAAAGAAATTCTAATTGATAACTTCGTAAAAGTTCATCTTTTAACTACAATTTTCAGGTCAGAAAGAAAATGGCTGCACATCCTCGTCCACAGAGGTAATATTCACTCTCTTATCATTTTCTGCCAAATACAACGGACCTCTATTTAGTTCAAAACTGCCATATGTAAAATGGATAGGTGCTTTCTCTGAGCAACACTGATGCCTGACTTTAGCTGGTTAAAATATTACGATAAGGATAAAATAAAGTCTGTAATCATCAAATAAAAGTGTATAATGTATAACGGAGGGTGGAAAACTTGCAATGACTGCCTATTTTTGAAGTTATAAAATCAAGTCTCTTTGTTTTTCAGTGTTCAGATTAAGGATAAAATAAGTTGTGCACTTAAGCGTATCTGGGGGGAGCGCCTAAAACGGAAACGTCAAAATCAAAAATTCTTTTCTTCGTGGGCTGAAAGTATAGCACTGGCTGCTAAGAAAGGAGAAGACGAACAAGAAGAACTGGATTGGGATAGTTATGATAAAATAAGAGAGATGATTATGTCTCAATGGGATGCAGAAAAGGCCAAGGCAGAAGAGGTGGCAAGGAAAAAGGCAGAGATTGCAGCAAATATAAAAGCAAACAAGAAGGCAAGACTGTCTGCCAAAAGAAAAGAACAGAGAAAGAATGCAAAAGCAGGAGAGGAGATCAGAGAAATCAAGGTGACAGACAGATTAAAACTTAGGCGGAGATTAACAAAGGTAAACAGTCAAGTCTCAAAAACTTATTGGTTTCATGAGAATGGAGTTTGTTAAATTTTTAAGTTATTTTTTTTAAATTTGCTTCGATTCCGCATTCGTATGGATTAGATTCGCAAAAAGAGATCTATGAATGGCCAGGCTTCTAGTCGAGGAAATTTGGAGACTTCCCAAATCACAGCTTGGGAGAGACTAGATCTGGAGTTTATAGCCAAAGACAAGACATGGAAAGGAGCATCACTTGCAGATCAAATCCAAATTGCCAAAAACAGCAGAGCAGAATCCATGACAAGCAAATGTACAGGGGCACACTCTCAAAGATCAGAGTGAGGTCAAATTTTTAGTGCTGGGATCGACGGCAAATCTCCGATATATGCAGATAAGGTGACTTGTTCTTCAGCATTGATTATTTTCTTCTGTCTTATTATTAATTTGTTCTACTACTTATGGTTTGTAGTAGAAGAAGATTTGAAGGTTGCTCAAAGATTCATTCGTCTTCTGTCGGTTAAGATTCTATTCTGGTGGAATTGTATCGGCGGGAAAGATTGCAAAATAAGCTGGTGGAGCCCTTCCATCCGTATTTTATGCAAACACCCATTGCTAAGAAATGAGTACAGTTGTGGAGAAGAAGAGTTCATGTCCTTCAGAATTGTTGTCCTTCAAAGTAATAGCTCTTTGCTTGCCCTGCCTGGATCAGACGAGTGAAGATGCAATCAAATGAACTGGCTTTCTACTGAAACTGATCAGGAATTCATCCTCTTCAACTCAAGTGCATTTGCATCTCAGGCTATGAAAATGTAATACCATTTTGTTTTTAAAATCAGATAATTTAATAAAGTATCTGGAACTAGAATGCCCCTTGCCTATCAAGAACTTAATCTTCCTCGTGACATGCAATGTGATGTCGTGTCAGCAATCAAGCCACCCGACATAATTGCCTTGATTCCAATTCATAAATGTGACAAGATCATCAATTCTATAATTCAAATCATTGAACTCCGCTGGTAAGCTAACCGGAGCCATTTTAATTGCAAGAACTATTCTAGGATATAAAACGTAAGATGACATTTTCTGAAGTACAACAGTTTGTTGTCGGGAAAAACTTGAAAAACCCCACCGAATTTAAGATACAACTTTTATCAACAACGTATGAATTAAGAGGAATATGAATTTCCCCCAGGGAAGCTCCTCCCATGGTGGCCATTCTGCTGTTCTCTTTCAGGCATCGGTCCGGTGTTAGAGGGCATTCCTCCCACGTTACTAGGTGGCATAGCACCAAAATTTGTGGCAGCTCCACCCATATTACTGGGAGGCACCCCAAAATTGTGAGGAGGCGGTGGCATATTTAACCTGTTATGTTGAGGAATTCCTCCTCCATAGTTGTAGGGTGGCATATCCCCCATGTTGTGTGGAGGCCCTCCGCCCATGTTGTATGGAGGCGCTACTCCTCCCATATTGTTTGCAGGAACTCCACTCATGTTGTTTGGAGGCATTCTCCCATAATTACTGGAAGGCGCCCCTCCCATATTGTTGGGTGGCATTCCCGACATGTTTGGTGGTGCTCCACTCATGTTGGGTCCAGGTTCAGGTCCAGGATTTTGCATTGCTGGACTAGGATTCTGGAAATCCCTGTTCTGAATATTTTCCCTCCTCCGCTCAAAGTTTCTTGATCTGTCAAAGTTGCGTGGCCTGTCATTGCGTCTGTTCCTCTCATTGGCTCGAGCATTGTTCCTGATCCACTCTTCATGATACTTGGGATCATATGGAACTGCTTGACCATTAATAAAAGGTTCACCTGTGGAAAAGCAGGAAAAAAAAACACAAGAATCACATCAGAGAAATTGAACAACTACAATTGAAAAAAAAATGATTGAAGGCCGGGATATTCATGAAGTGACAACTAAACAAAGTTGCTACAAGCTTCTTAAAAGGTAACCAAGTCTACATGTTGTCTAGAAAATTGCCTAGGCCTTATTAGAAAGAGCACGTTTGACAAGTGGAATGTTGTAAATATGAAACAATTTTCAGCCTTCTTCTATGCCATTCAATAGTGAAAGCAAATACCTTTTCTTTTACAATTAATGCAAGCAAAATAAATTGTTCTCTATCATAAAAACGATCAACTTACCTCCATAGTTTTTGTTTTTAACATCTAAGTATGAATCAGGAAGAACCCAACGAACTCTGGGAAGCTCTGGAAGAAATATAAGACCAACATTAGTAATGCTTTCACGCCAAGAATAACACAATTATCATGATAAAGCAAATACCTTTGATCTTATATGAAAGTTCTTCTGAAACAAGAGCACCAAACGCAAAGTAGCATCTGGTTGATACAGAGTATATCTTCATCCTAGCATCCTCTTCACTGCAAGAAGCATGCTCACCAACTTAATGCAAAGATAGAATATAACTTACCTAATTGCATAATTAACAGAAAACCTAGTTCCCTTTATCCCTTTCAAAGAAATACTAGACCAGTTTAATATTGCAATGAAAAGTAAACCACCTTCCTTTTCAAATTAACAAATTACCCCAGTTTGATGTATAGGAGACAAAGAGTTTAGCTCCTGTCAAGATTTGATATAGTTTGTTGTTCCAGAAATTTGTGAGGTTTCATTTGTTTTTACATATATATCTTCTGCGCTGAATTAGCTTATGATGATTTGAAGTGGAAATAAGTAAGTCTTTAATTACAATGAAATCAAGTTTTTGAGTTCTAAAATTACATTTAATCGTTAAAGTGAAAAGAGACTTCGGTAATTTTATTAAAGATGTGAGATTTTCATTAAATTTGAAAAGGAGACTAGTTTTCGTTGATCATTCACTATTTTCCAATACCGCCATGGGAGCACAAATAGCTGGACATTCTATTTAAATGAAAAAGGAGAAGATAAGCTCCAGTTAACTATCAGTAAACAGACTTAATAATCCTAAATGTCATTCCATGATGGGAAATCAATCCTGATAAAAAAAGATAAATAAAACGAAACGTAATAGAGAATGGAGACTATTACCTGCCGACGACCATAGCTAGGGTTTTGATGTAGCTATCAATGATGTCGTCTCTAGTTGGTTCTCCTTCCGGCTTTTCCATAACGACAAGCCAATGTTCAAAGTCACATCCGTCGAGCAAGATCGTTTCCTTAGGAGGACGGTTCGACCAATTCGGATTCGGGTCATTAAGAGACGAAGATGTAGCGCGAGTCGATAAGGACCGAACGGTATGGGAAGATGAGACCCTCTGGAAATGAGCAGCAACTGTCAGAGGACGCAGACGGCGGATAAGAGAAAAAACCGAACTATCGGCAGAGTAAGAGGCGGGGGTTCATATAGAAGTGAAGAAAGATCGAGAGAAAACTGAAGACGAAGTAAGGGGCAGGGTTTTGGGGAGAAACCGCTGAAACGCCATAGTCGATGTAGGAACCCTGAATCAGGATGGCCTGATCCCAGAGGACGACGGCTTTGGAGTGTCCAAGTGTGTATATGTATACATTCCATCCATTTATTCAGCAAAATATTGTTATCCTAACAAATTATAAAAATTAATTTATTATTTGACACGTGCAAACTTTTCAAGAGAGGAACTTATTATTATTCATTTACTAATTTTTATTCATTACTATAATTATTTCTAAATATAAAAAAAAAAAAAAATTTTAAAGAAAATTTTAAAAAATAATTAACAAACTCATCTTTAACAATTCAACCTCCTCTTGCAATCATTCACACTTGAAATAGTTACAAAACACACGGTGACTCGCGCATAAAATATGTGCAAAATGTAACAGGAAATTAGCGACTTTCGCTTCACACGGTCGCCTGCATAATCGTCTATAATAAAAATACTGGCGACCGCAACTGGTTATAACGACAGAAGAGTTGTTTTATTACGAATCATTTTCTTGTAATAAAATATCAATTAATAAAATTAGTTGTTACTTCATCAAATTTTTTATTATATTTACGTTAAAATAGTCGCATGTCACGCACTAGAGACGTCCATACACCATACACAAACTATTCATTAATACTACTGTAAGCACAAGAGTATATTATAATCTTATATATCAATAAATCATTTATATTATACACACACAAACGTACGTACATAATAAGAGTTGTTAAAAAATATGCCAAATTAGATCAGTACATAATCTCTCCAACCACATTGTCTCTCTAAATCTTGTCATCGTCCCTCTCAAGCTTAAACACACTGAGGCAGAATCTCTACATTGAGATGAAGAACTTCACAAAACTTCAGAACGAATCCTCATAATACCATCAAACCTTGTCTTCTTAACCAGAGGTGCTTAGCCGACTCAAATACGGAGTTGAACGAGTTACTTTCACTAAGTTGCGGAGCTTGATGTCCCCCCGTGAATCATGGATTGGGGAAGCAACCCCGGTTTTGAGATTGATTTATCATCGACATTTATTTCACCCATTAACATCTTGACGACAGTCGACATAGATGGTCGGAGCTTCGGCAGATCTTGGGTACAAAGAAGACCGATCTTTAACGATTTACGAATCTCGTCCTCATTGGAATCTCCGGTTAACAATCTATCGACCAATTCATCCAATTTTCCATTCTCGTAATGCTCCCATATCTGTCAAATATGTAACATTATCCATGCATTTTCATAAGAGTATTCTCTCTGAAATGAATAAAAAATCCTACCATTTCAACAAGACGTTGTTCTTTAGCAGGCAATCGCATGTTTGTGTTGGATCTCCCAGTAACTAGCTCCATTAACAAAACACCAAAACTATAAATATCTGATTTTCTCGTTAAATGACCCCGTACGGCGTACTCTGGGGCTAGATAACCACTGCATAAACAATACAAGTCTTAGGATTATAAACAACACCAACCGTCGACTAAACCAATATCAAACTAGCAATTCTCAAATCATAGATTGAGCTCCCTTAGATAACAATATCGAAATACTAGTAAAGTTAGCCGATTTGATGCATGTAATCATAAACCGGCACATTGTTCCAACTCACATTGTTCCAGCAACACGAGTACTAACATGGGACATGTAATCTGGAATAAGCTTTGCAAGACCAAAGTCTGAAATTTTTGGAATCAGGTTCTTGTCCAGTAAAATATTGCTTGCTTTAATGTCTCTGTGGATGATTCGTGGTTTAACTTCCTCGTGAAGGAAAGCAAGCCCCCGTGCAACACCAACGCAGATTTTATGCCGCGTTCGCCAACTGAATTCAATACTACTTTGGGCTCCACCTAAAACAATAGAACGATTAAATCACTACATACATCAATTTAAAACTTCTATCTTTAATAAACAGAACTTTCATCTTTGAGTTGTTAGCAATTTAGACTTTGTCCTCAATTTCTCTGTAAAATCCAACACTCATGTACCAAGTTTTCTACTTAATCATGTGTTTTAATCCGATTTCAAACTCTGTTAATATTTTCTCCGGCAATTTCAAGTTTTGTCGAGAAATTAATATCTAAATTGTTAACAACTGAAAGATGGAGAGTCCCTTTATATAAAAAATAGTTTTAAGTTTTAATTTGTAAATTGTAAATTGCTTCAAACGATAAAGTTTAAATTACACTTTATTCATATATTTATATATTTGTGTCCATATACGAGAACTTCAAATTAAATATTAGAAAGTCGATACCGAGAAGTGTTTGTGCAAGGCTATTGTTTTCTAGATAGCCATAAACCAAGATCCTCTCGTTCCCTTCAATGCAGCAGCCGTACAATTTAACGAGGTTTTCATGCTCAATATCTGAAATTACATTGATTTCCGTCAAAAATTCCCTTTCACCTTGGATCGACTGTGCTGATAACACCTTTACAGCAGCCATGGATCCATTTATGAGCCTCCCCTAATTAATTCAAAGCAAATTTTAGAGGATGATCCATTTCCAGGATGATAACATTACTAGTGCTTCGAACTTTTAGCAATTACCTTGTATACCGAACCAAAACCTCCTCGCCCAATCTTATTCGCAGGACTGAAATTTTCAGTGGCGGTTTTTAATTCTTCATAAGAGTATAAGCACACGTTGTCAATGCCAGAAAACTCTGCAAAAAATGACACTTCAGAGTTGATAACTGGGATTACAGTAAATGAAAAAGTCTTGGATTTTAATCCCATTTCCTACCTCTCGATCCCAATATTCATCGAAAGTTTCAGCTAAATGACGATATATAACTTTAAAAGCATAAAACTTTTGTTTGAAGTTCGTACATTTTACTTGAAAGTTCACAAGCATTACTATGGTTGTAATTTTGTGACAAAGAAGAAAAATAATACGCTTAATAATGTTAGGCCTATACCTTCCACATTGTCTACTCCAGTTGTTTGTTTAGTCGAGCATGCTCCTCCACCTTTTGGAATACAGAAGCAGAAACGAGCCACCGCCGATACTGCCTCCAGATGGTCAAAATCCCTGCAATTTAATCGAAAACTTTAATCGTTGAACAGCTACAGTTAGATATATTTCCTCCTAAACAGTTAAAATCGAGTTATTTTATCAAGATAATGCCAACCATGTCAGGTACTATAAAGGTCGATTCAAGTGTGCATTAGAGCCATTCCTAAGCTCAAATACAAAGCCAACTTCAAGATCAAAACAACACAATCGAGCAACAAAGCTCGAATGTAAACTTCGTCTACCCAGAAAAGAGTAACCCTTGTATAAGATTCATACTCCCAGGAACTACAGTGATCAGGAAATTCTACAAATTCCAAGCTAGACTTCAAAAATCAGAGAAACCCAATACAACATAAGCAGAATCGAAAAGTTCCCCAACAACAATAAGCTCCATCTTCCCCAAATATTACCTTAAATAGTTCATTAACTTTGCTGAATAAGCTCCGACGCCCATCATTTTTCTCTTTTTTCTTAGGGAAGCACGAGATCGAATATAAATAGAATATGAAACCCTCTCTATATGTACCAGTTCCCTCAGCAGTCATCCAAGCAGAAGACCAAACAAGAGTTTACTTACTCGGAAGCCATCCTTCGTACACTGAAATTAAATGTAAAGAGACGATTTGAAGGAGGAGAACGAAACGATCCTTCGGGGGGGCCATGGAAGCAGTTTTTGTTGCCGAGTCAACTCGCTTGAACAAAAACGAAATGTCAAACGGAAGAACAAGACATCCCTGGACGGGAACGGCAGTTTCATTCAACGCTGACGAAAAAGGGAGAAAAGGTCGCCAAGCTTCGGTCACCAGACACTGTAGATGTCAATCTCCTATGTTAGAATGATTCATCGTTGACTCAATTAAACAGGATAAACGATGCACAGTTATATAATTGTTGATCAGAGGACATGCTCGTTGGAGTTTCGTTGGGTCAGATCAGACGTGGATCGATTGTCAAAACAATAAATGTTTGACCACACAAATGTTGTGACTTGTGTAAGGAAAGGAAAACATTATTTTTTTTAAATGTTTTTTAGGATTTTTTTATTTTATTTAAAAACAAAATCTCAAAATTTATTATTTATCAGTTAAAAATCACAAAATTTCAAAAATAATCAATTTAAATTTTTTAGACGGGTATAAATCGCAAGGAGGCTGACCAGTTCAAATAGAAAGGTCAACTTTTTTTTTCTAGCAAAATTCGTAGCTTTTTATGCTGAGGTCGGCCGACCCAACTGTACCGGTCGGCCTCTACCCCTATATTTATTTTTTATAATATTTTAATTTTTTTTATATAATGGATGATTTTTTGCTCTCTACAGCAATATTTTTTCACGTTTACATGATAGGTATAAAAATTTTTTTAATTAAATATTTATTTGTTATATTATAGTTAATTAAATCACATCTATTATTATTTATCGTACCACTTATAATAAAATTGGAATTACACCGCGTAAGTATATGATTTTTTTTAAGTAACTTACTTATACAGTTAATTATAATTTTATTATAAACGGTACAAGAAACAATAGTAAATGTGATATAATTAACTACAGTATAATAGATAAATATTTAATTTAAAAAGAATTTTCATACCTAGTCGATAAATATAAAAAAATATCTTGAGAGAAAACAAAAAAATCATTTCTTATATATAAAAAAATATATTAAAATATTATAAAAAATTAATAGTAGGGTGAAGGCCGCCCGTCCAGTTGGTTTTAACCCTATATATTATTTTGATAGAAACTCTTTTTACCGTTTTGTCTTCAACCGGAGGAGGAGATGTGTGTTTGGAGGAATACGCGAAATGGGTATTGCAAAGGCTCTGGTGACAGTGAATTGGCCGGAAAATGGCGGCAGAGAGTAAAACCCATATGGTCTTGGCTGTCTGAGCATGGAGGTCTGGTGGTAAGGGAACGTGCGTATTACAGTAGAGGGAGAGATTTTTCAGCAGTTTTCATCATCTTCTTCTGATTCTCTCTCTAGTTACAGATGTCGATAACAAACCCAAGAAAACACCCTTAATCGTTTGAAGAATCTCTTTGCTTTCCAGAATTTTCAGTGAATCTACACAGCTTCCATGCATCTCCCAAGCACAAGCCAAGCTCCATCCCTCTCTAATGGCGGAAGAGAATAGACATATTGGCGTTAGACGGAAACGATAATCAATCCTAATAATGCTGTTATAATCCTGCCTTTCAGAACGGCTGGGAGGAAGAAAGACGACAATCAGCAACAAAATACACCTAACCCATCCTCTTAAATCCATAAAATCTTTATTTTGCTTAAATATGAATATTATAAAACAAATAAAATATGTCTTCTAGTTCTAGCCATCTTTTATGACTTTCCTATTTACGTAGTAATTACTACGTTCAAAGTACAATTAATTAAATCAATAAAAGGAACAAAATAACTATAATATATAAGTTTATAAAAATATATTATTCAAAATCACCTTTAAAATACAAAGTGTTTAACAAAAAAATACTAAAATTATTTCATAAACAATCTCCTTTTTAAAATATGAAAATCTAACAAATTAACCTCTCTGACGATTGGCTTTCGATCTCACTTGAATCGTTCATTATTGTTCGAATATTACACATAAGTATTTTTTACGTAGTAATTTATTAGATTTTTTGTGGTTGGACAATAAAATTGTTTGCAAAATGATTTTATAATTTTTTTTTTTTTTATTAAACATCTCATTGTTAAGAAGGTGATTTTGAATATTAACCTTGGCAAAACCTTATCCACAAAGAGAGCCACGTACTTGTTGTTGACCAGCAGCCTCTCAGTCAAATATGTAATACATTGACTCACTTGGGCTGCTCTTTTGACTACTTAATATTAATTACGTACATAACATATATAATTCGATAGATATGTTTAACGAAGGAGAAAATGCAAATTACATAGTTTAAATATATAAATTGTAATATTATTAAATAAAATAAATAATAAATTATGATAAAAATAGCACATTATTAACGTAGCCAGTTTTATATTACTATTTTTAGGATATTTAATATTTAAGTGATTTAATTAATTCGAGTAGCCAATGGGATCCAGCATTCAAGATTGTACAAATGGAAAAGACGGAAACACCCTTATTGCATCCTATAAATTAAGTCCATTTCTAGCTGTGTAGTCATCTTTCGAAGCTCATATCAACTTCCTCTCGCTGCGAACAAATATGGCGTCGAACTTCTTCTTCTTCTTCATCATCTTCTTCCTTCCTCTTCTCGCTCAGTCCTCTGTTCCTCCAGAGGCAACCTTTCATTTCGTTAATGATGGAGGATTCGGCGATTATGTCGTGGAATACGGAGCCAATTACCAAGTTCTCAGCTTAGCTAACTCCCCGTTCCAGCTCTGCTTCTACAACACCACGAGCAATGCCTTCACTCTCGCGCTCCGAATGGGAATGCCACGATCGGAATCCCTGATGCGTTGGGTTTGGGAGTTCAATCGGGGAAATCCAGTGCGTGAAAACGCTACTTTCTCCCTCCGGTCAGACGGAAACCTAGTTTTGGCCGACGCAGATGGCAGAATAGCCTGGCAAAGCTATACTGCGAACAGGGGAGTCGTAGGGTTTGAAATTCTTGCTAATGGAAACATGGTGCTTCACGATTCAAAAGGTAATTTCGTTTGGAAAAGCTTTGATTCAGCCACTGACACTCTGCTAGTGGGTCAATCGCTCAAGCTGGCCGGTCCGACGAAGCTAATCAGCCGATCTTCAGCTGCGGTGAACTCCGACGGGCCGTACAGTCTAGTAATGGAGCAAACCGGACTATCGCTCTATTACAAATCCCCAAACTCCCCTAAACCGATGCTTTATTTCAACGGATGGCCCAGTTTTGATGATACTGCCTTACAACAAGTTACATTCAACAGCTCTCCCGACGATTACACTCACGACCTCACACTGGATTACAAAGTAGGTAATCTATCAACCGGAAGAACAATTTATCTCTCTAGACCCAAATTCAATACTTCATTGACATACCTAAGGCTGGGATTAGATGGAAATATCAGGATCTTTACATACACTGATAGAGTCGATTATGGTTCATGGGATGCTACATTCACACTTTTTGACAGCAACTATAGATGGGAAAGCGAGTGTCAATTACCAGAAAAATGTGGAAAATTCGGAATCTGTGAGGACAACCAGTGTGTTGCCTGTCCATTGGAGAGCGGATTGGCCGGCTGGAGCCGGAACTGCGAAGCGAGGAAGGTGAATTCGTGTAACCCGAAGGATTTCCATTACTATAAAGTAGAAGGGGTTGATCATTTTCTCAGCAAGTACACTGATGGAGAAGGACCTATGAAGGAGAGTGATTGTGGGAGAAAGTGTAGCAGAGATTGCAAGTGTTTGGGTTATTTCTACCATGGAGAAACTTCGAGGTGTTGGATTGCTTATGAATTAAAGACGATGACTAAAGTGGCCAAATCCACTCACGTTGGCTACATCAAAGCTCCCAACAAGTAGAATCCAACATCCACCTACGTTCCATTAAATGTTGTAAGATCCTCTGACTTGTGTATTCTTGTCCCATTTTTTCTCAGGTTTGAAGAATGATTGTTCCATTTTGTTCATCATGTTCTGTGGAAATTAGAAATCTGTATTATGCACTACGTTTCACTTCTTCATCCATATTGAAAATTCTTTTTATGAGACACAAAACAGAACCAAATCGAATTCGACTCTTCGGCGTCGATTCTAGATGGCTCTAAGTAAGTCCAGTCCTCGATCGAAACTAAGAGAAGGTTTGTTTTAAAGATGTATGCATGGATGATGTAGGACAATTGTGTCCTACTTCTACGTAATTCTCGTTTTGATAATGACTATTTTACCCTTTGACTTTGTTGACTGTGCTCAAGAAATGAGAAATATCCTTTTCTAAATCTTTTTACCTAAAATATTGTTAAAAATTTGGAAGTTTTCATATTTTAACTAAAAAGCGTTTTCAATTTTTATTTTTTCTAATGTTCATATGCAGTTTTAAAGTTAAAACACCAATCAAAATAATAATAACGTTAACTTTGTTCTTTTGTTCTGCTCTTTAAATTTATTTATTAACGTGATAAATAATAATTAATCTAATTATAATTATAATTAATAAAATAATTTATAAACAGTTAATGTGTTATATTAATTTCAACAATAAGTGATTAAGATGTTAGCAGGTAAAATAAGAGCGCAACGTAACATTACTCATTAAACAAATATAAAATTAATGAAAATTTTAAAAAAAATAGAGCAAAATTTAAAAGAGATAGTTAAGAAAACTACAATCAATTAATTAGTTAATTATTAATGCATTTCTATGATGATAACTTCGTTTTCATTTGAGAGAACGCACAGTTTATCTCACATTATTTTTCTCGTTATCATAATCGAAAAGTAATTTTTTTTCTAATTATATTTTTTTTGTAGTAAAAATTTATTATATTAATTTAATTTATAAAAATAATCATCGTGTGAGCTTATATAATATTGATTTGAAAAGTTGCAAAACAAAATCAAAATTTGAAGGAGTGAGCCTTATTTCAAAGTTAGAAACCTACTTTAAAGCAAGATATTAATTGATTGGAAACATGATGTGGATGGAAGTCACATAAAACTTTCTTCAATCAATTCATTTGATATCACACGAGAATCTATAGGAATCAAATGGGAATTAGAGACTATGTACCGTTTCCTTTAATTCCTTAGAATTACAATTAGTCAACCCAAAGCCTAATTGAGTGTATTGGTTCTTGGAAACTTGTACCGCAACTTTACAAAAAGATCGGCTGCACGAAAAGTATAATATTATTTGTTTTATGTTAATATCTGTACGAATTGTATTAAAATTTGATCTCAGAGAAGACTTTATAATATTTGGAGATGAAATATTAGTACTCCACGATCATATTCAAGTAGTGTGTGATTTTGATATCATTATTTGGTTAGTCTAATTTTACATATTTTTTTGTTTGACTTTCATACCAAATGATCCATCCTTAAATGTTACGTTACATTTTGACTATGTATATTCATAGTTTGGTAGATTGTTGGAAGATAGAATCTTCTTTAAGCAAACACTTTGACTGCACGATTCATTTGTCGTAGCTTTCAACATTGGTCGAGCCTAAGAATTGAAACGAATTGTCTATCCTAACTACAATGCAACTCTTCGGCCCCCACATCTCTAAAAGCGAACCGGCTGACAAAATTGTTAAACTAGTCTTGACCATGAAGGGCATTGCAGCAGGAATACACAACCTCCCTTTTTTGTCAAGTTCATGGCCCATAATCGCGTGTTCTTGAACTTTTCAGGTCATTCACTCTTTTGGGTCTACAAGTATGCCTGATTTGCTCTGCCTTACGAGCCCAATTTAGTGCGATTAACAGAGAAGATGTTGGACTATGATGGGAGTTTAGTATTTAGCTTTTGGATTGTTTTTTTAAACGAAGTTAGAGGAAGTAAGCCCTCACAACTCTCTTGGGAAAATGTTATTTGTTTTGGTGGAGGTACCAAAATGTGTTATTGTCCATACTATAGATCTAATATAACACTAATAATAATAATGTTAATATTAGTTCAGTTTTAGTGGTTTATTATTTCTATTCTTAAGTGACGGAGGGTGAGCGATTTTGTATTTTTAGCAATGCTACGATGATATTGCAACGTTACAGGAAATTCTTTTTTTCTTTTTTTTTTTTTTTTAATTTTTGAATTCATTTTGTTGATACAATCTTGTGTTGTTGACGTTGGATGATTTGTTTGGACTATGTAAATCTGTATTTTTGATTAATTCTTGCGTTACGTTGTTGCACAATAAATCATATTATTCTTATTTTATTTATAAAAATACCTCCAATAAACGACAAAAAATAATTAGTTGAACTTAGTCGGCGATAGACGTCCACAATTGACTATCATTATACTTGGCATCCACGATACTTCCTACTCGTTGGCTCTTCGAAGCTTTCGACGCCTTTTTCAATGGAATTTTCTACCCACTCTTCCACTTTATAAGTCTTCTGCTACACTCTTTCAGCAGAAGCATAGGCCAGAACTCTCTCTCTCTCTCTCTCTCTGTATTGCTGACTACGTCGCCTTCAAATTTACCAAGATGTTGAATCTTCTTCCGAACAAGAAAAAAATGGCGGATCCGAAGGCAGTTTTATCATTTGCAGTCTCCGTCGCTGCTTCAGCTGTACTGGTTCGGAGCATCATCAACGACGTAGTACCGGAAGAGACGAAAACGTACTTTTATTCCGGAATCAATTACATCTTTCGTCGATTCTCGTCACAGCTCACTATCCTCATCGACGAATTTCAGGGACTCTCCACCAACCTGGTTTTTGAAGCTGCGAATGACTACTTAGGCACGATTGCTTCTCCGACTGTTCAGAGACTGAAAGTAAGTAAATCCGAGAATGACAAGAGTCTGCTAATCGGCATCGATCCCTATGAAGACGTCTTTGATGTTTATGATAACTTCAACATTACTTGGAGGTTGATTTCCACCAAAATCGAAACTCCTGGCCAGAGGAACCCAGGTGACCTAAATGCGGCGCTGAAATCTGAGGTCAGATCTTACGAGTTGACATTTCACAAGAAACACAGAGAGAAAGTTCTGAATTCTTACATTCCGCATATCATGGAGAGAGCTAAGGTCATTAAGGAAGAAAATAAGACGATTCAGCTCCATACGGTTAATTACAGGTCATGGGACGAAGATACTGTAAATCTCAAACATCCTATGACCTTCAAGACCCTAGCCATCGACGAAGAGCTCAAAAACTTGATAATAGAGGATTTGGACAACTTTGTACAGGGAAAAGAGTTCTATAGAAAGATCGGAAGAGCTTGGAAACGAGGATACCTTTTGTACGGACCTCCGGGAACAGGAAAGTCAAGCTTGATTGCATCCATGGCTAATCACCTGAACTATGACGTCTACGATTTGGATTTAACAGAAATTGAGAGAAACTCTGACTTGAAAGTATTGTTGCTCGGCATGTCTAATCGTTCGATTCTCGTAATCGAGGACATCGATTGCTCCGTCAGACTGAAGAATCGAGAATCGGAAGAGGAGGAAGACAAATCTTCACAAAATAAGGTAAGACCTCAAATTCCAACAGCTATTTTAAATGAAATGAGCGACTTCCTCCAATTAAATCTTTACCTTCTATTCTTCGTTCTCTTAGGTCACACTCTCCGGTTTTCTGAACTTCATCGACGGTCTATGGTCGAGCTGCGGGGAAGAACGAATCATCATCTTCACAACGAATCACAAGGAGAAGCTAGATCCTGCTCTGTTACGACCAGGACGAATGGATATGCACATCAATTTGTCATACTGCACCATTTCTGTGTTCAAGCAATTAGCTCTAAACTACCACGGCCTCCATCGTCACGAGCTTTTTGAACAGATTGAAGAACTCATACAGAAGATCCAGGTTACGCCTGCAGAAGTTGCTGGAGAGCTGATCAAGAACAAAAATCCAGAAAAGTCACTCGAAGGACTCCTGGAATTGATGCAAAACAAGATGAAATCTCAAAACGAGACTCGAGTGGAGGAGAAGACGGATGATCAAATTCAAGAACAGAAGCCCATATGAGAATTTAAAAAAATTGATTCCAAAGTTCATCGCCAAATCTTATTGTCTGAATCGATCGTGGGTCACGCCAAAATTGAAACTCGCATACCCAGCCGCCCGACCATAAACTAATCTGACTTACCCAAGATCTAACCTCAGTTAAAAAACAAAAGGTTTATGAAATATCAATCAGCTCCTTTCCACCAGTTAAGTTTAAATATTTTAAATTTATACTATTTAATTTTTTTTTTACTAAATTTACAATAATTAGTTATAACTTTATTATATTATTAATATATAAAGTAAAATATAATTTAAATTAAGGTCATTTACCTTATTTTATAAGAGAAATTAAACATCTATTTTTAAGTATTAACAATTTAAATTTTATCGTCAATTTATCAAATAAATCTATCACAGGTATACCATATTTTCTGTTTAATACGACATTGTAACTTGACTTTAAACTCTATCGTTTAATTGACAAAATTTTAGATCGCTGGATTAGAAATCCATAGAGTTCAAAATTACGTTCAAAATCATCTGAAAATGTTACTAATCAAGTTAAAACATTTATTAAGTGAAAAACATAAAAATTGAATTCTTAACTTGACGGATCATCGTACTAATCATGTTCTAGTGGATTTCTACTAACCGTCTTAGCAATACAATCAACTCTCTATTAAAGCGATACTTAACCATAGGGAGTGTCATATTTTTGTAATTTATATCTTATTCCGACTATTTTAATATATTATAAAATTGTTTCATAAAATAATGAACCATAGAGTATTTATTTTTATTGAATATCATGTCTCTTTGTAATAAACAATTATTGTATCACCAATAAAAAATAGATATGTAATTTCATTCCATATAATAAAATGATTTGTATGACGTATTATATGTTTAATTTATTTCACAGCATTTACTATTTATCTTATTCGGTGTGCTGCAATGACCAATAACGAAGAGTTAATACTATTTATCTAATTTAGTATCTTGTAATGACACGTGTTATATATTTTATATATTATTTACAAATTTTTTTAAAGAGTTAAAGATATTGTATTTTTTGAATTCTAAGTATAATAAAAGGTGACAAACAATACAACTCTGCACATAAACTCACTAGTTTATATAAAATCTAAATCAATTAATATAAATTACATTGTATAAGCAGATATTTAAAAATTACAATTATTTTATTTTTTTAAAGGGTGATTTTTAACTAGAAAAATGAATAAGATTTGTAAATGTATAATTAATTAACTTAATATAAATTACTTTATTCTATTTAAAGACGTATTCGAGCAATACAAAATTTCACAAAACGAAGACTCTGACAGAATCCCCCCCCCCCCTCTCTCTCTCTCTCTCTCTCTCTCTCTCTCTCTGCGTTAAACCCTGTAGCGTGCTTTCCAATCGACCTTGAAATGGCCAACTCTAATCTTCCCCGGAGAATCATCAAGGTTTGCATCTTGATTCATTTCTCGATTCCTACTCCAATTTTTCTCATCGATTGTTTAATATTTGGGTGGAGTTGTATAAATTTTTCTTGTTCGTAAATAAATTATTGGGAGCTAATTATTACTGGCGTCTTATTTTTCAGCCGGAGTTGCGATCAGAATTTCTAATTTTTTTAACTCTTATGACCTGCAAAGATTTTTGGCTTATGTGGTTTTTGTGTTTTCTTTCCGCAATTTTCCTAATCACTTTATTCGCGATCTTGTAGGAAACCCAGCGTCTCTTGAGTGAACCAGGTGCATTTTTTTCTCCTTTCCTTTCGTGGGATTTCCTGAATTCTTTCTTTTGGAGCTTGTATATTTTTTCTTTTTTTTGTTATTTTTAGGCTGTTTATGTTCTGGAAATTTGTGTTCCATTACGTACTTCGTGTCAACTCGTTCGTTTTGATTTTATTGTACATATGCATTTTTTTCTGATGCTTAAATTGTATTCTATTTTCGATTTATGGTTCAGCGCCAGGGATTAGTGCTTCCCCTTCAGAAGATAATATGCGGTACTTTAATGTGATGATACTTGGGCCAACCCAGTCCCCCTACGAAGGTATCTCCTAGCCAATGTTTAATACGAACTGTGTGTAGCCAACTGCTTATTTCTTTTTTCTTCATCGAAATTCTCTTTCATCTTATGCCATAGTTCTCAATAGGTTTTCAGAGAGATCCGGAACATAAGAAATCTTCGGACATGTAATAATTGATTGGCATTCTTTTGGGTGGCGAAAGTAATGAATAGTAATTGCTTAGAAGGATGTGATTAGTATCGCCCAAACTCAACATAGTTGCCCTTTTTAGTAAGGATGATGATTTATTTTTAATTTTACCCCGTGACCGGCGCTTACATTTCACTCGTTAATTTGCATAATAGTTGCAATAAACTATAAATAGGTAAAATAAGACATAAATTATTTAATTAATTAATCACGTCACGAGGTGAAATTAAAGTAAATTGGAAGGGAAATCTATCATTACTCTTTCAGTAACCATATTCTGTCATTGATCCAGTAAAATATCCTCTTAACAAATGAACATGAAATTTTCTAATCCTGCATTTTTCTCGTGGCTATTTGTGATCTTTTTATGTTCCTTGCTTCAAATGACTCTCTTCTTCCAATGCAAAGTCCTACTCACAGGACCCTTGTAGTTTGTAGATGCACCAATATGTTAACATCAGATTTCATGCATTGCATTTTGCTTTATGTCAATCTTACGTGTGGACTATTTATCAGGTGGAGTTTTCAAGTTGGAACTATTTTTGCCCGAAGAATATCCTATGGCTGCTCCCAAGGTACATTATTTCAGCCATTGCATAATTACCTTTTACTGCATTTATTAAAGGATTGCATATGAGAAATTGTGAAATTGATTTGATAATGATTTGGCCGATCTATTTGTCATGTTATGTAGAAATTCTTTTATCTCATTTTCCATGTCTCTGTTTTTTTTAACCTTACGTGTGCATTTTTAATAATTTTCCTTTTTACAGGTCCGATTTCTGACCAAAATATATCATCCCAACATTGACAAGGTAGGTTTTGTCTTGGCCCCTTTTAAGGTTTGTAATATTCTTTCATAGGGTATGATAAAAAAATATGTCCAATGCAGCTTGGGAGGATATGCCTTGATATTCTGAAGGACAAATGGAGTCCCGCTCTCCAAATAAGAACTGTGCTTTTGAGGTATAGTAAGAAGTGATCTTTAGTAGTTACAGTATGTGGAGTTGAACATCATTACATTAGCAGAAGCTTTCAAACAGTGAAAATGAATCAGTCTTACAAATATGTTCAATTCTGTTCTCTCCTCTTGATATAGCTTCAATTGGAATCTATTTCTCGCCTAATTCCCACCATTACTTAAGTTATAGTTGTCTTCCAAGTCCATCTTCTTAAAAAAAAAAAAAAAATTAAGCCGTTTTAATTGATGCAATTGTTGCTGTTTTCTGTCAGCATTCAAGCTTTGCTGAGTGCTCCAAATCCTGACGATCCACTTTCTGAGAACATTGCGAAGCATTGGAAGACAAATGAAGCTGAAGCCGTTGAAACAGGTGATATTGGTTTTCGTATCTTGTATAAGTTTATAAAAAAGCTTGTATGCGAGTTTGAAATGCAATTCTACTTAATTTTTGTTGTTTTCATTTTTCCATTGCAGCCAAGGAATGGACCCGTTTGTACGCAAGTGGTGCTTGAGAATGTTGCAGACAAAACTTTTGCTCCTTGTAACTTGTAATGCAATATATATATATATATATATATGGTATGATTTTAATTTGGAAACTGATGTTTGGATGGAT
Source organism: Begonia peltatifolia (assembly GCA_022433055.1). Taxonomy (NCBI): domain Eukaryota; kingdom Viridiplantae; phylum Streptophyta; class Magnoliopsida; order Cucurbitales; family Begoniaceae; genus Begonia; species Begonia peltatifolia. Next base: position 28,349,633 of record CM039519.1, read on the forward strand.
GGATTTTAGAATTGTTAATAACTTTCTCTGGATTTGTACGACTAATTGAAATGAATTTTACGATCTGTTCCAAATCCGATCGCAGAATGATGGCTTTGTTCTAGTTGTTATTTGTCATATTTTTGTTCTCTTTTTCTCAACCTGCTCCCTCTCGCATGCTTCAGCTGTTTGGAGGAAAGAGTGATTTGTTTTAGACTATTGCTTGGAAGGGGCTAAATTCCTTCCATTATAGTCTTAATCGTAGTGTTTGATTTAAATATACGAGATAAATTTATGCCATCGATGTTGATTTGAACATTTATTAATAAAATAATATTATGTTTATCATTTTAAAATACTCACTGAAATGTCAAATAATAATTTGTGTAATTGATATTATGAATTATAAATAATTTATTTATATATTAATTATATTAATATTTTTTGTAATAACATAACTCGCATTCTTTTACCAAAATCGTAGAATGTCTTTACATATTTAAGATAATTATGTTAAAAAGAAAGGGAGAAACAACTTTTGCAGATGTGCAATTTCATTCAAACAAATGCTCCAAATCCAAAGACAAACAATCTACGCAGGAAGTTGACCCTCAACCGATACAAAGGCGCAAATTTTGTTCTGTCTGCTGAATATGATGATGCTATTGCTTGAAGTGTTTAAATCTCGTCAAAAGCTAATTTGAAACTACCATTTTGGTGCCTTAAGCTGGTTGTTCTCGAAATGGCAAATCGAATTTCAAACTTCTCGCTGCTTCAAAGAAATGTCCAACAGCCTCCTCAGGTGTTCCGACAAGAACCCCGTGTTCTAAGTTGAGAATGTGTGTCCTCTAGGTCGGGCACTTCTCGCGACCCTACACATGAATTACAATTCATTTATAGCATGTAATAAAGTCGAGAATCGAAGTATAGAAAAGTGAATGTCCTTGCTCTTTCTTTTAACTACAATTTAAAAGAATAATATAAGAATGGTCTTCTCATTTTTTACACTATATTTTTACATCACGACATGATATCTACGCGTCGATTATTAATTGATGCAATAAAATAAGATAAATTATAATAGTTGAAATAAGACATTAATTACATTAACCAACAAACACAAAGTCATGAGATGAATATAGTGTAAAAGTAGAAGATAAACCTATTATTTCTCAATTAAGATAAGTTGTCATCACTAAATAAGAATTCCATTTGGCTAAAGTTGAATTGAAACCTTTCAAACAATTGAAAAGTATAATAGAATGAGTTTGTATTAAGGGTAAACCTTAGAATTTCTTCTGTCAAAGCAGGAAGAGGAGAAAACAAATAAGCAGGATCGACACTCCCTTGAACACTGATACCGGGCCCTAATCGCTTCCTTCCTTCTGCCATGTCAACTGTCCAGTCAAGTCCAATAACATCTACTCCGACTACTTTCATACGCTCAAGAAGCCCACCATTTCCATTTATGTAGAGAACAAGTGGTGTTTCAGGGCATCTTTCTTTTACTGTATTCACAATCTGCAACCCCAAAATTACTCAACATGACACAGAAATCAAATGTATGTTCTACGTCAGCAAACAACCAAGTCTAAGAATTCATCAAACCTTCTTTTATTAAATGGAAAATTACATTCCTATAAGGCATCAAGGAAAAGTAGCACAGTCGTAAAGAAATCGGTATTCAGTAATATATAAAGATTTGCAAAATCCAAGATTATAATACTATCGACATTTTTCCTCCATTGAGAACCATGAGATGTAAGAAGCTGATCAACCATGATGAGATAAAAGGGAAAAATTAGTCACCTGTTCTATATATGGCTTCCACCAGATTTCCCACATAGCAGGGGTCAATTGTCCACCCCATGAGTCAAATATTTAAATGCAATGAGCCCCACATTCGACTTGGTAAACGATATATTCTGAAATAGCCTGTGTCAATTGAGAGAGAAGGGTCTTTAACACATTTGGCGCTGTGTGGCACGTGCTCTTTATGGTTGTGTAAGTGCGAGTCGTACCGCCTTCTACATTATATGTAGCTATTGTCCAAGGTGCTCCAACGAAACCCAAAACAGCAGCTTGCCCACCAACCTATAAGAGAAAGGAAAACAGAGAAAAAATGAATCTAAAAGTAACTTAGACATTTATTTTGTCTTTCAGCATGTATTTTTCATATGCTAAATATACCTCACGCAAAATTGTCAGTGATTCACCCACAAAATCAAGCTTTTCTAAGTCAATGGGATGAAGAGCCTTAAAACTCTCTTCAGAGCGTATTGGTGAGTGAATTACAGGTCCTCTCACTTCCTCAATGTCAAAAGGAACGCCAAAGGCAGGTAAAGGGGTAAGAATATCAGAAAAAATGATAACTCCATCAGGATGGAAAGCTTCCCAAGGCTGCAAAGAAATTTTCACTATAAGATCAGTGGTCTCTGATCGCTCCCTGAAGGATGGATGTTTCTCTGCAAGCTTTCTGCAAACAGCCATATATCTTCCCGCCTGGCGCATCATCCACGCAGGAGGCCTACTTACAGGATCTCCCGTTGCAGCCTTCACTAGTAGTGGATCTGGATAACATATGCATGGATTTGAAAGGTAAGGAGAGAGACCAAAGGATCCTCGTTTTTACGAAGTCCTTTATGATTTAGTAATAAACAGACACATGAAACATAAGCTTGTCTAAACTAAGTCAGCCAGGAGCAAAACTGAACAAGGCTGAACCAAATCAGCCAGGATAACTAAGACTGCAACGTTAGGACATATAAATCTCTAAACTGCAGGTGAATTATGTCTCCTAATATCCTCGACACGATATTTATCAGTGTTTAACATTCCCTACAACACACCAGAAAAGACACTTCCCAACACAACCTTACAACGTTCATCATATATGTCAACCTTACAACGTTCATCATATAAGTCAAACCATCCAACAAGAGCAAAAATCGAGCTTTACAATCGCATACAGTTGCATGTAATAAACTTCTCAATCCATCATTTAGCAAACTTTAAACAGAAAGTAAGTTATTTTCCCGTAAATTAAGCAGAGTGGCAATCCCCGTTAAATCTATAATGAATAGCCGAAGCTGTCCCCCCGGACAAAAGAAAACCCTATATTTGAAGAAATGGAACTGCCTCGTAAACAATGAAACTGAGCCCATCAATCATGAAGACGAAACAAAGCATACCGGAGGATGAAGAAGAGCACGATACAGACAAATATTTGGCTGCGTATATCCTTTTGGAAGGAAGAAAAAAGCCAGTTAGACAGGTAGAGTTAGGCCGTGGATGCACGAATAAGCTCGAAGACCTCCATCCTACAGAACTACACGCACTGAAGAATAGCAAATTGGAGAGAATTAAACAAAAATTCAGAGAGAGAGAGGATACCTGGACGGCGAAGAGAAGCTACCCATTTGCTGGGAGAGGGAGAGAGCAGAGTAGCAGACGATCTTGCTCTTGCAATTGCTCTCTCTCTCTCTCTCTCTCTCACCCTCTGTTTGATTTTCAGTTGCCTCATCTCCTCTCTATTGTTTTTTTACCAAAATTTTCATTTATTTTAGTTGTAATTAATTAATCTCTTTAACTATTCGTATTTGAAGCTTTCAAGAAGCTGTGTGCTGAAATGTCTGCGTGGAAAGATGAGGCAGGAGAGAAGAACAGGAATAAACTCTGAGTTCTGTGAGCAGCGTGCAGTTCTCTTCTCCACCAATGTGGTATCAAGCGGTCTTGATTTTGATAAAGCAGTTACTGGGTTGTACATGTAAGTCACTGGTAGTTAATCAGGTGAAACATGTAATCTTGAACATTTATTTGGTTCTACTTTTGTTTCAACAATGCAGGTGGATTGTCCCGACAATGTAGATGCTTACAAACACAGAGTTGGGCGCACTGTGCGCTATCAATCCAAAGGGAGATCAACTTTGTTTCTTACTCCTTCAGAGATGAAAATGCTACAAAAACTACGAAAATGGAGTTGTCCAGGTGCTTTTATTTTACTTTAGTTTCCTATCCAAGTTGCGAGGGACTCTTAAAACACTAACACTCTTAACAATCCCGACATGGGATGTAGTCTCCAAACTTTGGAAAGGAGTTTGCAAAGGAAAGATTAGTTCTTTGTTAATGATACGTCGATTAGTTCTTCTTTTCCATCCTGTTCTGTTAAATCATGCTACCGTTCGACAACATATTAAGCGCGAAGCATCAATCGGTATACTACGCGCACGTGATTTCTTACTTTCCAGGCAAACTTAAATAGACTTCAGCTGGTTTTTGGATTACTTTCAGCTTTGTTAGTTAAGTATTTAGAAATGCAGCATCTGGCTCAAAGAGCCTTCATCACTTACCTGCTATCGATAGACATGCAGAGTGATGAGGAAATTTTTTGACATCACCAAAATGCCTATAGACGAGTTTTCAGCATCGGTGGGACTCCGGGGAGTCCAACGTGAAAAATTCTGACAAGGATATGGATGCAAATATACCAAGGGAGAAGCTAGACATCGGTGGCTTAGACGAAGAAATAGTGAACAAACTGCCTCTCTCAACGAACAAATTACATCCCAAAGGCATTTGTTCAGCTAGGCATCTGTATGTACCAACCACTAGTATTTATAAAATGTATTAATTATTATACCTTTGACGTCCATAGATTGAAAGTGAATTAATCTTGAACCACAAGGGTTCAATGATACCTTTGATTTAAAAAAAAAAAAAAAAAAACTCAAAAAATTTAATGTTATTATATTGTCAGCTTTAATCGTAAAAAAAAAAATATTACGTGGATGTTTTGATAATCTTATAGTTTGGTGTATTTGTTTATTCATTGACGTAGTATGACAAGGATCGCTAGCCAAAATTAGTGGGAATGCACTGCTTGGAAAAATGGACGATGTAATAAGTAGGATTTTTTTTTCTTACTTATTTAAGCGTGTGTTGAGATAAATCTAATAAAAAAATTATACGAGATCTGACTCAAAGAAAATAATATTATACTAAAAATACTGAAGAACTTCAAACCTAAATATGTCCCACCATTCACCTCTGTATATAGTAAACAATAAACAATTTTAACTACAAAATCTCGATCACTAAGTAACTTATCAAAGGCAAGGTGCCAAAGTCTGGGTCACTAAGAAAACCTAAAAATTTAAATTAAACAAATAACTTTACATGACAACCTAAAAAACTACATGTTTTGAGTGTTGTATTGGTAGTTGGTTGACTAAGACTCTTCTAATAGTCTTAATAAATTAGAAGTCTTTCAAGCCATCTATAAAAATGAATGAATTTAATTAATTATATTAGGCATGAAGAGGTCAAGGAGTGGTTGAGAATATTGTTGAATTAATCTGAGAGATTGTGACTTCCAATGCAAGCTTTTCACACAGAATTCAAGCTATAAACACCTCAATATCCTCACAATATTCAAGTACAAGCACCTCTTGCTTCAAACTTTCCACGTTTGAGGGTGCAAAAATGCCTTCTTGGATCACCTTTCCTTCGTCGACAACCACAATTATATCAGCCTACACTACTTTAACGGCATTGATTATGTTGATTCGAACAGTGATCAATGAGGTTGAGTCCATTGTGAACCAGATCATCCCGCAAAAATTGCGAGAGATGATCGTGTGTAAATTCAATGGTGTGTTCGGAAGGTTTAGTAATCAGATGACCATCATTGTCGATGAAAGTAGAGGGGGCGTGATGAATGAGATCTATCAAGCTGCCGAGGTGTATCTCGACAAAAAAATCTCAACTTTTTTGGTTGGTCAACTCAAGATTTCCCTTATCCCTTGTGAGAAGGATTACTTTGTCTCCCTCAACAAAGGTGAAAAAGTTGTCGATGAATTTCAAGGTATACCTATCACTTGGGAACTAGTTTGCACTGAAACTAACAAGACATATTACAACGACGAAAGTTATTCGCACTCAACCGAAACTTTCGAGCAACGATCGTACAATATCAACTTTTCGAAAAAATTCAAGGATACAATGATAAATGCTTATTTTCCGTACATTATAGACGTATCAAAAGCTATAAGAGAAGACAAGAAGGTTGTGAAGCTTTGTGTAGCTGGAAAATACAACCAAGACTCAATAGCCCTTGAACATCCATTCAGCTTCCATAATTTAGCAATGGAACCGGAGCTCAAAGAAGAATTGATCAAGGACTTGGATAGATTCGTAAAGAGGAAAGACTTTTATCGAAGAGTGGGGAAACCATGGAAAAGAGGGTATTTGTTGTATGGACCTCCAGGCACAGGCAAATCGAGTTTGGTCGTAGCCATGGCTCATTACCTAAAGTTCGACATTTATGATTTAGAGCTTGCGACTGCTCATAGTAACGAAGACCTAAGACGTTTGTTACTGTCCACCACGAATAGATCGATACTAGTGATCGAAGATATCGACTGCAGCATAGAGTTGCACGATCGAGAAGAGGAAGGATCTAGTTCTGGTAGTAAAAAGGTGAGTTTTACTTATTTATTTTAACATATATACAATTATTTTTAGCGATTTGATAATAAAAAGTCTAAACAGTTAACTTTATCGGGATTGCTTAATGTCATTGACGGACTATGGTCAAGTTGTGGAAATGAGAGAATCATCGTATTCACTACAAATCATAAAGACAAACTCGATCCTGCCTTATTGAGACCAGGGCGAATGGACGTGCACATTCACATGTCATACTTGACTTATCCCGGATTCGAAATCCTTGTGTCCAACTACTTACAGATAAAAGCACACAAATTATTCACCAAGATTGAGGAAGCACTCAAAGAGGTGGAAGTCACACCTGCAGAGATTGCAGAACAGTTGATGAGAGGAGAAGATGTGGACATGGCAATGGAAGGAGTTCTTCAATACCTTTTGGAGAAGAAGAGCAATTTGGAGATGCAGATAGAACCCAAGAACAATGATGATGAAATTGTACTTTGAATTTTCTCTATTTAATTAAAAAAATAAGCCAAAGTCTTATGTAATTTTCTCTTTAAATATTAAAAAAAAAAGATAAAATATAATTAGATATTCGTAATTTAATGATCGTTTCAATTTAGTTTTACTCGTTCAAATCTTTCTAGTTTTAATTTTTTAAAAAAATAATATTTTAAATTAAAATTATTTGGTTTTGTGTAATTTTTCAAAAAAACCAATTCAAACCAAGCCGTTAGAAAACCGGTTTATTTATTCACTTGGGTAATGTTTTTTTTTTTTAATTGATTTGAAGATTAAAATCTAAACAGCTAAATTTTGTCGACGTTGCTTATCGTCGCCGACGGACAATCGTCATGTTCCCTCCGAAGACAAGACTGGATCCTTCATTACTGAGGCCGGGTCGATTGGACATGCACGGTCACATGTCATAGTTGACTTGTACGGAATGCAGGGCAAAACTCTTTGAAGTTCTTGAAAGCTCCACTGAGTTTCTTCCTCTGCACCCTCTTAGCAATCCAAAACAACTTCTTCCCTTGCACCATTTTTCATAGCAGAAGAAATCAAACCCATTCGAGTTCTAGTCAGCCCTTCGTAATTTCTCTCGAATTCTTCTCAAAACTTGTTTCAAAATCCCAACCTTTTGTTTTTCCACTAACATCTTCACTAAGTGCCAGTGAAACTCTCCCTCGCTCGCCATTTCTCTCGCTGCTTCTCCCCTCTCTCTTCATAAACGAGTCGACTTGTCTCGATTTGAGAACTTTCGGGAGTTTATCGACGTCGTTTTTTGAACTGTGAGACTGAACTATGTCGATTAAGGCTGTAACGTAGTCAGTTTGCAAAGTTTCTGAGAAAACACAGAGAAGAAGATTCATGGTAGGATAGGAAGGAGGGTAAAGAGTAGGTTCTGAAGCTAGGTTTGATGGAGAAGGAGAGAGCTGATTGTAGAAGAATACCGGAATTCTGTGGAGGTTGAAATTGAAATTGATTAAAAGTTGAGTTCTATTTTGATATTTATAGATGAAAATTCTTTTGAATCTCAGAATTTAATTCTAAAAATTAGTTTAGATGAAAATATTGACATTTTTATTCCAATTATATCCTTTAATTATAATTACATCCTTATTTTTCCTCCTTCTGGGTCCTCTACGTGAGGGAGAGTGCTAAACGGCGGTCGACGACAACGAGCTGTGTCGCGTGTGGAGTAGTTGGGGAAGGGTCCCTTGGTTCTGTGGGAGTGTTTGCTGAAGCTTCGGCCGGAAGAGGGCTTTCGGTTTGGGCTTCAAAGAAGCTCTGGCTACCGATTTGAGGAGCTTCATCGGTTTGAAGTCGGCGTTTTGCTGTCCTGGAGTGCTCGGCCTAGTCTGAAGTTCGGAATCACTAGAGGGGGTCGGAGCGAACTGGATGTTTATGGAAGCTCTGAGTACCGAAGGTGAGTGCTTGATTTTTTTGTCCTTCTTTATTTGTTCTGTTATTACGAAGGAGACAGAGTAGTGTGTGAGTGATTTTCGTTGTACGAGAGGAAAGAATGAGAAAAAAAAATTTCTTTTTATTCTTTTCCTTGAAGCAGTAAGTGGTTATTAGGAATGAGAAGTTTAATTTCCTTTGAAAATTCTGTACTATTCCATATGTTTGTCCATATGCCTAATAATTTTTTAGGTCTGGAATCAAAGGTTTTGATTATTGTTTTTCTTCGTTTCCATTACTCTGGTAATATTTTATGGAAGTCAAAAATTTGATTTCCATCATGATTTATTATGTTGGATTTTCTGAATTGCGGGATTAAATTTCTCAATTAGGATTTGTTGAACATAAATTGCAGTCTTACTCCATGATTTGTCCTAAAAAGAGTTTGGGAATGATAGTTCATAACCTAATTCTCATTCAAGACAGAAAAGGTGATCACTTTTATTGTGTGTACTGCAGTTATGGAACATGATGATGATGATAATGAAGCTAAGACCGAAAAAGCTCCAAAATACGAACCGAACATGAATCTCGAAGCTAAACTTAACGAACTATTGCATAGAATTAATTCAATTGAGATAAAATTATGCTCGGATGCAACAAAAGAGTTCATCAAGTTGTTAAAAGGTGCCTCTGGAGAGAAACTTCTAAATACATATGTACGGTCTTCTTCTAACTGCTCGGAGCTTCTTGATGCATGGAAGCTTCACCGAGGGAAGGCTGGAATGTCACGTGTGATGTCATTAGTGTCTGCTTTTTTGAGCCATCCTTGTGGAAAACAGAATATGAATGGCATGGAAAGAGTTTCTATTTGGAGGGTACTCGACAAATTTGCTAGATTAATTGTTGAAGAACACTTGCAAGATGTACATAAGGAGCTCAATAGCCAGGAAGTAAAACATAGAACTGTTGCGCTTTCACTGATGGCTTCAATTGTACGGCGTGGATCTGGTTTAGCATCTGAAGTTGCAAAGAATTTCGATTTTAAGCTTCGTGTATTTTCAAAGGTTACAGAACATAAAAGTAAACAAAGAGTGAATCATTCAATGCGAAAGTCAGTTGTTGGATTTGCCATCTCATTTTTGGAGGTAGGGAAACCAGGCTTGCTAAGGTGGGTATTGCAGCAGAGGGACATGTATTCTGGAGTCCTTCGTGGTCTTGGAAATGATGACGAAGAGACTATTATTTATGTTTTATCGACATTGAAAGACAGGATTCTTGTTGACAAGTCATTAGTGTCCCCTGGCCTGCGAAGTGTGCTATTTGGAAGTGTTACTTTGGAGCAACTCGCCAGAATTTGTGAAAGGGATGCTGGTGGATCTGCTGAAAAGTTGGCATATGATGTACTAGTTATGGTTTGCACCGATCCTCGGAATGGTTTAATGCCGGATTTGCAAAGACGACCAAATCCATTTATAGGCAATTCAAAACGAATTGTGGGGCTCATGAGGAAGTTAAAAGCTACTGAATTTGCATATCACAGAGACTTGCTTCTTGCAATTGTGAAGGCCAGGCCCTCTTTGTGTGCAGCTTACTTGGAAGAGTTTCCTTACAACCTTGAAGATTATACATCACCTTCTTGGTGAGATTTCTTTCTTCCACTTTCTGTGTTGAATGACCTCTCTTTAATTTGTTTGTTTGTAGTTTCAAAATCTATCTTTGGTATATCTTTTTAGTAACTTAATACTTTGTAGGTTTGCTGTGGTTTCTCTGGCTGCAAACTTGCTTTCCTCTGTGAATATTGGACTTTCTTTTGGATTCCTTGATTCTCAGTCACACGACTTGCCTACCGTTGATGATGTAGATGTGCACAGCGTCATGAAATGCCTTTCTGCACGCCCATTTAGTCGGTCAGTTTTTAATAAAGGTTTGCTTCACGCAAATTCTCTGGTGAAGCATGGAATATTAAGGCTTTTACTTGAAGTACTTATGTTGCTTGATGCTCTCATTGGCTCACTACATAAAGTTTCTTGTTCCAGTGAGCAAATAAAAGTGAGATGGTCATCTCTGAAGCATGAATTAGATAATGAAATACGAATGCTGCTACCTGATCCTCAAGTGTTACTCAGTCTACTATCTTCTTTTGGTCGCCAGGCCAAAAGTCAGATACCTAATGTCAAGGGAAAAGCCCGTTTGGAATATTCTGCTGCTAATGACAAAAACAATGCTAAAAAATTGAAAATGAGTTCAATGCACACTGATGCCGATATTTTTGTGAGTAGAATAAGTGGTGCCAACACTGCTTCTCCTGAAAGCTGTGAAAGAATGATGGATATTTCTGTTGCCAGTGACTTAGATGACCAAAATTATCTCACGGATACCATTGTCGAAATCTGGGGTTTTGACCTTAGTGCTACGCCCATGGAAGCAGAGACATTATTTCAATGTAAACTGCTGGATACTCTCAAAATTTATCTGGTAATATCAGAACTTACAAAACTTTTATTTTTTGCTTTACATATAAAAGACACATATGAGAAAGTTAAGGAGAGAAATACAATATTTTATGAATTGAAGGATTTTATTGGGATTATTGGTAAAAAAAGAAGAGCGGTAAATTTCCATCTTATCTGCTCCATTAGGTGGTGTTATAAGATTTTCATTTGGCCTGCAGACTTTCGATATGTCTTTTATTAAGCCTTATAAGATAAAGAGAGCTCTAACTATGGGTAGCTAACAACATTTTGTGACATATTGAACCTCACATTAAAATAATTTTTTTTCCTTGTGGAAGGTGCTTCGCAACAGAAAATATTTTCCTTTTGCTACGCAATAATTTTCTGTTTCAATTTAATATTTAAATCCTATCGTACTTATCTCCTGCGGCTGGCTATATCAATTTTTTTTGTGCAGCGGATAGTTCCTAAAGTTCTTGAGGGGTCATTTGAGTTTCTTAATCTCTTGAGAGATTCTTTATCTTTACCAACAACTTTGCAAAGTTCTTTATTGTCTTTGCTGTCAGAATATATTGGCTGCTCTTCAATAAACTCGATTCCTGTTAGAACTCCACCAGGGATGTATAGGTATCTGCATCCAATCATCAACTTATTAATTTTTTCACCCATCACTGGCGTAAAGGAGCAGGCTTATTTTTTAGCACAATTGGCTATATTTAGCACTGGCGCATTCGACCAAAATACATATGAAATTGGAGCATGGTTCTTATTTTTACCAGGCTTCAATCAAGATATGTCCTGTAGTGAGGGTGGTGTAGAGACATTATACAGTATATCTCAGGCTGTGATTTCATTCTTGTGTGATGCCATGTCTACTGTGGGAAATAATTTATTTAAGTATTGGGGTGTAGCTAAGAAGTGCATCGACCATCTAAGTGATGATGTCAAAGGTAATTGAGCAATTTTACAATACCATCGCTTTAGTTGTACTGCATTGTTATGTTTACAATTTGTATATTTGCACTTGGGCTTGTACTGACTAAATCTAACTGTTGTCATCTATTAATACTACCATCGACTTCCTCTTATGTTTTGCATTTAATTATGTTATATTGGAGTCTGATTTAGACAAGTTATCTTGAATAAAGGAATTATAGATGTACAATGGCTATAATATCTGTTGAAGGGGATTAATATAGCCTAATTTAGTTTAACTGGAAAGAAAGAACTTAAGAACTTGAAAATAAAGGAAAGAAATATTGAGACAGTTGTCTTCTTGTAATGATTTTTTTTTTTTGGTTTAACTTGTCTGATTCTTTCTTTAACCTTTCCAAGGGTCTGACTCACAGATACGGTTGAGTGATAGCACACGTTCACTCTACTGAGGTTTTTTTTTTTTCAGATGTATCAGTTAAGTTCAGCCCTGTCATTATATGTGTACTGCAGAAATGTCTTAGATTACTCAACTCTGAATCTGGAAATTTCACACTGCCTGAGAAATCAATGATATCACTGTACGTGAGCAATACTCTAAAATACATTCTACAAAGTCAGGTACGTATTTTTATCATAGAGGATGAAATTTATAATGAAATGACTGTTCCATGATTATTGATGTCTGGTTTTGATCATTGTAGGCAGATGCAGGATTGTTAGCATCTGTAATTGAATCGCTCATGAGGGTTTATGAGCATCAATTTGTAACTGATACTTCTGATAATTTCTGCTGCGAATGGAGGCCATTGAAAATTTTGTTTCTTTTTTGTCAAAGATTATCAGATCAACTGCCCTTCTGCATTTCTAGTGATGACAGCAATAAAATGCCTCCTGATAGTTCTTTTACCAATGCGCTAGATGTAGTAAAAGGGTTGACGACGACTGTAAATGATGAGGAAATTGTTGGAGTAACCAAATCATTTATTTTCTCTATGATCTGTACACCAACGGGCGATGTACTTAAAAATCTTCCTTCAGTGATGAACATGTCAAAAGCTCTTAGGGTTTCTTTCTCATTACTGTCATCTCTCTTTTTTTCTGAAGAAAACCTTCTCTTTGCTGTTTCTAAAATCTGGCCTAATATGTTCTTTCCGGGGTTGGAAATGGTGTCATCTGGTGAAGGTTTGTCGGGAATTCAATCATTAAATTGTAAAGAATCGATCAATGAGGGGATCTCCGATGCAGGTGAATCTTCTGTGACTGGATTTAGTTTCTTTTTGAAGCAGGTGCCTTTTCATGTGTTATTTTCAGCCATTATGAGTATTAATGACTCGTATATATTGGAATCTCCAAAAATACGAGAAATTCTTCTGCTAAAACTCTCAGAGACAAAACTTAATCACATTCTAATTTCGTATTTACACCTTGTGCTGTTTTGGGTCCGTCGACTACAAATATTGAGTGCAAATAATCCCCTGGATGATTTGCAACAGCTGTGTCAAATTTGTTTTATGATGATTGAAAGTTTACTAACTAAACTATTGGCTGCGGGAACTGATCCTTATTCTTCCCGAGATTGTGAGATTTCTCCGTCAACGAATGTTTCACTTGAATTCGCAGAAATCATTTTTGGTCATTCTGCTGTTATTGGTTCTTTGTCGTGTCCCCTGATGTGTCATTTTGATGCAGTAAATTGTGATAATGAAGTATGTTATTCAGGCAAACTTTTGGATTCTTTGACTAAGCTATTCAGGCAGAAAGGGCATAAATTTGATTGTTGTCTTTTGGACATAGTGGCAAGAAACTCTATCCCTGTGCTGTCATCATTGAAAGGCAAAGAATCTACATACAAAGTTAGAAACAGTGTAAACAAGCGTCAAGCATTTGATGTACTGACTCAGAGGTTGATTGAAGAGTTTAGGAATAGCTTTGAACTTTACATAAAAAGCAAAGATATGATGCCACTCTTCCCTGCCTTCTTTGCTTTGCGAGCGATAATTGGGTTTATATCACCCTTTTCTGTACTTGAATTAGCTGACTGGATGTTTACAAAAGCCAACACAGATGAATTTACAGTTCATAGATCTTCAGAATCATTTGGTCTGTCTTTGGTATTTTGCATAGCCGCAGCAGCCTTTAAAAATCTACCTAACTTTGTCCAACAGACAACTTCAAAAAGATTTCAATTTTTGGACGTGGAGGAAATGAACAGTGCCCAGATTATTGAGAAAATTTACTTGAAGATATGCAAATTTGTGATGGAACATGAGTCAGAGTTCGCAGATTTGTGCTTGCTTGAAGCTGTTGAGGCTGTTTACAAGCAGAAATCTTTGACGTGTTATACTTGTGATAAAATAAGTTTGGAAATGTCTACTCTTATAATAGCTACTCCAGTGGAAGTGATAATGCATTGCGTTTTTAATACTAGCAAAACAAAAGCTAGATTGTTGTTTATTCTTACTGAGCTAAGCTCCCTACATTTATCAATTTTCGGGCATGTGATTTTGAAAAATTTGAACAAGTGTCCTTGCCATGGAGGGAGGCTGAAAGAAAACACAACTTGTCCTCTCTCAAACAAGGAATGGATTATGCTTTTACCCGTAACCTTATTATACTTGAATTCAATTAGGGTGAAATTCGGAAAACAATGTGGCGATCATCATTTTAGAAATGTTGTCAATATATATTCAAAAGTTATTTTCAGTGGTTTTCTTCACTGGGATACCTTTGTTTCTGAAGATTTATTTGAAGAAGAGTATGGCAATTCATTACCATCATCTTCTTCGGAATTGCTTGTTCTTTTTAATGACAGTCTTCTTAGAAAATCAATTGACATGTTGAGGTATTGCTTTGGTTTCAATGAAGATTCAAATGAAACGGAGAAGAGATTGAAGTTATTTAACTCTATTTTCTTATGTGAAGGTGCACATAATACAGTCCTAGATTCTCATGTGTCCATTAGGGGATCTTATTCATCTAACCAGTTGGTAAACCTGATGAACAAAGTTGTTGCGAAGATATCGTTGGGTAGGATGTTATTATTCCCAGAAGATACAAAGGTTGTTCCTGAAGAAGTAGACGAAGATTTGGAGAAAGTTTCACCAACAAGGATGTCTATTGAAGTGGAGGAATCGAGAGTAAGGTTGTTGGACATTATGGTGAATACCTGGCAGTTACTTGTGGGAAACTTTCCTTTACATGATGATAATCCTGGAAAACAAACCACTGACAGTTCATCATTATTTAGATACCTGGAAATTTACATTCTGGAAAATATAAGTGAACTAGCTATCAAAATGCGTGATCTCTTTATCCAATCTAAGTCCATTCCTTTTCTAAAAAAAATGATGAAAGTTTGTCTTCGAAATAGGTTTGAGGACCTGTCATCTCTGAAAACCATCCGAGGTATCATAACATCATTGGCAGAGGGGAATTTTTCAAGAGAGACGTATCTTAAGCTGCTTCTTGGTCACTCTCAATTTGCTCGTACTATTCAGTCAATTTCAAAACCATCTATACCTGTAGGTGCATTCTTGAGGCCTATGTCGAGCATTCTGAGATCACTAGTTATGCCTTCTACTGATCTTGGTGCAGTTACATGCAAAGAAAGTCAAGAAGTAGATCAGAAGCATATAAATCAATTAGAAATTGTTAAATTACTCAGAGTACTGGTGCATGGCTTTCATTCTGGAAAAGATTCTGCCATTAATTTCAAAGAACTGCAATCAGCACTTCTTTGTTCATATGGCGCAACATGCAGTGAAATTGATCTAGTGTTATACAATCTGATTTTTGAAATGGAGTCCATTGATGGATCAAACAATGAGATCATTGCAGGTTTGGAATTTTTATGGGGAAATGCAGCTTCAAAAATTAAAAATGAACGTGACATAGAGCTGAGTGTTTCTTCTAATACAAGTATTGATCCAGAATTAGTGAAAGAACGGTGCAGAAATCTATTTAGAGAAAACCTTCATGTTGACCCAAAAATATGCGCATCAACGGCTCTATTTTTTCCCCATGACAAAATAACATCTGAGGAACCGTTTATCTCAAACAATCTTCAAAGTGGTGATACAGATATTTTTGAGGTTCGCCACTAATTTTTCACTTGCAGCACTTCATCAATAGTTATTGTATTTGTTTGTTATCATTTCCTTCTATTTTCCTTACTTTTGTAGATTTCCTCTGTATTTTTTATGAGAAACTGAATATTGTATCAAAAGACGTGATGCCATTATGTTAAAACTAGTTCTTTTGTTGCATTCTGTGCTGACGAAATTTCTTGGTGTTGAAAAGGTGGAGCGCTATGATCCTTTTTTTATCTTGCGATTTGCGATTCGTAGTTTGTTGATGGGATACCTTGAACCTGGGGAATTAGCTAGTTTGGGATTACTAGCAATTGCATTTGTTAGTTTGTCTTCAATCAATGACGATCTAAGAAAGTTGGGTTATGAGACCCTTGGAAAGTTTAAGGATGCAACAGAGGTAATTTAAAGTTTGTCGATGCTACGTTTTCTTTTTCATGGTGCATCTATTATCAATGCTTTTCAAGATACACAAGGAAAGTGGTTCCTCAATCTCTTGAGCTACTCTTCTAAATGAAAGTAATTTATAAAAATATAAAAAAATTTCTTTTAGTAGGGTAGATATGGTTTTCCCAAGTATGCACATTGTATCTATTTTCAACTCTCTTTTTGGTAGGAATGTATTGTGGTAGGTATTGCTATACAGCTAAAACTTCTTTTTTTTTAGCAGAAATGTCAGAAGAGGAAGGATATTATGAGACTGCGACTTCTATTATCTTATGTCCAAAACGGTATAGAAGAGCCATGGCAGAGAATTCCTTCTATCATGGCTCTCTTTGCTGCCGAGTTATCTTTCATTTTGTTGGATCCTTCCAACGATCATCATGCACCATTATGCAAGATCTTGACTCACTCTTCTGGGTTGAGTATGAAGGTATTTTCTTATGATCTAAAAGTAGTTCTCTTTGTTATTTATAGTTCGGTTTTGTACTCTGTTATCTTCACAAATCGTTTTAACTTACTATCCTACTTCCATGGCAAGAAACATTGATACTGTACACGTCTTCTATGCTTTTGCAGTCTATACCTTTATTTCATAATTTTCTCTGGAGTAGCTCTGTTAATTTCAAGGCAGAGAGGTTGTGGATACTCCGACTGGTTTATGTAGGGATGAATGTGGATGGTGATGCCCAAATATACACAAGGAACTCAATACCAGAAGCTCTGCTTAGTTTTTATATTTCTCCACTATCAGATAATGTGACGAAGGAGTTGATTCTGCAGGTTATTTCTGATGTCATAACTAAATCCTAAAACCTAAATCATTTCAAAATTGCATTGTGTTATTTAGGGCCACAGTTATGGATATAGCATGTCTGTAATTCAGATTCATGTATCACTTACCAACCTTCTATTTTATACTTGGTTTTTCTAAAATTATTGAGGCCATTCCAACAGCCTGTTTTGATATTTTCCTTCAAATATTGATCTAGTCGAAGCAGTCCTGCCAAATAGCTCATGACTCTTTCACTTTGGAACATGTCTTTGACCGGCTATGTGTTTTTTTTCATGGATATTATAATGTTTAATTTTTCTTGGTTTTTTCTCTGGTTGTGATGATTTTGTTCCGAATAATGTTTTATTTACACTCTAACCTCTCAATCCGGTGTGACGCGTACGTGTTATTCATTTATGTAATTAATTATTTTAAATATTTATATTATACTATAGTAATTTTATCAACGAGGGAATGATTCGTAAACATCTCGTCAAGATTTGAGATTAAAGCATAAACATAGCATTACCCTTTAGACTAATATCTAAATTAATGATAGTGATCTTAATCTTATTTTCATGACAGTTTGTGAAGAAGTCTGTTAAGTTGCATATGATGGCTCGTTATCTTGTGGAACAATGTGGTCTGCTTCCTTGGTTGTCCACAATTTTCTCATCCTGTGTTCAGGGTTTCTCTGGACAGGAGAAGTCATTTTTCTTGAAGCATTTAAGTGTGGCATTGGAGGTAAGAACAAATATCTTCTTTAAGAGGCAGCATTACTTCTATTCAATTTATCTCCTGTATAGTTCTTGTTTATGTTGTCTGGTAATGCTGGGGCTTGAGTGGAAGTTATCCATACAAACTTCACCTTTTTTTGGAGAATACGGTCATACATGCTTTCTTATATGTTCTTTAATTTTTAATTGGGAATGCAGATGTCATAGTTATACCTAATTAGATCAGCATTTGATCCTCTGTTGTTTTGTTTTTTTAATGGAATTACTGTTCATGAAAAATGAATGGAGCTGTTTCTTCCTCACTTGATATTTTGTCCCTTTTTTTGATGAAAAGGAAGAGGCTTCACCTTTTTACGTCCTCCCATTGGTGGTATAAAATGAAAATTGAATGAGACATGTTTAAAGGCGTGCGGCAAGTGTGTTAAATTTTGTCATCTTATCTGAAGCTATACGTATTAGTACTTAATTAGAATTTCTATATTATCTACCCGTTGTGATATCCATTTACTGCAAAACGGATTGGTATAGCTTATATGCATAAATGTTGAATACAAATTTTTTATTTTGAGCAGGTGAACAATGAAATATTCTCTAATTGATGTTTTTGTTAAATAACTTCTAGTACAGTCTATGCTCTCTGAAGTGGTAATTGCCCATAATGATTCTTTTGGCTGACCATGAGTTTCTTTCTGCAGGTTGTGAATGAGGTTATCACGTCCAGAAACATTGTTGAGTGGTTGCAAAATTGTGCTCTTGAGCAACTCATGGAACTTTCATCTCGTCTCTTCAAATTTCTACTTAGTGATGTGAATTCGGTTAAGGAACAAGTCGTATTGGTTGCTCGTATTTTTCAGACAATAATATCCACACTCAAGATATCTCAGAAAAGGAAAATCTATCTGCCCCATTTTACTTTGTCTATTGGGGGTTTGTTTTGCATATATCAGGTCGTTAACGCAATGGAGATCAAGAAGTACAGCCCCATTTCAGAGCTTGGACTGAAAACAATTCTGATGAGTACACCCCCTATAACACTTCAATATCTGGTCTCTCTCTCTCTCTCTCTCTCTCTCTCTCTCTCTCTCTCTCTCTCTCTCTCTCT